>QEPC01002260.1:346149-360071 GCA_003113815.1 Sphenodon punctatus | reverse complement strand
GCGCAGCCTGGGAGGGGGAGGGGGGAGGAATTAATTTATTTCATTGATTTCAATGGGGACACAGTGCCCCATTGAAATCAATGAAATAAAACCGGTACCGGTATACCGGATTTAATCTGGGAATCCGGTTCTTGGAGAACCGGGAACCGGTAAACCCGGTAACCGGTAATACCCCGGGCTCCCACCCCTACTATATACCATAAGTCTAAAACAAATATACAATAATAAAAATATAAGGATAAAATAATTTACAGCCATCAATTGTATAATTGCATAAGCCGTTGGTCCCACATAATGACATTTATATCCTCCATTCAATATCAGCTTGCTATTTGCAAGAGTTGTGGCACCAATACTTATCCCCTAGAGGGTAAAACTTATACAAGCATGGGTCATAAACCCTGCTTAGGATGTTTTATCTCTTACAATTAATTTGTAGATTTTGGCTCCTTAGGGCATTTAACATTAAACATCCTACTTTCAATGGCAGCTTACCCTTCCCGGGGGTTATGGCGCCAACATTTGCCCCCTGACCGGGCTCTCTTCCCTTTAGTTTTCGGCTTGCCCTTCACGGGAGTTGTGGGGCCAGCACTTGTCCCCTGAAAGGGCTATCTATGTGATACTGCCATTTGATATTAGAGCTTGCCCTTCTCGGGGGTTATGGTGCCAACATTTGTCCCCTGACTAACAATCCTCAGCTTTTGCTGATGATGCACGAATATAAGCTTATTATGCGAACTAAGAGGCAGCAATTTAACAACAAAAAATGGGCAGAAATGGTGAGAGCAGTACAAATAAGGGACAATAGAAAGTTTTGGCAAATATTAAATGGATTGGTACAAAAGCCTAGGGATTCAGACCCTTCCTTGGTCTCTATGACAACATGGGAACATTTCTTTAGAGAATTGTATGCAGCACAAGAGGGAGATGAGTGGGATCAGGATTCAAGTGAGACAGAAGATGGAGAAGTCCTAGTAAGAACAGGAGAGACTGAGATTACCAGCTTGGAGGTTGAAAAGAGAATCTTGACCCTTAGAAACAAGGCACCAGGGCCTGACTGCCTATCAGCAGAAATTCTGAAGGCAGCACCCCGCTGGTGGGCTCAGATTCTCTGTAAGATCTTTAAGATCATCATGGGAGGTGGCAGGGTTCCACGGCCATGGGGTGATAGCTGGATCATCCCAATCTTTAAAAAAGGGGATCGGCACGAACCGACTTGCTATAGATTTATAAGCTTACTCCCTGTGACAAGCAAACTTTTCTCAGCAATAATCTCCCAACATTTACAGCAATGGGCTGAGGAAAAAGGCATTTTCCCTAAGGAGCAATATGGCTTTAGGTCCAAAAGATCAACAGATTGCTCCTTTATTATGGCTCACAATCATGAAATACCTCAAAATCAAATCGGGAAAACTATATATCGCCTTCGCAGATTTTACGAAGGCTTTCGATTCTGTTCCCAGATCCCTGTTATGGAGAAAACTAAAAGGATATAACATCAATCCAACGCTGTTAAATATATTGGTTACACTGCATGACCAGAATGAGGCCAAGGTAAAGGGAAGAGCCCTAGGAGTAACTAGCAAACCAATTCCCATTCAAAGAGGGGTACGACAAGGATGCCTGCTTGCTTCTCTTCTCTTTAATCTCTTTGTGTCAGATTTAATAGAGTGGATAAAAAAACATAGTCCCCATCCTCCGAAGATTCAGACATACCCACTTTATGCGCTACAGCACGCAGACGATTTAGCGCTGTTTGCGCAGACTGAAAAGGGACTGAGATTAGCGATCAAAGGGCTATTAGATTATGCAACAGCAAATAGATTAAAGGTGAACCAGGGAAAATCAAAGATTCTGAAAATAGGAGAAAGATTCCGGAAGAACGAAAGCTGGATAATCTCGGAGGCTACACTCAAGGTAGTAAATAAATTCACATACCTAGGCATAATCATTACCCCTAGGGGCATATGGACCCAACATGTCAGAAACAGAACCCGATTAGCAATGGTCACTACAAAGATGCTGATTAAAGCACATAATTCCTCAAAAAATAGTCCTGTTGAGCTGATTATAGAGGTTTTTCGAGCGAAGGTCATTCCTATGTTAACTTATGGTGCAGAATGTACCTCTTTCGCAGATACCAGCGTTTTGGAACGAGTGCAAAATTATTTTTTACGCAGACTATTAAAAGTGGGGGACCGTATTCCAGGAGCTGTTCTCAGAGCTGAGACAAACATGCTCTCTATAGAACATCACGTAAGGATAAATCTAGTAAGGTACTGGGCCAAGCTACTGATGCTTCCCTCTGACTCCCTCCAAATCTTATGTTTGAAGGAGGAACTCCAGTACAATGGAGCCAGAACATATACATAGATTCGACATGTTGCATTAACAGTAAGCAAATTGGGCTTTTCGATTGCACACTTAAGTACTCAAACTTTAGGTGAAATTAAAACCTGTATTCGACAAAGATCCAGTGATATTGCAATGCAGGAAGATCTTGCGGCCCTCAGTAATTGGAGGGTAGCCCCAGGACTTGCAATAAGTAAAACATGTTTCAAAAGAGAAACATATCTAGATGTCCTAGGGAACCCTCGTCTGAGACGGCAGTATACTATGTTTTGGTTTAGTCTTATTCCATCTGCCGTGGTAGAAGGTAGGCATGCAAAGGTCCCTTACCAAGAACGGGTATGCTCATGTTCATTGGCAGAGATGGAGCATCAATTATTTAATTGCCCATACTACATTCATCAGAGGGCAATTTTGCTGGCTCCCTTGTTGAAGGGTAAGGGACTTACACGATCTCAGTCCCTAACATATCTAGCCAACTTATCAAACCTTAGCGACATCATACCCTTCACAACGTTCCTCATCCTTATAGTCAAAAGAGGAGAGGAATTCAGGCTCCGACTAAAAAGAAAGTGAGGATCATTGGGTGTGGAAGCAAGCTATATAATTACAATAAGGAGTGCTATATGCAATTCTATGCACATTATTGTAGGAATACCATCTATAGGCTGCTCCCTGTTGCAGGGCTGCTGTTTTTTGCAACTGCGGAGTGCTTTCTAATGTCGTAATCCCTTAATATTTGAAGAGGTCTGTGCAAACAGCAGGGCCCAAAATGATTGGAGGATTGTTAGTCACAGCAAGTAGTGCAGGAGCACAAGATGGGGATACCTGGCTTAGAAGCAGGACACGAAAAATGCTCTCGGGATTGTGACTGAACACAAACTAAACACAAGTCAGCAGTGTGATGCAACTGCAAAAAAGTCCTTCACGGCTTGTACCCTGCTTACTTGAGTGATTGCCTCATCCCGTGGGTCCCCGAGCAGTCCCTGCGGTCATCTGGGGGCACCTTCCTGGACGTCCTGCATTATTGGCGGGTTCAGATGGACAGGACGGCATTCTCGGCGGCTGTGCCATTTCTCTGGAATTCCCTCCCGGTGGAGGTTCGCCTCAACCCTAATCTTCTTGCTTTCCAGCGGAACCGTAAGACCTGGCTCTTCCGCCAGGAGGGTGGGATGGGTTAGAGGGTGGGAATATTCTGTGTATTTTTCTTTTATGCATTAGCTGGGTTTTTTAAACCAGATTGCAATAAATCATATTACAGTGATTTACATATTACAATTTTATACAATTATTCTGCGAGGGGGGTGGGGTACATGCATATAAATAAATGCTGCGTTAACAAAAGCATTTTTTTCCAAGTTGGCAGTAGTAATAATTCCACTCTATGTGGCATTGATCAGACTTCACCTGGAGTAGTGTGTCCAGTTTCGGTCGCCTTATCTTAAGAAGGACACTGACAAGTCGGAGCAGGTTCAGAGGTGGGTGAAGATGATGAAGGGTCTGGAAAGCAAGTCTTACGAAGAAAGGTTGAAGAAACTGGGTATGGTTAGCCTAGCAAAGAGAAGACTAAGGAGAGAAATGAGCATTTTTCAAATATCTAAAGGGCTGCCACCAAGAAGATGGCAAGAAACTGTTCTGCATTGCTATAATGGGATGGACTAGGAATAATGGGCTCAAGTTACAGGAAGATTTTGGTTAAATGTTACTAAGAGCTGTGCGACAATGGAACAAGCTGTCTAGGGAGGCTGGATGTTTTCAAGAAGAGGGTGGACAGCCGTATGTCAGGGATGTTGTAGCTGTAGTCATCCTGTATCCAAAACAGGGAGTTGAACTAGATGACCCTCGAGTTCCCTTCCAACTATTCAGATTCTATTGTTCTATCTCATGGTGGCACTAAGAATCTTAACAGAAAACATGATAGCCATGTTTGCGAGCGTGGCATGTGTTATACTCACACACATCCCACAAGTACTGAAACCTACAAATAGGATGTTAGTCAATGGAACATATGCATTCATAAATCCATGCTGTCAGCCACTCCGGTCCACTCATGGCCACCTTATGGTTGAGTCTATCCTGAGACTACCGAGGAAGAAGCTGTCCCAGAGGCAAGGCTAGGGAAGGTGGCTGTCACTCCTACTTGTTGCTCTGCCACCCTCACTCCTCAGGATGTAGCCAGTCCAGCCAGAAAGGAGAACTGGTCACCTACCTCGGTGAACTCCTTTCTCCTCTGCACTCTGGGAAATCCTCCACACGGGTAGCTCTGCGGGTGACCGACAGGAGGCAGAAGAAAACAGCCTTTGCTTGTGCGCATGCGCGCCGGAGCTGCCCCAATCAGTTGATTTCAAAGTCGAAGACCGAGACACTCCGAGCCGAATAGGCCACCGAAGACTAGCCAGCTGCTGAATCAATATACTAACGAAGAACAGTTTGTTATAGCCTGAAAAACTTAACCTTCCCTAGTATTAATGCTAGGGTCTAACTGTAATTTACTGCCAATTACGGGTAGAAGTAACCCAGAAAAAAGAGCTACCCCTACCCCCAGAAGGAACCGAGCTGTTTGGTAGGGAAGGCCGGAGGATTTCCCGGAGAGCAGAGGAGAAATGAATTCACCAAGGTAGGTGACCAATTCTCCTTTCTCCCTCTGCCTCCGGTCAATCCTCTGCATGGGATGTACCCAAGCCAGAATTTCCTCTAAGGGTGGGCACAGACAGAGCCGGGTGAGTCCAGCACTGCCTGTAGCACCCTTCTACCAAACGCCGCTTTGGCCGATCTGAAAACATTAAGTTTGTAATGCTTGACGAAAGTATGCAGAGAAGACCATGTGGCCGCTCTGCATTTCATAAGAGGCTCTGGACTTGAAAGCATAGGAGGTAGCAGCGCTCCTCACTGAATGAGCCCATATCTGTAGTGGAGATCTCTTACCCTTGGCCCTATAATCCTCTCCAATGCATTTTCACGCATTTTGAAATTAGCGTTTTGGAAGCCTTAGTGCCTCTGTAACCCTGTCCGATATTCACGAAAAGGGTCATGGATAACCTAAACCCTTGGGTTCTAGATAAATACATTTTAAGAGCTCTACGCACATCCAGAGTGTGCCAGATTTTCTCCTTTGGATGGGAGGGATTTGGACAAAAAGATGGTAATACTATTTCTTGACTTCTATGAAAAAAAGAATTAGCTTTGGGAATGAACGCCTGGTCTACCCTCAAAGTCACAGACTGCTCTTGAAAAGAACAAAAAAATTCCTCTATGGATAAGGCCCCTAACTCCGAAATTCTCCTGGCTGATGTCACGGCTATTAGGAAAACTACCTTAAGTGAAAGCATGTAAAGTGAGACGTGGCTCATGGGCTCAAATGGAGCTCTGGTGAAAGCATCCAATACTAAGTTTAGACTCCAGGAGGGGCATCTATGGACCACTGGTGGAGAAATGGACCTTGGCGCCCTCAAAAACTGCTTAACGTGCTTATGGGAGGAGATCCTCTTACTAGTCACCGTCCGTAAAACAGCATCCAATGCTGCCGCCTGTCTGGCTAGCGTATTAGGTTTTAGCCCTTTATCTAAACCCTCCTGTAAGAACTGCAGCACCTGCGGAATCCTTGCTCTACAAGGGTCCTGATCCCTGTCTATTGCCCATAGGGTGAATGCCTTCCACGTCGCCCTATATGCTCTTAGTGGCTGGCCGTCTGGAGAGCTGTAAGGTTGCGAGGACTGCCTCAGAATATCCCTTCTTTCTCAGGACTGTGCGCTCAAACTCCAAGCTGTCAGTCTTAGGTTTCGTAAACTGTCGCATCACAGAGGACCCTGTGAGAGAAGACTGGGTCTCAGTGGCAAGATCTTGTGTGGTTGCTGACTGAGTTGGATCAGGTCCAAGAACCATGGTCTTCTGGGCCACCATGGAGTAATGAGGATGATCTGTGCCCTCTCTCATGATTTTGGCTATTGTCCCCGCAATTAAGGGAAAAGGCGAGAAGCCATATAAGAGACCTTGGGGCCAGGGCTGGTTCAGGGCATCCACTGCCACTGCCGCGCTGCATTGGATCCTGGACATGAACTTTGGTACTTGTGCATTCTCCTGAGTTGCAAACAGATTTATTACAGGCCAACCAAACCTCTTCACCAAGTCGCTGAAAACTTCCCTGTTCAGTGACCATTCGTGTGGGCCAATTATGTGACGACTCAGCCAATCGGCTCGTGTGTTGTCCTGCCCTCTGATGTGCAGGGCCTTCATGGACAGTACATGCTTCTGGGCCCATGTGAGTAGCTTCACCGCCTCTGTGTGCAGGCCTGGAGCCCTCGATCCCCCCTGGTGGTTCACATAGGCCTTGGCCGTAGTGTTGTCCGTGTAAATCAGTATGTGTTTGCCGGTGAGTTGAGGGAGAAGCTGCTCCAGGGCCAGTTGGATCGCCTTGAGCTCCAGGAAATTTATGGAGCGTGTCCTATCTGTCCCCCTCCAGAGACCCTGAATGGATATGCAGCCTGAGTGGGCTCCCCAACCACCAGGCTGGCATCTGTTGTGATTATCTGTCTGATGGGTTTGGAAAGAGGAGTTCCGGAGGCGATGGTTTCCGGCCTTAACCACCAGGACATGGAGTGTCATACGTGCCGAGAGAGATTGGTAGCCACGGGTTGAGACCTAGCATTAGCTCTCTCTGCATAGGCCGCAGTGCCTGCTGCAAGGGACGAAGATGAAAACAGCCCCACTATACCTGGCATGTGCAGGACACCGGAAGACCCAACAGTTGTGCTAGGGTCTTCAGCCTCATTCATCGCCGGTGTTGTAGGAGCCGTATCAGTGTGCTGATCTTTCATTGCCTGGCCAGGGGGATGGTTGCGATGTCTGAGGAAGTATCGAGGATTACCCATAGATGCTCCAGTCTGCGGGTCGGGGAGAGATGACTCTTTTCTCTGTTGATGAGGAACCCATGTAGTTCCAGATACTGGATCGTCCTGTTCAGGTCCGCCATGATCTTGGTCGACGACTGGACCTTGAACAGCAGGTCATCTAAGTAAGGGTATAGGTATATTCCCTCCTGCCTGAGGTTTGCCACTAGGGGAATCAGAATCTTGGCAAATGTCCTTGGTACTGAGGAGAGGCTGAACAGAAGAACTTTGAACTGGTAGTGGTCCTGGTTGTATGCGAATCTGAGTCACTGGCAATGTGGACCCCAGATTGAAATATGGAGATAGGCCTCCCTCAGATCGAGGGAGGCCATCCAGACCTTCCCGCCTTAGGCTCTGGCAAATGGATGCAACCGTTTCCATCTTAAATTTTTGCCCTCATACCGATCTGTTCAGTGTCTTTAGATCTAGGACTGCCCTCCAGGTACCAAGCTTCTTTGGCACCAAAAATATGACTGAATAAAGCCCTAGGCTGTGCTGAGGTTGCAGAACCCTCTCTATGGCTCCAATGCGTAAAAGCCTTTGGATTTCTGTTACCATGGCTAAGTGTTTGACCGGGTTGTTTGAGGAGGGTGAGGTGATGAATTTGCTCTTTGGTCGTGATTTTAACTCTATGGAATACCCATGCTTTATGCATCGGAGCACCCATTTGTCAGAAACGGACCTTTCCCAGTACTCTGAGAAGAGCTGGAGCCTGCCGTCCCACTTCTGCCCCTCCCACCAGTCATGCCTCCTGCTTTGATTGGCTTTGCAGGGGTCCCCTTGGTTTTTGTTTATCAAACCTAGGGTGTCTGGTACCTCTATTGCAAAAAAGGAGAGAGGCCGAGGGCTCTTTGTTGTTTGGGGGCTGGTATCTCCTAAAGGATCCGTAACCTCCCCTAAATTTGAAGGGGGGGCTATGACTATTTTTTCTTTTGTGCCCACCTGCTGGAGTGTTTTAGTTTTAGTTTTGTCCATGGTGTCCACCAGGACCTTGTCTAAGCACATGTCAAAAAGTTTTAGACCCTTATAGGGTGCCGCCACCAGTAGGTTTTTGGCGGTGATGTCTCCCTGCCATGACCTTAACCACAGTCACCTTCTGGCCGAAACCGTATTTGCTACGGCTCAGGCTGACCAGGACATGGTACCCATGGTGGCGTCAGCCAAGAAAGCTGTGGCCAGGGAGATACGTGATGACAGCACCGTGGCTTTCCTTTCTGATATTCCAGGATTCTGAGCCTCCTGCATCCATGCAAGTAACGTTCGAGCGACATAAGAGGCCACAATATTGATTTTTAGTGCTGAGGCTGAAGAGTCCAGGGCCCTTCTTAGGTCTGAATCTAGAGCCCTGTTGGTGGCATCCTTGGGGTAACAATCCCCCTTGGTTGGGAAAACTGTATGTCTCGCTAGAGAGACAGCTGCTGCGTCCACCTTGGGGACCTTAAAGAGTGGCTCCTTCTTCCTAGAAAAAGCATAAAGATTGCCCTGAGACCTGTTCATTCGGTGGGCTTTGTCAGGGCACTTCCATTCCTGCAGCCCTAATTTTGGCATTCCTGTGTCTCTGCCACAGACCGAAGGGATATACTCCCTCTCTTCCTCCTCCTGGGAGTCGGAAGAGTACCCTTTCACTGGTCTCTCCTGTAGCTGCAAGGTTTTCGTCACCTGAGCTAAGAGCTCGTCTCTGTAGCTGAGGGGACACAATCTGTCCTTTTCTCGGGGATCAGACAAAAACTCCTGAGGGGCCTTCCCTTCCAATTCAGAGCTCTTGTGCTCAGAAAACTGGTCCGAGTCTGAGGAAACCAGAGTCTGGACTCCTGCTCTGGGTCTTTTCTGCTGTATTTCACTTCAGCTCTCCTCAGAAGACTGAGGTGGCGAGAAGGCTGGCTGCAGCGCCATCTTGTGGAGGTTTTTTCCCTCTTTTTCCCACCTTGCTAGAGCTGTTAGGGGGGGCTCACGTGGGAGATCTAGACCCAGGAGAGGGCCTCTGACATTTTCCCTGCACCTGCATCTCACAGTCTGTCCAGAGACGGCAGGATTTTCCCCATAGTGGCAGCCAGGGCCGACATGGAGGGTACTTGCATGTCTGGAGGTGCTGCCTGCTGCTGCGCCTGGATTGCTGTAGATTCCTCCATCCCAATGGATCCGCGTTGGGGTCGAATGCAGCGCCCTGGGGGGGGTGGGGGGTGTCTTTCCTCCTCTGCCTTGTGCAGATGAAAAAACCCCTCCGGGTCTGTCACTCCCCGGCGCTGAGCGAGGGAGGCGGCTGGATTACCCCCTGAGGCTCCCTGTAGGTGGAACGAGCTCTCGCCGGCAGAGCTGGGGGAGGAGTGGCTAGCTGGACAAGCCACTGCCGGGGAGAAACTCTAAGCGAGAGCAAACAGTTTTAGTCCCCCCGGTTCCCCCACTCCCAGGCACCGTGCGAGGGAGCTGGCCAGGACTCTCAAGAGCACTTGCCAGAATAATCTGCGCCCACGTTGTCCCCCAAGGCCCCGCCTGCCCGCCAACCAATACCACCCTTCTCATGCCGTGGCGGTTCTGATAGAAAAAGAAAAAGGGGGGGGGGGGGAGAATTAGTTTGTCTATCCTTCAGAGATGGGGAAAATAAACCCCGCTCCTGTCGGTCTGAAGGCAGACTGAGGTGATCGGGGCAGCTTCAGCGTGCATGCGCACAAGCAAAGGCTGTTTTCTTCTGCCTCTTTCGGTCACCTGCAGAGCTACCCGTGCGAAGGATTGACCGGAGGCAGGGGGAGAAAGTCAGGAACAGCAAGAGAAAAGCAAGGGTACTCCCTCATGCTCTGTCCAGCCCAGCCAGGCAAGCTGAATGATCTCCTTCTCTTGTCTGTAGCGCTCCTAGAGCTGCCACTACCTCCCAGTCAAATTCCAAAGCATGAGTCTGGAGGCAGAGTGTCTTTTCAGCCACTGGAGAGTGGAAAGCCAAGGAGAAGACAGTCCTGCTGAGAAGAGTAGTGTGCTGGGTGCAACTGGCTACCTGCCGCAAGGAAAGGCTGGCATGTGCTCCAAGTGCCACTGTTAACCGCTCCAGACTCCTCCTAGTCAGCACTCCACGAGCCACTGCCACCAGCTGCTTCCCCCACACCCAAAAGCAACAGACATACAAACAAATGAGCGTGCATTAGCCTGCATTGCATTCCCCGGGTTCCCTGGCAGGATGCCATGTGTGGGTGCCTGACAGGAACACACGTTTGGATTAAGCTGCAAATCAAATAAGTGTCCAGGTGAACACACATTCATGGGTGGCTAGCATGTGTTGGTTTTCACCCTACCCAAGCTCTCTACAAGTGCAGATTTCCATCCACTTTACACATTTTATTACTGGAGGTAGGCAGCCCAGTGAGGCTTGCACTAGTAGAGAGCTTTGACCACCAGTGCCTAAACACCAGAAAGATGGATTGTGGGTGTTGGAAAACTTACACCTCATCTAACAGATGACAGTTCGTTATATAAATGCCCTATAATCTTCTGTAAGCAGTGTCTACAACTGAAAGCCACTCTGCAATTAAAGAAGATCAGTGGTAGCTTCTTTTTAAATCCCATTTTCCTCACTGTGTTCTACATTTCCAGACTAAGTATTTTGATATACAAGATTGCTACATGGTTAAAATGGAGTCTTATGTATTAAGAAGTGCCTCATCCTACAAACACCCTTGTGTAAGACCACTCAAAGAAACCAGAACCACTGAAAGCAACCACTGAATGCGTATGTTTTCAGGATTAGGTCTAAATAATGCATAGCAAGTTGTATGAAGTCAAACTGCTTCAAACTCTAGTTTTGCAAAGTTCTTTTAAAAAAAAAAGAAAAAAAAAAAGCCAGCATTGTGGATTTGTTCTCTACCAACTGAAATATGGTTAGTTAAGAAATTAGTGGTTTATTTCAGCTACATATTTTAAGACAGCCACATTGTCTATTATGCTCCAACACAGAGCTCACTAAATACCTTCAATGATCAGTTTCCTAAGTATCCATACAGGTCTTTCAGATTCCTAAATGATAGAGGTAGGGAAGGGGGAGTAGGAGAAGAAACAAGAATTACAGCAAAGTCATTGTACTTTTTGAGCCCCTTCATCATCACCTCGCTCAGATGTTACTCCTTGCCAAGGCCCCTCAATCAGTGTCCAGGCACCACCTACTTCATTTAGATCAGTCACACACAATCATGCTATTCAGTCTATTACCAGTTTTCCCAACACTACCAAGTCAGTGGCTCCCAAACTTTTGCCTTCCAGAAATAGAGTGTGGTCACCGTGTTGGTCCCAAATGACAGACACCAAATGGTTCAAATTATCTCTTTTATTAGACCAACTGTTGGTGGAAATAAGCAAGCTTTCAGGCCACACGGGACCCTTCCTCAGGCATGTAGCATAGCCAGCAGAAATACATAAACTGAGCAAATGTAGTCTGAGCAAGTGCTACCTGGGCATTGATTGAGGGACCCTGGTAATGAGTAACATCTGAGAGAGGGGTTGATGACAGGCTCAAGTAGTACAGTTACTTTGCTGTAATTCTTGTTTTTTCTCCTACTCCCCCTTCCCTACCTTTATCATTTAGGAATCTGAAAGACACTGATGGACACTTAGGAAACTGATCACTGAAGTTATTTAGTGAGCTCTGTGTTGGGGCATAATCAATCACAATTTGTATCCTACACTCTCCCAACCCAAGCTGGCTTGAGGCGGCTCACAATACACATCAAATACCATTTCTGGATTTACATCGCACACAGGGGGTCCAGCACAGAATACATTATAATAAACACAGAAACCCCAATAATTACATCTAATACATCTATACATAAGCCATCCCCCAACTCCCTCTACTGGTGCTATCACATTTCCCTGCTCACACTAGGAAGCCTGCTCCAAACTCTACTACCTTCCATCCCCTGCTGCCACCAGGGGATGTCCTACTCCTCCACCCCTCTCACCAGGGGGAGGAGACCCCCTCACCACTTTTACCAGTAGGAAACACACTTCAGTTAGACCAACCGACTCCTCTGATCCACACCCCCGGCATGACCTCTGGCCGCCCCCAGCATCACGGGGAGCGGCCCGGAAGTTGCCCTCCCCAGGCCCCACCCCCGCAAGGGTGGGGGAAGATATGTCCTGAGGCCCCTGGCCGGCCAGATTTGAGCGCACACACACACCCACCGGTACCAGTTATTGTCCTTCGCCATGGGAGGGGAAGTAAAGATGCTGCCCACTCCACCAGCTCTGCTGCCGCCTCTCCGGGTCCCCGGCATGCCTGCACCACTTTCCACGCAGCCGCCCCCGGTGTCATGGGGAGCAGCCCGGAAGTTGCCCTCCCCAGGCCCCGTCCCCACAAGGGGGTGGGGGGGGCGGGAGGAAGAGATGTCCCGCAGCCCCTGGCCGGCCAGATTTGAGCACACACACACCCAGTACCAGTTATTGCTCCGCTGCCGCCTGTCTGGGTCCACGGCACCCCCATAACAGACAATGTGGCTAAGCCTTAATATATGTAAGTAAAATAAACTACTAATTTCTTAACTAGCCATATTTCAGCGGTAGAGAACAAATCTAGAATGCTTGCTTGCTTTAAAAAATAAATTAATTAAAAAGCAGCTTTGCAAAACTACAGTTTGACTTCAAACAACTTCAGTTTAATTGGATTTGCCCCACCCTACGTCCTCTACACTATCCTCTCACAATCACAGGCACTTTACTCCCTTTCCACTCCCTTTTCCAGGCACCCTCTCAATGACTTGTCCCATAATACCACACCTACTTCCTTACAAATGCATACTTCTTCCCCCACCTCTCACTGTCCTTACCCTCCCATGATGCAATGCTCCCCAGCCTCTGCATATAACCCCCGTGCCTCGCTTTGCTCAGTGTACGGCTTGCATTCTGACTTGCCTGACGAAGGATCCTGTGAGGTCTGAAAGCTTGCAAGCCTCCACCAACCTAAGTTGGTCCAATAAAAAATCTCTCTACACTACTTTGTCTCTATGACCTACTTTGGGGGACCAACATGGCAAACACACTCTCGCCGTCTCCATATATTCCCACAGGCATTTTAGAGGCTAATATAATGCACTGACTCTGTGGATGAAATCCCAACTCTGCTGAAGTCACTAGCACTGACTTCCATTGGAGGGGGAGGGGGGGGGGGACAACGGCAGGATTTCTCCCTTGGTCTTGCTGCAGACAGACATACACTCATGAAGACAAAGCTGTAAGAGAGGGCACTGGGGAACTATTAAGGAAGCGACTCAGAAGGGCACCTGCAGACACAGGGGCAGAGGGTGGGGGGCATTACAGTGAATGTAGCTGGAGTGTTCAGTGGTTACTGGGTGCTGAGCCACTCAGGGACATTACAGTGAAGTAAAGCCAGGGAGCACTGAGAGGGGCAGCTAGGGGCACACAGAAGAATTGCAGGGGTCACTCAGGTTACTGGGCTGCAGGCAAGGAAGGTAGCCGGGGCACACCAGAGACTGTGCTTTAGTGGGGGCACTGTAGGGAAGGGGAGGGGGTGGGAAGAACATGACAGGGAAGGCAGTTGGGACACTCAGGGGCATTGGGGGAATATAACTAGGAGCACAGGAGGCTACTGGGGACATCACAGGGAGAACACTGGAGGCATTGTAGAGGGAGCTAAGGGACACCAGGGGCTACTGGGTCATACTGCATAGAGGAGAGCTGGGGGGGGGGGGG
>QEPC01002260.1:298446-344554 GCA_003113815.1 Sphenodon punctatus | reverse complement strand
GGGGGGGGGGCGCTAGGGTTAGCGGGGGGCATGTGGGGAAGGAGTCTGGGCAATGTGGGGAGAACAATACAAGGAAGTTAGGTGAGGGGTGGGGGGCACTGCCGGGATGGGGGGCACTGCGGAGGTAGTTAGGGGGCACTGGGGCTGCGAGTGACTGCCTTTCCGGGTCTCCCCGCACCCTTACCTGCACTTTGCCCGAGCAGAGACACCGAAGAAGCGGCCTGGCCCGGAGATGGCAGCGCTACCCCTACCGGGCGTGCTCGCGGCTCCTTGGGTTGCAGACAGGAGCCATTCGCAGCGGCGGCGACATGAGGAAGAGGCGGCTGCCCGGAGGAATCTGACAGTGCGCGGGGCAGCCATGTCGCTGCTGCTGCTGCCGCTGCCGCTGCCGCCGCCTCCTGTAAGCACTTCCCCTTCGCTCTACCCCAACCGATCAAAGTCCACGCGCTTACACAACCGGTACCAGCCGCGGCTATTCTCGTAGCCGCTTACGGAGCGCAGCGTCGCACCGCCTCTGTCTAGTGCGGTAGTAGTATAAATTCAGGAGGCGAGTACGCAAAGTGGGCAAGACTGTCTATTCCTTGACATAGCGTTTACGCAAAATGCGCAGCGGGCTTCACGTTGGCAGTTGTCCAGGGGAACAGAAGGTTGCTACCTTGTAAAAGGTTCTTCGAGATGGCGTCAAACATTCGCGCAAATAGGTTTGCGCTTGCGCGTCCTTCTCTTATCGGCATATACCAAGCTCATATTTAAAATTGCACTTGACGTTCACGCGCCCCCACCCTATATAAGGCACCTTCAGCCCAACAGTTCCTTCCAACCCTAAGCGATTTGGAAGAAAATTCCATGCGGGGTTGGAAGAGTGGCCATTTATGAGAATGTGTGAAGCCATCTCGAAGAACCTTGTTTACAAGGCAGCAACTTTCTGTTCTTCTTCGAGTGGCTCCTCCCATTCTCACAAATGAGAGAGTACCAAGCCTAGAACAAGGCGGTGGGGGAATTTTCTTTACAGAATAAAGAGATGTATTTCTCAATGTCAAAAAATCTTTATTTTATTGTAAGAACTTGATAAAAAAAAATCATATATCTCTATATCTATATATATCTATATATCTATATATATCTATATATATATATTTAAAAGATTTTATTATTATTATAATGATTAGGAGTGGTTGCAAGGACGGAGTGGAGTGGAGCAAGCAAGCGACTGCACCGGTAGCCCACCTGACTGTCATCAGCTCGAAGGAGCTCGGGGGAGGAGCCGGCGGCCTGCAATTGACTTAAAAGAACGGGAGCCTATTGCGGCGGGTGAGTGGTTGCAAGGGTGGAGTGGAGCGGAGCAAGCAAGCGACTGCACCGGTAGCCCACCTGATTGTCATCAGCTCGAAGGAGCTCGTGGGAGGAGCCGGCGGCCTGCAATTGACTTAAAAGAATGGGAGCCTACTGAGGTGCCATAGACGCGCACCAGGGTCTGCGTGCCAACAGCTGTGCGTACAAGGACGCGCACCTTTAAGCGCACTTTGGAGCTCACTGGAGTCGAGCCGAAGCTATCTGTGCAAATAGTAAGCTCTTAATTGTGGGGGGTGCGCTAAGGAGAATTGCGCGTCTTGTATAGTGTTTGCCCCCTCCCTCTTTGTTTCCTCCAGGGCCTACAGACCATAGGGTTTTGGCTAAGTTAAATTCCCCTAGAGGGGATAAGTTTAATTAGTGTCTTAAGCATTAAATATGAAAAGAGCAACAGACTTGGTTGGGATTTAAGCTTGTGAAGATAAAATCTGCTTCGAAGCCCTAACGTGGATTCTATATATGCTTTATTCCCAAATTAATAAGAGTTTGTTGTATAATTGACTTTATTTTATTTTTCTTTAGTGTTTGTGGGTTTGTAAACAAGATAAATAGATTAAGGGGATTGGTGTGATTGAGTGCTCGAGAGAAATGGCCTATCAAAAACGTTCTAGGAGTGAGAACGCAGTTACAGTGTCCCCAATATTAAACTTGCCTAAGCAGAGGAAAATTGAAACTTATTTTAAAGGCAAAGAGAACCTATTAGGACCCAAGGAAGGGACAATTACAGAAATGAAGCTATACTGAAAAGTTGATAACTCAAGGCAATTCCAAGGATGTTTTTGGGGAACAGGAAACGAAAGGGAATATTGCTACTCCATCAACCATTCAGTCTAAACAGGATAAAGGTATGGAAGGGATTAGCTTAGCTAGCACCCAGGAAGATGGATGCTTGGAACTTCTGGGGGATTTGGCTATCATAACTTCTCATACATTACATGTGATGCTCTCAAAATTAAATCGGATAGATGAAAAGCTGATTTCATTAAAATCTACGCAGGATGTGCCTGATCCAACCAAGGCCTCCTGGGAGCATCACCAAAAATTAGAGAAAGACAGGGGGATGTCCATAAAGCCTAGGATAGTGGAAGTGGATCCTGCCCCTCAAGAGTTAGCTCTCCTTGATAACCAAAAAGATTTACCTACCTTCCACAGACGCTTTTATTTATAGTATTGCCTCTTCCTTCGGGAGTCCTGCCATTTTGGAATACCCCATTAGATATCGCTGAACATCTAAGAATTCTGCTAGGAGATACAGTAACAAGGAGCGATATATTGACTATAGAACATATACCGAATCCTAAGAAGCGATGGCTGCTCCAGATTACATTTCCCTCGGCAAATTTGGTTGATCTGATCATACAAAGTGAAGGGGCTTTAAATAAAAGGGAAGTCTTTATTTCTAGAATACTGCATTTGGATTCTGGCTTAGGCGAGGTACCATTGCACATGTGCTCGCAAGGAAGGGGAAATTCCAAACAGGTAGCAGGGGATATACTAGAGTGCCATGCAACACAAGGAAAGCTAGCTGTGAGTTTTTTAGCTGAAGAGGAAGCCCATGAAATGGAAGTTCAAGAACTGGATCAAAGAATAGTAGCTAGGGACAGGGATCAGGAATTACAGCAAGATCTCTGTGCTCCTCAAGGCCCAAGGGAACCTCGGGAGAAATCTATACAACCCGATTTAAAACAAATTCTTGATGGCCTGGAAAAATTTTGCTTAAAAATAGAAAAAGCAAAAGGAAATAGAAATCTCACCCGGGATAGTAAAGGGGGGAAGGAGAGACGAGGGGCAGCAAAACCAAGGATCTCAGTGTAGTCTCAATCCTTGGTAGAGGTACAAGTTGACTACCCTACAGCTACATATACTTCTCTGATACCAAATAAAACCTTGTCTAGGCAGGAGAGTCAAAAATATAGTATGGAAAAAGGGCCAAATACATCCTGCAGTTGCACCACGGGGAATTCATCAGTGGCGGCTCAAGTACAAAGATCAGCCATAGGGCCCTCCTTACAGGAAGGGACAATAACTCCTAAAGCCCCTGGTGCAAAATATTTGGCTTTCCCAGTGGTGGAACCAACAAAGAAGTTTGAGACCCATTTGCTCCCGGGGGTGTTTTCCTTTAAAGAGAGAGAGAAGAAGAGGGATAGGGAATTTAGGAAATCTTTCCCTGTATTTCCTCATTGTGGAGAGTTATGACAAAGAACCCACAATCCCTTTACATTAAGAATGCTGTCTTGGAACATCATGGGGATTAGAATTAAACTCAGGGATATTGATTTCCTGGAGTACATTAAAAATTATCATCTTATCCTGTTGCAGGAGACTTGGTCCGTGCAAGAGTTTGAGTTACCTGGCTTTAGAATATTTACTATACCGCCATACCCGTCAAGGGTGGGAGGTAGGCCACATGGGGGGGTAGCTCTTCTTGCTTCAACAACTTTTCAGACACCCCCTAGATTGCTAGATGCTGTACCTCCCTTTTATGGATTGTGGCTCTGTAAGCTGGATAGAGTATGGAGATCCTTTTGATTAATGTATATGTTCCCCCATTAGTCTCCCTCTACTATGATCATACCATTTGGGTTGCCACTGCAGATTCTATTCAAAAAGCAAGAATAGGCTGTCCAGGAGCGCATGTAGTGCTGGGAGGAGATTTCAACACAAGGTTGGGAAATAAAAGCACTTGCCCACGGAATCTTAATCTAGAGGTCCCGCTTGATATTCCCTGTAATTTGGAGAGGCATTCTAAAGACCCAATTGTTTGCTCTAGAGCAATTTGTTTAATAGATCTAATACAATCGCTGGATTTGATTGTGGTTAATGGCCAAGTTGGAAGTGACCTGGGTGGACATTATACTTTTAATTCACCCTTGGGATCCAGTGTAATCGATTACTTCTTTGTTTCTAATTGTTTAATAAACCTAGTCATTGATTTTATGGTGATACCAGCTATCCTGACAAATCATTTCCCCCTGGCCCTGATTATACCTGTAAAAGGGCCGGGTTGGATACAGGAGAGGCCCCAATCCTCATTACACCAAAACCAACCTCTTGTGTTGGTAAGAAAGAAATGGTCTGACCAAGTGGCATTGGCATGTGAGGACCTTAGGGGCCAAGGAGGTAGTTCTCTCCTTGGTAAAAAGGATTCTGAGCTCCTTGGGGGATACTATTGGGGACTTTGAGGAGATTGTTAAACTTTTCCAACCTATTTTGACCACCACATTTCCACCCGGGAACCAAATACCCCATGGACCGGCCTGGTTTGACAAAGAGTGCAGGGGTGAGCGTAAGTCCTTGAGGAGGAAGGCTAGGAAACTCCATGCTTATCCATCACATCGTAGCAGAGCCTTATTTCTGGATACCAGGGCACATTATAGATCTTTGTTGACCCCCAAAAAGAGGCTTTTCTATAAAGGCCAATGGAAAGCATTGGAATTGGCTGTTCAGGATAGGGACCCCAGAAGGTTTTGGGCAATGGTCAGGAATATCGGGCCAAATGTACAGACAAGTAGTGCTGATAAAGTACCAAACAAAGATTGGGAGGAGCACTTTACAGCCTTGTTTCAAAATGATTCCAACAGTAGGCCCATAAAAATATGAGGAATAGACCAATTGCCCTACTGGATCCCGTTACTCCTGATACAGTAAAAGACCTGATATGTAAGGCAAAAACTGGGAAATCACTGGGAGGGGATTATATCCCTGTGGAACTTCTGAAATTACAACTAGAATGGTGGTCGAGAATCCTAGCGGAGGTTTTTACCGTCATTAACAACTTGGGACGTATACCGGAGAAATGGTTGACAAGCATTGTGGTCCCAATTTACAAGAAGGGCGATCCCCAGCTACCAGGTAACTATAGGCCTATTAGCTTAATAAGCGTGGTGGGAAAACCTTATGCCAGGTATTTGCTAGTCAAGCTCCAGGAGTGGATGGACCAGGAAGCTTTCCTTGATCCAGAGCAGGTGGGATTCAGGAAAGCTACGTCCACAGTCAACCAGATTTATGTCCTAAATCATATAATAACTAAATATACGGGCTTGAAGTGCCCAGGGCAGAATAAAAAATCAAATCTGTACCTATGTTTTGTCAATCTTAGGGCAGCCTTCGATTCGATAGATAGGGTAAGGCTGTGGAACAAGTTGAGTAGAACCACCATTGATCCACGTCTTCTTTACTTGATAATCCAATTGTACACAGGGAATACTATGCAAGTAAGGGCTTCATGCTCCCTCCCTGCGACACAATCTATCCCTGTTACTAAAGGGGTCAGACAGGGTTGCATTCTGGCCCCAGCCTTATTCAATCTCTTTCTAAATGATGTTGTGGAGTTTATGAGACAAGAACATCTGCATCCTCCAAAGATCGGCGCTAGAAGTATTCCAATACTTCTGTTCGCTGACAATGCGGTTTTGTTATCTCAAACACGGATAGGATTGAGAAGGTTGCTTCAAAAATTTGAGGATTATTGCAGTCAAGAGATTCTGACAGTTAACTACATGAAAACTAAAGTTCTAGTTACTGGTAGGAGAACGGCGGACACCACCCAGAAGTGGTTAATGGGGCAAACAATGATTGAGCAGGTGGACGAGTTTAAATATTTGGGAGTCTTTATTACAGCGACAGGCTCCTGGAACAGTCATTTTCAATATATAAAACAACAGGTAAATAAAACAATTGCAGCTGTTGTATCATTCTATTATAAACAGGGCGGTCAATTGGTACCCCCTGTTCTCCGGATATTTGCCGTAAAAGTAGTCCCTCAATTGCTATATGCAATTCCTATCTGGGGATGGGCCTTTTTGGGAAAATTGGATCAATTCCAAAATAAATTTTTGAGAACGATTCTTGGAGTTCCCCGGTGGCCTTACTACACGATATTAATGATAGCTTTTTGGCTAAAACTAAAGATCTATAAGTAGGACACATCCTCTCTCATTGGCTCCATACCAGGTAGGAGTATGGGATGGTGTACCTTTATAGAAAAAGAAATTCATAAACTAGGCTTTTCAAAAGATTTTTTCTATGGGTATGATTATGCTAGGGCTATGACTCTAGTCAAACGCAGAGTATTACATCAGGACTTGCAAAGGATGCAATGGGAGGTCATAGTCCAGAAAATAGCCCCAGAATACCATGTGATGCAATTGGAGGACTTGAAAAACAGTTACCTTTATACTTGGCAGGACCCCCATTTAAGACGTGCATATACTCTATTTCGTTTCCAGAATTTTCCATCAATGATAACGGAAGGGCGGTATAAAGGAAGCGACAGAAACTTGAGAGTTTGCCCTCTGTGCAACCTCAAGGCTATCGAAGATCTTGCCAATGTCCTTGCTTTCTGCCCAACGTA
Source organism: Sphenodon punctatus (assembly GCA_003113815.1). Taxonomy (NCBI): domain Eukaryota; kingdom Metazoa; phylum Chordata; class Lepidosauria; order Sphenodontia; family Sphenodontidae; genus Sphenodon; species Sphenodon punctatus. The sequence goes on along the minus strand of QEPC01002260.1, from coordinate 337,851 downwards.
TGATAAAATACGCACTATAAGATTGAAGCCTCTGGTAAGGGATATAAACTTCTTACCCTTTTTGACAGCTTTGGGGAAGTGGCTGAATGCGAGGAACTCAGAAGAGGCAAAAGGGGTGGCAAAATATGCTTTACTGGCAATGACTGTGCGTAGCAAACTGTTGACCCTGAGATAGCCCTTTAGATTCTATACTTTGGGTATCTCTAGGATAGTCGCAGGATTAGTTGGAGATGGTGTTTTGTGGTTACGACAATATATTTGATGGGATCTCAGACTTTCGTAGTTGAATTCTATCAAAGGACAAATTGAAATGACCGCTGGTCATATAGTAAATAAATTTCAATATCATTAAATGGGAAAAGTGGTATTCAGGGGTCAAGGGTCTCCCGAGCTCAAGCTCCGCTGAAGAGCTAGGGATTATCATCTGTTAGTATAATTTTATGTTGGGAGTTTCTATTATAGTTATTCTTGTATGGGCCGTAAAGGCATTCGATATTTGGATATTTGGTATACTTTATACCAAGGATTGTTACGATCTATTTTGTATTGTAACTTAAAGCTTTGATATGTCTAGTCTAGGAGTTACTAAATTTTAATTATAAATTTTGTATGTTTACCTCCCACGGAGGAAATTGATTATAGTATAGATTTTGCTGCATTGTAGAAATTATTTTTGGAGTTGTTTTAACGCGGATATTTTGTTATGACTTATTGTCGCAACAATAAACAAATATATATATATATTATAATGATTATATTTTATTTATTTTTTACAATATCATAAGAAACAACCTGTCTTTAGGTTTTAAAAACAGAATTTAGTATAGACACTCCCAGAGCAGTGTCTGGCTCAGTGGAAAGATGAAGAGCATAATGTTTTTAAAATGCATGCAGGGAACTCCAGGTTGCAGCCCTGCAAATTTTCTGAGGCGATATGCCACAGAATGCTGCTGTAGTGGCACTGAGACCTCTAAGGGAATGAGCCTTCAACTATGGTGGAGGAGGAAGACCTGCCTGCTGATATGCCAAGGAAATCACATGGACCAGCCATTTGGAAATGGTTTGGGAGGAAACCTTATATCCTAACCTGGGAAGGGAAGGTGAGAGGAACAAGTCATTGGACTGCCTGCAATGCTGGGTCTTCTCTAAATAAAGGAGTACTGCCATCTTGACACCTAAAGTATGACATTGGGCCAACATGTCAGAGTCATGTGGTGGAGGAAGGAAACTGGTAGAACAATATTCTGGGCTAAATGAAATGGAGACACCATTTGGGGGATAAAGGAAGGATGGAGAGAGATCTCTATCCTGTCTGGGAAGACTAACAGGTAAGGTTCCTTGATGGAAATAGCAGCGAGTTCACTCACCCGCCTAAGGGATGTAATGGCAACCAGAAAAGTTGTCTTCAGGGTCCAGTGGAACAAATCACATTGTTCCGCTGGTTCAAAAGAGTGGTTTGTAAGCTGATTGAGCATGAGGTTGAGGTCCCACTGTGAGACTGGGTGCGTATGAGGAGGAAACCAGATAATAAGCCCCTTAAGGATTTTTTTCGCTAGGGGGTGGCCAAAGAGAGGCTGGCAGTTAGGTAGAGTCGCATGTCTAGCTATGGCTAAGAGGTGCACTCTTATGGAAGAATGCGCCAGGCCTGTCTTGGCTAATTCCAACAAATATTGCAAAATTAAAGGGACTGTCAGCTGGTCAACTGATATGGATTTTTAACTTAACCAAAAAGAGAAACTTTTCTACTTGGAATTGTACGATATTTTTTTCCCCGTCAATAGCTTCAAATTACTTTGAAGCACCAGATTTAGTTTATGTGGCATAGGTTCAGAAGTGGAGAGGAGTGGATTCTTCATGCATATAAGTTCAGATGCTTTATCTCTGGATGGAGAATGCCGCCTCCCTGTAGTAACAATAGGTTGGGGGATGTGCGGCAGGGGGACGGATGCTAGGGCCAGATTTTGGAGACTGTGTCACCAAATTTGGCGTGGCCAACCTGGGGAGATCAGAATCAAGTTGGCCCCTTCCCTGTGGATTTTCTCTAAAATCCTGGACATAAGGGGAATTGGGGGAAGGCATACCCCAATTGTGTGTTGCAGTTTACAGAAAAGGCGTCCCTAAGAGACTGGGTCATGGGCCGCCCTTGTACAGAAACGTTTGCATTTGGTGCTGTGTCCTGTGGCAAACAGGTCTACCATGGGTATCTCTCAGAGTGATATTAGAGTTTGGTTACAGAGGGGAACAATTCCTACTCGTGATGTTCCTCCTGAAGGTGACTGAGAATATCCGCCCTTGAGTTTTGCGATCTGGCCATGTGAATCACCTGGAGTGTCATTTCGTGCTTGAGGGCAAAATGCCAGATGGACTGGGCTATTTGACAAAGTTCTTTCGACTTTGTTCCTCCCTATTTGTTTATATGCCAGACTGCTGTGATATTGTTGCAGGCTATTTTGATGACCCTGCCCTGTAACACCTATCGAAATGCCTTTAGAGATTTTAGAATAGTTATGGCCTCTAAAATGTTGAAATGGCATGGCTGTTGTAATTTGTTCTATCTCCATGTAATGGAGAGGTCGTGCAGGTGAGCCCCCCCATCCTGTCAGTGACGCATCTGTTGTCAAAAAAGGGGTGGGGTTAGGTTGTATAAATGACATCCCTGCCAAAACAAATTCCCTTCTACACCATATACATAGAGAGTTTAGAATTTTCCTTGTAATCCTAAACCTCCTCATGGGAAGGCCCACCAGAGGATTAAATAATTTTTAAAACTGTAGCTGAAGAGGCTTCATAAACAATCTGGCAAAAGGTGTGGTGGCCGTTGTGGATGTCATGAGACCTAGAAGTCTGTGAACGGTCTTAATCCGTTGAAGTCTATGGATAGTTACTGTCCTTACCAAGTTGGAAATATCCAAAAATCTATCCTCTGGGGCAAACACCTTTGTTTTGGTAGAGTCATGTTTAGCCCCCATCTAGTCAATACACTCACTGAGTAGGATAGAGGCGGGACTTTTGCATGTTTATAGCTAGCCCTAACCTTTCACACAGATCCAAGGTGAAGCGTAGCTTGGCATTCAAGGAGTCTTGTGTAGCAGTCACCAAAAGCCAATCATGTAGGTGTGGGAAAATAGCAATGCCCCTGTCTGCGAAGTTACGCTATGACAGGGGACATAATCTTTGTAAAGACCCTAGGGGCCGAGGAAAAGACCAGATGGTAGGGAACAAAATTGAAAATGTCTCGAGTTGTGGGTGAAATGAAAGAATTGCCTTGAGGAGACATGGAGGCTAATGTGAAAATAAGCATCTTTTAAATCAATCACAGCGTACCACTGACCCTGTTTTAGGTGGGTCTTTAGATTCTCAAGTGTGAGCATTTTAAACTGGTAACATACAAGTTAAGGAAACGCAAATCTAAAATGGGTCTATGACCTCCTCCTTTCTTATCAACTACAAAGTAGTTGGAGTAAAGACCTGAGCATAATTCTGTGCAGGGTACCAATTCTATAACACCTCTGTGATACATCTCAACAATTTATGTATTCAACGCAATCGAATGTTGCAGAGAGAATATTACAGACTATAAAGGTCTAACTGGAGGTGGGAGGGAAGAGAACTGAACTTTGAATCCCACATGAAGACCCAGGCATCTGATGTAATCTCCTCCCAACAGGGGAGGGAATTAAATAACACAAACTGAAAAGAAAAGTCTCCCTGGAAAGATGGATGCAACTGTGCTGGGAGCATCAATAGTTGTCAGCGCCACCCTCTGTGTGTGGGGAAGGGCTTCCTGGTGTGTGACCTTGGCTTGAAAGGTGGTACTGGGGTCTTGACTTCCCCTGATATTGGAACGCTGTGGGGAATAGATAAGAGGAACTTGATGCATAGTTTCTTTGCCTCCGTTAACTAATGTAGGTGATGCAAGGGGAATTCAGACCATTGCTAGTAGTTCACCAGTAGCATATACTGGATGGGAAATTTAATAATAGAAGAGACTCATCATTTATATCCCTGGAACAGCTGGAACCAACACAAGGAGCTGAATTTCAGCTAAGTTAGATTTCATTTATTTTTATTTCTTTTTCTTTATTATTGACCTCTGTCTGGAGTTCTTATGTTGCACAGAGGCACAACTGACATCTCTGTCACCTCTAAATTAGGAGGGTGTAAACTGTAAAGTACACAGAGGATGGGAGCCGTTTAGTTGGCAGCTTTATTATTAACCCATCTAAGGGTCATAATGTTGCCTGTGCTGTCCAGAGGTACAGCTGACATCCCTGTCACCAGTGAGGAGCGTGTAAGAGGAAAGGGAGTAAACATCCCAGTAACCACAGTAGGAGTGTATAATTTATTTTAATTATTTTTCTTTCATTTTCCTTCTTATTGACCCCTGTCCAAGGGTCTTATTGTTGCCTGTGTTACCCAGAGGCACAGCTGGCATCACTGTCACAAGTGAGGATGGTGTAAAAACAGAGGGAGCTGTTTAGACTGGCATCTTTATATTTAACCTGTCTGTGTCTGGCTACTGGCTTGCTACCTGTGCTCCACATGGAGAGGCACAGTTGGCTGCCTCCCTTCTGCTGTCAGTGCTGAGGAGCAGGGAGCTTCTAATCAGAAGGAGCTGCTGCTGCTATGACATCAGACAGCAAACTCCACATTGGAGCTGCACCACTTCAACTTCGAGGGCTTCTCAGCACTAACAGTGGTCAATGTCACAGCCGGCAGCCCTTGACACAGCGGGAATCAGCTGGAATGTGGAGGGATATAGGTGGCCCCAGCGCAGAGAGTTCTCCTTGACAGGAGATTATAAGAGCTGCTTCTTTAATTTCCTCTTTCGTGCTGCTTGTGAAGCAGCTTTTCTCGCCTTTTGAGGAATTTTTCCTTTTCCTTGTGCCAAAAAGCTGAAGGTTGCTCCCTTGACGTCGTAGAGTGCCTTGTCGACATTGAAGCTGCCTCCTTTGACGTTGTAGATAGTGGAATTGACATCGAAGCGCCCTCTCTGTACGCTGAAGGATGTGCAGGCTTTTTTAGCCTCCCGAGTCGTAGAGTGCCTTGTTGACGTCGAAGTTGGCCCCTTCGACATCGTAGATTGTGGAATCGACATCGAAGTGCCCTCTCTGGATGCTGAAGGATGTGGAGGCTTTTTAGCCTCCCTGCCGACATCAAGGGAAAGCAGAATCCTTTTATCTCCATTCAGGCAATCTTATCCTTGTATCAAAACGTTCTGTAGATGGGGCTGTCAGCCACTGGAGTTTCGGAGGCTGATAAGGGGAGCCAGTAAATTGTGGGTTGGAGTCTTCCTCAGCATTGTATAGTGGAGAAGTACTAGGCTGAGATAGAAGATATGGGGTGGGGGGTGAAAACCTGCGTGTTTCAAAAAGACCCCCATTCTCTGAGGACTGTGGGGGGAAAGAACGGGCTGCCAAGTTGGCAGGCTCAACCCCTTCATGAAGTCTTTGCCTTTTAGGAAATGGCACTCAGGATCCACGAAAAACAATATTTATGGCTGAGATAGGAGATGCGGGGGGGAAGGGGTAAAAACACGCCCGTTTAAAAAGACCCCCATTCCCTCAGGACTGTGGGGGAAAAGAGCAGGCTGCCAAGTTGGCAGGCTCAACCCCTTCATGAAGTCTTTGCCTTTTTAGGTGATGGCGCTCAGGATCCATGGGAAGTGGAACTACCCTGGGCGCTGGATTCCTGAGTAGATAGCTCAGAAAGAGTGGGAGCTGCCGAGACAGTCTCCTCAGCCCCTAGGCTTGGGAACTGTAGGGGGCTTTTGCTTACCTTCTATCGCCTTCAGCCCTTTGTCTGCAGGAAAACATTAGCCATTAAAATGAATGAGTCGTGAGCTAAGTATATGTCAATAAGCTGCGAAAGCGGTTGGAAGGAACTGTTGGGCTTAGGCGGGAAGGTGCCTTGTATAGGGTGGGGGCGCATGAACATCACATGAAATTTTAAATATGAGCTTGGTATATGCCGGTAAGAGAAGGGCGCGCAAGCGTAAACCCATTTGTGAGAATGGGAGGAGCCACTCGAAGAAGAACAACTATTCCCTTTGGATTCATTGGCCTGTTTGGCTCCACCCCCTAGTTAGGTTGCTCTCTAGCACCCCCTCTGGGCAGCTTGTCCATCTGCCCTCAAGTTTCAGCACAGGCTAATCAAAGTCTCCATGATCCTCACACAGCCCAACTTTTCCCCAAATGCAAAGCTCAGGCTATTCCCCAGTTTCCCAGACCCCCTTCCCCCATTTTCTTCTATGTAGCTTCCCAGCTTCCCTCCCTGATAGTCTTTACTCCCCCGCTCCCCACAAGTCCTATATGGCAAATATTCCTGATGGCCCCTCACCACATTCCCCATCTGCAGCAGGACCACTGCTTGCAGAGCTAACCGAATAGATTTTTCCCATCTCTCCCTTAACAGGGCTGAGCCTCAGTCAGTAAACAAAGTCAGCTGCCCTCTAATCCTGCCTTCAAAGAGTGGTGTAGTAGCTAGAGTATTAACAAACCGAAAAATAGCCTGATGGAGCCAGGGTTCAGTCTGGGCAGCTTCCACTCATGTGTTTAGCGCATAGAACCTAATAAATGAGCAGCCCCTCGTATGGGTGCATCTGAGAAGCCACCCACAGGCTCAGCATGACTGGTCTAATAAACACTTTTCCCCACTGTGCTCCCCCGCCAATCCCCTCCCCTTCTCAGTATTCACCTACCTGCTTATTAGGTGTTCGTCCCCACCCGAGAAGTGGCCACCACCTACTGGATACGCAATCCCCACTCACAGCTGGGTCTCAGAGAACATGGAGTCCACCATGCGAGTGAATGCAGGCTAACATGCACTCGCAGGTCTGCATCCCATCAATTAGGTTGCATGCAGGTCACAAAATTGCAGGCAAAGAGCCGAGGAGCGACCACTTCCATCCTGCCCCTCTTTCCACTCTCGCTCTAACTGATGCTTTAAAATGCCAAATTCAAATGTGTGTTGTCCCAGTGTCTCCTGTTTTGCAGCACATGCTTGAAGCTGGAACCATCCTTTGGTGAGGGAGCTGCTCAGGGAGACCATGAGGTGGGTAGATGAGTTCCGGGACACCATTCAGGGCATGACCTGGAAGCATGGGCATCTTCTGTGGCAGAACACAATGGGTATTTTCAGACGTTACGAGATCACGCTCAACCACAGTGAACCACGGTCAATCCTGTGGCGGGGCCAAAGCGCCCTGAACGTCTATTAGGCAGCCGCCAGATGTTCACCACAGTCAATCCCCACATGGGGTCAAAAATAACCATGCTTCCGGAGCTCCCCCCCGGACCATCTCTGAAAGCGTGGCCAAAGAGATTCCCAGTGGGAAACAACAAAAAGTAACGTCTGGATGGCAACCACCAGCCGGAATCAAAGGAAATGATTCCCAGCCGGGGACAAAGCACGCAGCGTCACTGCCAGGCAACCAGCAACAACACAGGCACCGGAGGGAGATTTAAAGGGCAATCAGCAACAGGGAAACGTGGCAGGATGAAGCAAGGAGGGAGGAGGAGAGTGGTGGGCGAGAGAGCGAGGCGGGAGGAGGTGGAGGAGGAGGTAGAGGAAGTGCAGGTGGAGGAGGAGGAGGAGGAGGAGGAGGAGGAGGTGGTCGTGCTGCAGATGGAGGAGGTGGAGAGACAACCGCAGCAGTGGCAGAAGCAGCCGGGGCGGGTCGCCCCGGGGACCTCGGCCGGACTGGGGGAGGAGGAGGCGCCCCAGAAATGGGTAAGAAGAACCAAGGGGAGGGGAACAGGTGTCACAGGGGCACCACCGGGGGGAGGGGGCCCGACCGGGCACCCAGCATGCGGCGGGGGCCATGGGACAGGGACACAATGGGACCAGACTGTAACACACACACCCCATGTCCCGCAGACATGGGAATGGGCCCGGGAGGCCGAGCCCCTGGAGGAGACCGGCTCAGCACGGGCAGAGGCGGAGGAGGAGGCGGAGGAGGAGGAGGACAAGGTGGACCCACAGGGGCGAAGGGGGAGACGGCCCTACCACTGGGGGGGCAGTGGGGGGTTCCAGGAGACCCGGGACTTCATCAGGATCTGGGGGACCCTGGAGCACCAGCTGGAACTTGCCCTAAACCAGAGAAATGAGCACGTGTTCCGGGACATAGTGCAGGACATGGGGGCGGCGGGACATCACCGGACTGTAGCCCAGTGCCACTCCAAGGCCAAGGAGCTAAGGGGGTACAATGCCATCTGGGACAACAATAGGCAGTCCAGACACGGAGTCCGGACCGCCCCCTACTATGATGCCCTGGATCGCATCCTTCATATGAAGGGGTCCATCGTGGCCCTATGCCTCGTGGGGAGCGCCGTGGTCCAGGACAGGGAACGGGCCAAGGTACCCCCTCCACTCGCTGCCCCCCAGGAAGGCACACACTTCAGGGTCCCAGACCCCAGGAGGAAGGCCCTGGGACCTCCGGCACCAGCAGCCCCCCCCAGACAGCAGCCCAGAAAGACCCCCACCCCAGGCCAGAGAAGCAGAGTCTGAGGCCAGCACCCTCATCACCCTCAGCCAGTGGTCCCAGGGGGACCCCACCCACACTGAGGGGCCGGCCTCGGAGGGGTCCGAGACCGACATAGATGGTAAGCGAGCAGCCGCGAGGGGAGGCGCACCCAGGGCCGGGGGAAGGGGAGGTGATGGAAGGTGGGGGAAGCACGGCCCGGGGCCCCCAGGCACGCTGGAGAGTGGGAGGGGCATCTGGGGCCGCACCCGGCCCCCCATACCACCTCCCACCAACCCCCCCCACCAAACCCCCACAGGGCACAGGACAGCACAGCAGCAGGGACAGGCGGATGAGGAGGCCGGCGCAGAGGTGCCCAGCCAGCAGGCAGAGGACCCAGGTGATGCACACGGATAGGGTGGGGGCACACCCGGGGGCCAGGGAGGGGGACCCAGGACACAGGGAGCAGGAGGGAGGGGGCCAGGCGGGGGGGCGAGGTCCCGGGGCTGACCCACGGGGGACACGCGCCCCAGGAGCCCATGTCCTGCCTCAAGGCGGCCGCCCAGGACCCCACATCACCCAACTCCGTTTACCCTACAGAGCAACCCAAGCACCCACAGCCACCCGGGCCCGTGCCCCTGGCACAGTGCATGAGGGAGTACAGGGCACGGGCCTGGCGCCGGAGGGATGAGCAGGCAGAGGACATAGTCCAGACATCAGCGAATCAGGGGGAACGGATGATCGCAGCTGTGGACCGCATGGAGGCAGCCATCGAGCGCTCCCTGGAACGGGCGGAGGCTCAGGACATGAGGCTTCAGGCAGAGGTGCACCTGGAGTGGAGGCGGGAGTGCTGGGAACACAGCAGGCAGGTGGAAGCCCTAGGGCAACTGGAACAGGCCATCACAACAATGGTGCGGGAGCACTCGGTGAAGCTCAACAGGTCCCATGACATTGGGACCTCCCTGCTCCTGCACGCGGGCACCATGTGTGCCTATGTGATGGCAGCCGCCCCCCCCCCCGGGCACCCTGCCTGCCCTGGGTCTGGTGCCTGGCCCCTCAGCGTCCCCACCCCAACCGCCCCAGCTGCCTCCACCCCAGCCAGGGCCGCGCATTCGACCCCCGGTCCTCCCAGGCCTCAGGAGGGTCCAGCCGCCATGGGGGGGCCTCCGGGCCCAGCTCCTCCCTCCCTCCCACCACTGCCTGCCCCTCTGGGCTACAAGACCACCCAGGACACAACTGGGGACAGTGACAGTGGGGGGGAAGTGAGGTCCTAGAGCTCGGCGGCGCACACCGGGCGACCAAGAGGCCAACCCCGGACACGCGGGGGCCGGAGGGGATGAGGGGGAAGGGTGAGGGCCATGTGATGGAGGGGACACCATGCACGGGTGGTGGTGGTGGAGGGTGGTGGGGATGTGTGGGGCGGTTCTTATCATGGGTGTCTTAATAAAAGTGTTGCACGTGGTCTGGTCTCCTGGTATCCTTTAAAGGGCCCGGGGGGGGTTGTTCTGGGCATGGCCCGGGACTCTGGGGAGGGGTAGGAGGGGAGCACCCTCACGCCTCGGCCTCCCGGCTTATATGCCTGGCTAGGGCGGCCTGGATGCGCTTAGCATAATGGTACTCCCTCAGGTTGTCTGCATTCACGTAAAGGGGCACTGGGCCAGGGGGCCGATGTGGCTTGGGGTACTCCAGGGCTGCCCCCTCAGTCTCGCACACGTTGTGCAGCACACAGCATGCACCTATCACCAGGGCGGATGTCTCCACAGTGTAGTCCAGCCGGTCGGCGAGGCTCCTCCAGCGTTGCTTGAGGGCCCCGAGCACCCGCTCCACCACAGTGCGGCTCGAACACAGGCGGGAATTGTACAGCGTCTCCACAGGGTTGCGGGCGACCGGGTACACCTTCATCAGCCACCGGGTGAGAGGATAGGCCGGGTCCCCCAGGATACAGGGGGGCATGAGCACCCCCTCGATCCTGGTCATGCCCATGTCTGCAAAGTCACCCCGGAACATCCGGGCATAGAAGGAGGAGATGGTCATGATTCGGGCATCGTGACTGCGGCTGGAGTGGCCCGTGAAGATGTCTATGAATATGCCCCGGTGGTCCACAACCGCCTGCAGCTGCAGGGAGTGATAACCGTGCCTGTTGACATACTCCGCAGCCTCCCCAGCGGAGGGGCAGAGGATCTCTATGTGGGTGCCGTCCACGGCACCCATGCAGTTGGGGAAGCCTCCAGCCATGAAGCCAGCCATCATGGCCCTCTGATTGACCAGCTGGATCGCCCTGTGCAGGAACCCGCCCTCCACAGCCTCACAGACATCCCGGAGGATGCAGGCAATGGTGCTCAGCCCGACCCCGAAGTGCTGGGAGACAGACCAGCAGGAGTCAGGCGTTGCTAGGGCCCAGACCCCAATGGCCACCTGCTGTACCATTGGGATGGGGGTCCTCATGGGAGTGTTCTGGCACTCCAGCCAGGGTGTGAGGAGCTTCACGAGCCGCAGCAGGGTGTGCTTGTCCATCCTAAAGTGGGCCCTCCACTGCACCTCGTCCCACTGGCGCAGCGCCCTGGCCCACCACCCTGAGCCTGCTCTGCGACCCACTGCCACCTGTCAATGGGCATAGTGAGCAGGGCAGCCCAGTGCGTGGTCTCCCTCTGCCAACAGAGGCGCCCAGCCGCTTCTCGGATCGCAGCTGGCCTGCTCCAGCTCCGCATCACGGCCTGCTGGTCCTCCCCAGACAGCCTCTGGGCCCTAAGCTGGGCCAGGGTGCGTCTCCGGCTGTGGTGGGCCCTGCGCGCCCCTGCACCACCCCAGGCAGCGGTAACCTGCAGGTGGGCACCCAGGTACACCTCCGTGGTAAAGATGCGCAGCTTTTTGGTGTGGGCACGATACCACTCGGCTGCGAGCGCAAGGTGCATCCAGTAGGCGGCCACCCTGTTCCACTCCATGGTGTTGGCAGCCCCAGGGGTTGGGGGTGCTGTCAGCCTGACCGGTCCTGGCTGAGGTCACCCGGTGCCCCGTCCCCGGTTACCTGGGCCTTCCCCAGCAGGGTGGGTGGGCCTTGGAGGCACGGATGCGCTGTTGGGTGCACCTACTGCCCCTGCATGGGGCCTCATGTGCAGACAGGCACACACCCGGGCGCTCCCGTTGTAGCTGCATGCCTTCAGCCATCACTCCCCGCCTCTCCCTGTTTGCTACGCTGTGTCCTTGGTGGCCTGATTAGAGTCTCGGCTGTCCTGCCTGGGTGCTTGTTTCCTGCAGCTGTGCCGGGTCTGCAGCCCACGCCTCACTCTGTTGCTATACAATGTTGCAGCCTGTGGTCACCTCGCTTGTCCTTGGGGCCCCCGCAGAACACACACACACCGGCCCTACAGGGAATGTGTGCCCCCCTGTCCATGGTGTTATTCTCCCTGTCTTGCTGGACCATGACTGGCTGTGCTTCCACGGGGCCCCCACTTCCAGACCCTCATGGGGCCCCCCATAGCTGGACCTTCCGCGAGACCATGTCCCTGTGTGACCTGTGGCATACCCCAGCCATGCAGTTGCTCCTGGACTGCTCGGACAGCTAGTCGGGTGCTTATGCGAGCCTGAGCTCTGGCCTTTGTTACTTTGGCTATGAGGCGAGCGCCCGTGATTGTCGGCTGCATGCTGAGATGCTGGGGCTGGTTCCCTTCCCGGATGGGTACATCCCGGCAAGGAGGTGCTCGCATGTGGCCTGGTCCACGGCTGAAATGGTGTCTGCCATGTCTGTGTGCAGCCTAGCCGCCTACACGGTCTGCCTTGCGGAGGGCGGTCCTGCCTTGACCGTGTCATACTTTGGCTGTGTCCACAGGGCCTGTGGGTACCAGCGCTCTCGTGGGGCGGTGTATCACCAGCTGTTGGAGCTGGGTCAGCTTCCGTGGCCCCCTGCTACTGACTTCTGCGTGTCTGAGCCTACTGCGGTGGAGCTGTCAGCGCTGTCGGGCGTGTGGTCCCGTTCAGATGTGCAGCACAGCTTGTCCATGCAGGATCCTTTTGAGGCTTACTATCTGATCACCCACCACATGTCCTTGTTGGGGTACCGCCGGGGCGTGATCCATTGGCCCCACCTCGTTCACCGGGCGGGGCACCTGGTCCCTGGTCCCTCTGTGGCCCCTAGCAGCTGGCTGTGAGTCCCTCTGTGCCCCCTGGCCCACAGCCTCATGCCCCCATGCGGGCTCCCGCCCCTGCCCTGGGGCCATCCCCTGCTGCCTGCACCCTCCCTGATGTTCCTGCCGTGCTGCCTGCCTCCCGGGGTGCTGCTGCCCCTGCCTGTGGTTCCAGGCCCCCTCTGGGCTCCCCCCCCCTGCCTGCCTCTGCACCTGCTGGACCCCTCCATGGTTTCCCTCTCCAGCGCCTGGATCCGGCTCTCTGCTCCGCCTCCCCGGCCCCCCTGGGTCCGCCTGACTGTCCTCGGCCGCCTGCGCTCCCTCAGGCGCCCCCCCCCCGGGTGCCTGTGTGACTGAAGGGTCACAGGGCCCTCGGACCGCCCCTCCCACCTTCCTCTCGGGTGTGTGTGTGTGTTTGTGACTTTGGACCTGCTGCCCTGCACCGGCTCTCCTGCCTGCCCTCCATCGCCCCCTCGCCGCCGTGAGGGGTCCGTGTGTGCCCCNGCTCCACCACAGTGCGGCTCGAACACAGGCGGGAATTGTACAGCGTCTCCACAGGGTTGCGGGCGACCGGGTACACCTTCATCAGCCACCGGGTGAGAGGATAGGCCGGGTCCCCCAGGATACAGGGGGGCATGAGCACCCCCTCGATCCTGGTCATGCCCATGTCTGCAAAGTCACCCCGGAACATCCGGGCATAGAAGGAGGAGATGGTCATGATTCGGGCATCGTGACTGCGGCTGGAGTGGCCCGTGAAGATGTCTATGAATATGCCCCGGTGGTCCACAACCGCCTGCAGCTGCAGGGAGTGATAACCGTGCCTGTTGACATACTCCGCAGCCTCCCCAGCGGAGGGGCAGAGGATCTCTATGTGGGTGCCGTCCACGGCACCCATGCAGTTGGGGAAGCCTCCAGCCATGAAGCCAGCCATCATGGCCCTCTGATTGACCAGCTGGATCGCCCTGTGCAGGAACCCGCCCTCCACAGCCTCACAGACATCCCGGAGGATGCAGGCAATGGTGCTCAGCCCGACCCCGAAGTGCTGGGAGACAGACCAGCAGGAGTCAGGCGTTGCTAGGGCCCAGACCCCAATGGCCACCTGCTGTACCATTGGGATGGGGGTCCTCATGGGAGTGTTCTGGCACTCCAGCCAGGGTGTGAGGAGCTTCACGAGCCGCAGCAGGGTGTGCTTGTCCATCCTAAAGTGGGCCCTCCACTGCACCTCGTCCCACTGGCGCAGCGCCCTGGCCCACCACCCTGAGCCTGCTCTGCGACCCACTGCCACCTGTCAATGGGCATAGTGAGCAGGGCAGCCCAGTGCGTGGTCTCCCTCTGCCAACAGAGGCGCCCAGCCGCTTCTCGGATCGCAGCTGGCCTGCTCCAGCTCCGCATCACGGCCTGCTGGTCCTCCCCAGACAGCCTCTGGGCCCTAAGCTGGGCCAGGGTGCGTCTCCGGCTGTGGTGGGCCCTGCGCGCCCCTGCACCACCCCAGGCAGCGGTAACCTGCAGGTGGGCACCCAGGTACACCTCCGTGGTAAAGATGCGCAGCTTTTTGGTGTGGGCACGATACCACTCGGCTGCGAGCGCAAGGTGCATCCAGTAGGCGGCCACCCTGTTCCACTCCATGGTGTTGGCAGCCCCAGGGGTTGGGGGTGCTGTCAGCCTGACCGGTCCTGGCTGAGGTCACCCGGTGCCCCGTCCCCGGTTACCTGGGCCTTCCCCAGCAGGGTGGGTGGGCCTTGGAGGCACGGATGCGCTGTTGGGTGCACCTACTGCCCCTGCATGGGGCCTCATGTGCAGACAGGCACACACCCGGGCGCTCCCGTTGTAGCTGCATGCCTTCAGCCATCACTCCCCGCCTCTCCCTGTTTGCTACGCTGTGTCCTTGGTGGCCTGATTAGAGTCTCGGCTGTCCTGCCTGGGTGCTTGTTTCCTGCAGCTGTGCCGGGTCTGCAGCCCACGCCTCACTCTGTTGCTATACAATGTTGCAGCCTGTGGTCACCTCGCTTGTCCTTGGGGCCCCCGCAGAACACACACACACCGGCCCTACAGGGAATGTGTGCCCCCCTGTCCATGGTGTTATTCTCCCTGTCTTGCTGGACCATGACTGGCTGTGCTTCCACGGGGCCCCCACTTCCAGACCCTCATGGGGCCCCCCATAGCTGGACCTTCCGCGAGACCATGTCCCTGTGTGACCTGTGGCATACCCCAGCCATGCAGTTGCTCCTGGACTGCTCGGACAGCTAGTCGGGTGCTTATGCGAGCCTGAGCTCTGGCCTTTGTTACTTTGGCTATGAGGCGAGCGCCCGTGATTGTCGGCTGCATGCTGAGATGCTGGGGCTGGTTCCCTTCCCGGATGGGTACATCCCGGCAAGGAGGTGCTCGCATGTGGCCTGGTCCACGGCTGAAATGGTGTCTGCCATGTCTGTGTGCAGCCTAGCCGCCTACACGGTCTGCCTTGCGGAGGGCGGTCCTGCCTTGACCGTGTCATACTTTGGCTGTGTCCACAGGGCCTGTGGGTACCAGCGCTCTCGTGGGGCGGTGTATCACCAGCTGTTGGAGCTGGGTCAGCTTCCGTGGCCCCCTGCTACTGACTTCTGCGTGTCTGAGCCTACTGCGGTGGAGCTGTCAGCGCTGTCGGGCGTGTGGTCCCGTTCAGATGTGCAGCACAGCTTGTCCATGCAGGATCCTTTTGAGGCTTACTATCTGATCACCCACCACATGTCCTTGTTGGGGTACCGCCGGGGCGTGATCCATTGGCCCCACCTCGTTCACCGGGCGGGGCACCTGGTCCCTGGTCCCTCTGTGGCCCCTAGCAGCTGGCTGTGAGTCCCTCTGTGCCCCCTGGCCCACAGCCTCATGCCCCCATGCGGGCTCCCGCCCCTGCCCTGGGGCCATCCCCTGCTGCCTGCACCCTCCCTGATGTTCCTGCTGTGCTGCCTGCCTCCCGGGGTGCTGCTGCCCCTGCCTGTGGTTCCAGGCCCCCTCTGGGCTCCCCCCCCCTGCCTGCCTCTGCACCTGCTGGACCCCTCCATGGTTTCCCTCTCCAGCGCCTGGATCCGGCTCTCTGCTCCGCCTCCCCGGCCCCCCTGGGTCCGCCTGACTGTCCTCGGCCGCCTGCGCTCCCTCAGGCGCCCCCCCCCCGGGTGCCTGTGTGACTGAAGGGTCACAGGGCCCTCGGACCGCCCCTCCCACCTTCCTCTCGGGTGTGTGTGTGTGTTTGTGACTTTGGACCTGCTGCCCTGCACCGGCTCTCCTGCCTGCCCTCCATCGCCCCCTCGCCGCCGTGAGGGGTCCGTGTGTGCCCCCTGGACAGTTCCCAGACTGCTTCCTGTTCCGTGTGGGCTCTCGCTGTGCCCTTATCCCAAGCTCCTGTGGCCCCCCATTCCGGGACTGCCTGTGTTGCTGTGGGGGTGCCCGTGCAGACTGTTCTGCTGTGGGGGTTGTGTTTGCCAGTGCCTGTGTCCTGCCCTGCCCCTATGCTGTGTCCCCCCCGCATCCCCGTTCTGCGCCGCCCACCCGTGCCCAGTGTGCCTTGTGTGCTGTCCAGGCGCCCGTATCCCCCCTTCCCTTCCTTTCCCTTCTGTGTGTGTGTGTGTGCCCGGGCGTGTGTTTGTGCTGGGTGTTCCACTGTGCCCCCGTTGTCTGTGTGCCTGTTGTGTGTGGTACCTGGCCGGCTCTTCTCCCTCTCCCCCCTCCCTTCCCTTTTCCCTTGTGTGGGCATTCCCTTTTGTGCCCTCTGGCTTCGTTTGCCCTCCAGCGGCCATGTCTGTGTCCCGCCCCTGCCCGGTGGCTTGTGGGTGTTTTGACCATGGCCGGGAATTGCCATCACGTCTGTTGTGCTGCCCCGGCCCGTGATCCACTGGCCCGATTCCCTGCCGTGGTCCTGGTCTTGTCACGTCTGTTTGGGGCGTTTATTGACCATGGGGGGTGGATGTTCAGTTCATCCCTGCCGGGAATCCACTGTGGTGAACCAGCCACCCATAACGTCTGAAATTACCCAATGTCTTTGCTAATGAGGCCCGCCTAGACCACTGGCGGGAGGACAGGCACTGAGCCCACCTCAGCAGGAGCTGGATGGCTCAGACAGCATGCTGGAGAAGGCGAGCAAGGAGATGGGAGATCTGTTGTCACAGTTTCTTCAGATCCACACATCCCTTCTCCACAATTGTTGCTCGGGGCACGTGTCATTCGCCAGCCCCCTTTAACAGGTCATGCCACCCCACCTGGATCCCAACTGCCCACCCTGGTTTCCCCATCATTCAACACTGAAGAGAAACTGCCTACTACTACTAAGTAATCAGCATCATAATTTCTGAAGTGTTACTAGGTGTACGGAGGGCTTTGTAATCATAGATTTTCAGAGACAGGTTCCTGCCCACGGGGCATACAATCTTAAACATGGACAAGAGTGAAGGGAACACAGGGAAAAGCATAGAGACACATATTCCCATTTTACAGATGGGGAACTGAGGCTGAGAGGTTGTGATTTGCCCAAGACCACCCGGGCAGGATTTGAACCTGAGCCCTCTCCACCCTGCGCTCACATAGGGCAACTCGCCCTAATCCAGGGACACCTCCTCTTCCACTAACAAGTCCAACACACCACCTCCTCCCCAACCGCCACAGGCAGATCCGCGGAAGGAGGAAAATGTTGCCCCATCATTACACCCACCCAAGTGAACATACCCAGCAGACCTCAAAAGGGGAGGAGGCGCAGGAAGCATTTTTAAAAGTTTTTTTTAACTGTAAAGTTAAATAAGTTATTAATTATTAATTATTATTATTATTATAAGCATTTATATAGCGCAAGCAATGTACCTGGTGCATTACAGAGAATAAGATAGACACGATTCCTGCCCAAGAGCTCACAATCTAAAGACGGGGGAGGGGAGACATGGAAGAGGGAACAGAGGGAGAGACAAGGGATGCAACAATCATGAGGATGCGAGAACTCAGGTACATGTTCTTGGCTTGGTTACAATACATTGGGAGTTTGCAGATAACAGNGATGGTTAGCAGGAGTTAGGAAGGGCAGAGCGGAAGAGGTGGGTTTTGAGGAGGGATTTGAAGGTACGAAGGGAGGGGGCAAGGCAGATGTGGACAGGGAGGGAGTTCCAGGCACGCGGGGCAGTGAGGGAGAAGGGACTAAGGAGGTTGGGGGAGCAGGGGAGGCGTGGGAGGAGATGGAAGAGGAGCGGAGTGCTCGAGTAGGGGTTTGAAGGGAGATCAGGGCAGAGAGGTAGGGTAGAGGGGCGAGATTGTGAAGGGCTTTGTAGGTGAAGACGAGGAGTTTGTGCAGAATACGCTCAGGAAGGGGGAGCCAGTGGGGAGAGGAGAGGAGAGGCTGCACATGGTCAAAGCGACGGGCTAGGTGGATGATCCTGGCAGCAGAGTTTTGAACAGAGATGAGGGAAGAAAGGTGAGAGCGGGGAAGATCGGCGAGGAGGAGGTTACAATAGCCGAGGCGTGAGATGACTAGGGCATGGATGAGAGTTTTGGCAGAGGAGACAGACAAAAAAGGGCAGATCTTAGCAATGTTGTGGAGGGAGAAGTGGCAGGATTTGGCAACGGAGTCAATAAAGGGTTTGAAGGTAAGGTGCAAGTTGAAGATGAAGCCCACGCTACGGGGGACAGGGAGGATGGAGACCCCGTCAATGGCAATTGACAGGTAAGAGGGAGAGGAAGGATTGGGAGGGAAGATAAGGAGTTCCGTTTCGCCATGTTCAGTTTGAGTTGCCGTGGAGACATCCAGGCAGAGATATCAGAGAGACAGTTGGTGAGATGAGGTTGAACAGAGGGGGAGAGGGAAGGAGTAGAGAGATAGAGTTGAGTGTCATCAGCGTATAGATGGTATTGGAAGCCGTGGGAGGCAATGAGTTTGCCTAGGAATTGGGTGTAGGTAGAGAAGAGGAGAGGGCCAAGGACAGAGCCTTGGGGAACCCCGACCGAGGGGTAGGGAGGCGGAGGGGGAGGAGTTAGGAAGAGATACATTGAAGGAATTATAAATTAATGTTTTTATTGTTTAATAAAGTTGTTATATTTTTAATATTTTTTTCCATGCACTTGCACATGAGGACAGGAGGGCACATGGTGGGGGGGGCGGGGACATGGAGAATGGTGATATGGCATAGCGATCAGCCACATAGGGGGCTGCTGGGCTGGAGGTTGGAACCACTTACACTTTAGGGCAGGGGGAGGGCCTAGGAACTGGCAGCACAGCAATGCCTCTGTGCTTGCTATTGGCATTCCCAGACCCGGCTAGCCTGTCAATGCCAGTAGGAATAAACAGAGGCTCATGGCTGCAGCCAGCTAGCCTGGGAATGTTAATAGAGAAGGCACAAGGAATGGAAAGGGTAGAAAATAGCATGAAGGGTGGGGGCTCCAGGAGGAAAGTATGCCATCCAGATGGGGAGGATTGGATAGGCCAGAGGAAAACACATTGACACACCAGAAAAAGTTTTAAAGGTTTTATTTATTATTAAAGTAAATTCATTTAAGGCTGGGTGTTCGTGCTGGCAATGCAGTTTATGGGCTGGCACAAGGCATCCCGGATCTCTCCAGCTATGTGCTGCTCCATTCTGCTCAGTTGATCCTGGAACCAACAGGACTTATCCTGGGGGGAAGGTTCTACAACACAGCCCTGCCAGTGTCACAGATGTGGAGAACACATGCGGCGGTGGTGGTTAGCAGGGGAGTGGTCTCCTCTCCATCTGGAAAGCATAGAATCTTAGAGTTGGAAGGGTACCTCAATGGTCATCTAGTCCGACCCCCTGCTTGATGCAGGAAATCCACAGTTACAGCATCCCTGACAGATGGCCGTCCAGCCTCTGTTTGAAAACCTCCTACAAAGGAGAGTCCACCATCACCCTAGGCAGTCTGTTCCACTGTTGAACAGCTCTTACCGTTAGGAAGTTCTTCTTAATGTTTAGCTGAAATTGCAGACTTAATGTTAAGGCAATGATGAACTAGTGCCCCATGACTCTGAAGCCTATCTTTGTATCTGTAGCAATGCTACAACCTTCGTTGCTCAAGCGTTATCGCTATAATGGTGCTTTAGGTGTTTTGCAGTCATGAATAATTACAACACCCACAGATAGGATTGCCAATTCTCATGGCTTGACCCCAAGACTCCCATTTTATTATTGATATATGTTTATTTGGTTTTGTATCCTGCCCTTTACGCAAGCTCAGGGCAGCTTACAACATTACACACATAAAAATATAAAACCCAGTAAAGGTAATCATAAAAAATCCCAATTAATACCTCTTCCATCCCCCAAACCCTATCCCTGCCTGCTAAAAGCCTAGCCAAATAAGTAGGTCTTACATTGCCTCACGAAATTACTCAGGCTCGGACTTTGGTGAGCTTCCAAGGGAAAGGAGTTCCAAAGCTGCAGGGCAGCCAGCGAGAGCACCTCTCTGAGTCCGTGTTGTCTGGACCTGGTGCAATGATGGAACTTGCAAGAGGGCACCTCCAGCTGACCTAAGGGAGTGTGATGGAATGGGGAGAGGGGGCGAGACAGTGCTTTAGATATGTAGGGCCCAAGTCGTTGGACCTCTGCAAGAGGTGGCAACCGTAATCATACAAGAACAATAATATTCCATTAATAAGTGGGTTTGTCACAGACAGCGATACTGCTAGCCATTGGCCAAGGGGCCTGGAGCCCCAGTTGTTTGAAGCAGAGTCTTGGACCTCTCTTGCAGAACCCATCCTCCCTGCTGCTTCTGATGCTGCTGCTCCACCCCTGGCTCTTCTAGAGCATTAGTAGCAACAGAGTGCATGGTTCTGCTGGAGATGTCCAGGATTCTGTTCCCCACCCCTCCCACTCTGGACTTTCCCACTCCTGCCCCTTTGGAGCACTCTGACCTCACAAAACTATGTAAAGGGTGTGGCCACACAGGAAAGGGGAGGAAAATAATCTCATTTTCTAATGCATCCTTATCCCCTTTGAAGCATGAGGTCACAGCACTCCACAGGGGATTGGGCAGGGCACACGTCAGAAAGGGAGTGAGACAACCCCCACATAGGGTTGCTGCCTAGGGAAACTCCCATATGCCAAAATGGAAGTCTCATGGTCAATCCATGACAAGTGGCAACCCTAGCACCATCCCTGGACCCAAGCCCCGCCCCACTCTAGAGGGAAGTCTAGTGATGCCTCTGGTCACTGATGGTAGAGTTGGCCATAGTTTCAGAGGTGTGAGTGCGCCAAAAATTGGTTCTCTCTGCCTTTCTGAGTCAAAGGCAAAGGCAAAATTCTTGTGCTTTCTGTGTTGGATTCTGAAACAGATTTCCTCATGTGTTTCTCTAAGGAGGTAGCATTTCTGCATTTCATAAACTCACACTTCCAGTAGGGGGCATAGATAATCCAGAAAGATTTTTGTGTGTGTAATATTTGGAGAGTAATGCATAAAGTAAGAATTTGAACCCAGAAGTTCCCCGGAAGGCCTACTAGCGTCTGAAGCCGGCAGCCACAGCCGGCGCTGAGGCCGTCGGACCGCTGCCGCCGCCACCCGGAGCTCAAGGAAGGTAGGCGATCCCAGTGGGAACTTGGAAGTAGGGTGATCCCTGGGGTGGGGGGCTGGGGTGTTAACCCTCCCCCCCCAGGGATCATACAGTACAGGTACTTACACTTACTGGCTGCTGCTGGGACGGCCGCTGGTGCTGCTGCGCTGGCTCTGGGTTGGCGGCGGCGGCCCGGAGCCGCAGTAGGGGACACTTAGGGGAATTTTTTTGTTTAAATCCAGGCTGGGCAGGGTGGGTGGGGGGTGTCCCCCCTTCCACCCGCGCAGCCTGGACTCGGGGAGGGAAACGCGGGGGGTTTTTTTGTTTTTTTTTACATTGCGGCCATTCATTTGAATGGCCACAATGTAAAAAAATAATAATCCGGTACCAGGAATCCGGGAAACGGGCTGGATTACCGGGTTGAATCCGATAATGCCAGTACGCCCAGTACCAGCATTATTGGATACCGGAAGATCCGGTAGTCCCACCCTTACTACCCATGGTGGCGGTTCGGAGACTGCAGCTAGTGCAGACTGCAGCGGCCCGTCTCCTGGTGTCACAGGCAGAGGGGGCTAACTGGTGGGGGAACACCATGACACTGATGCCAAGAACCCACAGAACCTCAGACACATTTCCCCAGGGATGAAGGCCCACCACAGTGCTCTGGGACTGCTCAGGAGTTGTAAGATGCCTGTCAGGATAGTAGTTTGGCCCTTGAAATCCATGAGGGATTAGGCCTATATCATCATAGGGCACCAGGTTGCCTGTGCTGGAGCACTCCGCCTGTTCCACCACCAACCACGTGCACACCCCAGTCACCCCACAGGGAAGGAAGAATTGTGCACGAAGTGAGGGGGCAAAGGGGAAGGGGCCCAGGGTTTGAGGGTAGGCTAGGGATTCAATCTCATGAGGGCAGGAGGTGAATTAGGAACAAGGGGGGTAGGCAGAAACACTCATACACTCACTCACTCGACCGAAGCACTCCACACAGCCATCCAGGGGGAACAAGGAAAAAACTCGCCAAGGCTCCAGGGATCAGGAAACGTCTCTCTCTCTCTCTCTCTCTCTCTCTCTCTCAACGTACGGGGGTCAGTTCAAACAGATCACCAGCGCTGTGTGCTTCACAGCACCAGTCTTTGAGGAGGAAGTCACACCTCCACTACGTGCCTGGAGGCACGCTGAGCGACCGAGTGCTAACGGCCCCGCCCCCGCGTCCTGTGCTGCATTGGGAGGCGGCTCCTGCGTCCTTTGTTGTGGCAGTTGCTCAGCAACTGCCATGTCAGGGTCCCAGCTAGCGGGGGAGGCCGGCGGCCTAATTGCGGGATCTGGTGTAGGGTGCCATCAGCCGGGAGCCCTCTGTTGAAGATGCGGGCGGTGCCGTGGGGCCCAGGGGCAGCCCCTGATAGTATCCCCCCATGAGCCCAAGGGTCCAGAAGGGTCTGGGCTTCTCTGGATATCGGCGATGGAACAGGCGGGTTAAATGAGGTGCAGATACATGGGAAGCGGGTTCCCACGAACACTTGTCAGGACCATATCCAGCCCAGTCTATGAGGTAATGAAGGCGGCCTCGGAGATACTTAGAATCCAAAATGGATGGAACTTCATAGTCCGCTTCCACCGGAAGTCCCGACGGGTCTCCCGGACGGGGCCCTGGAGGCATTGTCGGGGGCTGTGCATTCTTGAGGAGAGAGACATGTATCATGGGGTGTATTCGGAGGTGAGGGGGAAGCTGTAGCCAAAAGGTCACTTCATTAACCTGCTGCTGGATAGGAAATGGCCCAATATATCGGTCGTCTAGTTTCCGTGATGGTCGTGTGGAGGGGGAGTGACGTCGGTCTAGCCATACATAATCTCCGGGTTGAAGAGAGTCTGCCGGGCAGCAATGTTGATCGGCGTATTGTTTGTAACGCTGGCACGAGGTCGCTAGAGTGGCTTTAGTGTGGCGTTGGACTTGGCCCAAGTGTTGGAGAAGGCTCCCAGCTGCAGGAACTTGTACAGGGGTCAGGTCGGGAGTGAAATTTTGGGGCTGATAACCATACGAAACATAAAAGGGAGATTCGCCGATGGATGCGTTAAGGGCATTGTTCTGTGCATATTCTGCAAGTGGGAGCCACGTGTACCAGTCATCTTGGAGGTAGTTTATATAGCAGCATAAGTAATGTTCAAAGTCTTGATTTACCCATTCTACCTGGCCATTGACCTGTGGGTGATATGTCGTGGTCAGACTTAGTCGTACTTGTAGGGCCTTTAAAAATGCTTGCCAACAACGGGAGACCTCGATCGCTGATAATTTCAAGCGGCCATCCATGCAAGCGTACAACATGGTGGATAAATAACAGGGTTGTCTGCTGAGTCGCAGGCAATCCCTTACAGGTGATAAAGTGTCAAAGTGAGCCATCTTTGTGAAATGGTCCACCACAAAACATACGGAGGTATATCCCCTAGATGGGGGAAGGTCCACAATGAAGTCAATGCCAATCCACTGCCAGGGTCCCTTAGGGGGATTGGCAATTTGTAGCAGCCCCTGGGGGGCTTGTCGGAAAAGCTTTGTACGGGCACATATGGTACAATGGCCTAAGTATCGTTGGACATCTTGGGTGAGGGACAGCTACCAAAAGAAGCGCTGGATTAAGCGACAAGTCCGGTCATGTCCTGGGTGCCCAGCCAAAGGGTCGTCATGGTGGGCCCACAGGATTTGGAACTGGCAAGAAGGGGGGATGATTATGCATCCCTGTCATCGCAGGAGCCCTTGGTCCGCTACATACGTTGGCTCAGTAGTGGGTAGAAGTTCTTGTGTGGTACCGCGCCTTAGTTGCTCCGGTGTGATAAAAACTGTGTCACAGCAAAAACTTTAGCTTCAAGAATAGTCCCCTTTGGGGGTTTACCTTCATCTTTGGTTTCGTGATACCGGGATAGTGTGTCAGCAAGGGTATTAAGTTTTCCAGGGCGGTAGCGGATAATGAACGTGAAGCAGGCAAAGAACAAGGCCCAATGCGCATGCCTGGCATTGGTGATCTGTGCCGTTCTTAGGAAGGTTACGTTTTTGTGGTCCGTCACCACAGTAACGGGGTGTCATGCCCCTTCTAAATAGTGCCGCCAGGTTTCAAATGCCGCCTTGATGACCAATAGTTCCCGGTTGAAAATGGTATAGTTTTGTTCAGCAGGGGTGAGTTGCTGGGAGTAATACGTGCAGGGTAACCCTTGGTCCCCTTCGGCCTCGGGCTGCGATAGGACGGCCCCCAAGGCCTTGTTAGAGGCATCTGCCTCTACTTGGAATGGTTTATTAAAGTCAGGGTGCCGGAGCAGAGGGGCGGACATGAAGGCTTGTTTTAGGTGGAGAAAGCTCTGTTGTTGCTCCGGTCCCCATGTAAACTCTTGATGCTTTTTTAATAGCTGAGTCAAGAGAGTGGTCAGTTCTGCGTAATGTGGAATATATTGACAGTAGTAATTAACACTACCTAGGAATCTCTGCAAGGGTTTCACTGCCTTTGGTGGGGGCCAGTGGTGAATAGCATCGAGTTTACGAGGGTCCATCTGGACCCCTACTGGGGTGATGATAAATGCAAGGAACTCCACCGAGGTAAGGTGAAACGCACATTTCTCCAATTTGCAATACAGCTTGTGTGTCTGAAGTCGCTGAAGGACACGGCAGACATGAATAACGTGTTGCTCAAAGGTGGTTGAATATATTAAGATGTCATCAAGATAGGCGAAGACAAATACATCAAGAAGGTTGCGGAAGATATCATTAATAAAGTGCTGAAAGGTAGCAGGGGCATTGGCTAATCCGAACGGCATCACAAGGTATTCAAAATGCTCATAGTGCGTACGAAAGGCTGTTTTCCACTCATCCCCTTGCCGGACCCATAGGAGGTTGTAGGCACCTCAAAGGTCAAGTTTTATTGAGATATGGGCTCCTTGAAGGCAGTTTAACAGTTCTGGAATAAGGGGTAGGGGGTATCGGTTATTAATGGTCACGTCATTTAAACCACAGTAGTTGATGCATGGGTGGAGGCCCCCGTCCTTTTTCAGGACGAAGAATATCGGGGGCCCTGCCGGGGAACACGAGTGATGAATAAACCCATTGCGTAAAGCCTCATCTAGGTACAGGCGGAGATTTTCAAGTTCGGGCGAAGAGAGGGCGTAGATGCGTCCGAACGGGGGCTCGGCTCCTGGTTTGAGGTCAATCGGACAGTCATACGGCTGATGTGGTGGCAGGGCTGAAGCTGCCTGCTTGCTGAACACATCCTGGTAGGCCCAATATTCCCCAGGAAGGCTGGTAGGTTCCGCGCACGAAGGTGCCGGAAGGGTGGCAGTCAGTTGCTGTGCCAGAGGGGTCTGCAAACACTGGAGCTGACAGTGCTCGGAGGTGAGCCGCACTTGCTTCCGAGCCCATTCAATGTGAGGGTTGTGTTTTCACAGCCAGGGGAACCCCAAGACCATGGGGAACAAGGGGGTGCACCCTGTGTTGAAGGCCAAAACTTCTTGGTGGTTCCCCACGGTGCACTTCAGGGGGCGGATCTGGGTGGTGATTGGTCCCGAGATCAAAGGAGATCCATCAATAGTGTGCAACGGTTCTGGCACAGGCTTGGTTTCTGTAGGAGGTTCATGAATAGGCACCAAGGCCATGTCCATAAAATTGCTAGAGGCCCCTGAATCGATCAAGGCCCATACAACAAAGGAGTGGTGGGAGGAGGCCAAAATGGTCAAGGGCACATGGAGGTGGTTTTCCATCATCAGGACTGCCAGGGGCTTAGTGTTTACGACCGGGATGGCCCCTGTACACCTCGGTCAGAGGGGTTTTCCAGCGGTTGGTGTGGTGTGGCCCGGGCCGGGCATGCCTGGATGAAATGAGTCGGGTCGCCACAATAAAAATATGCATGGGATTTCCATCTCCTTTCTCATTCTTACCAGGAAAGGGGCTTGCAAGCCACTCCTAGTTGCATAGGCTCTACCTCTCCGGCCTTGGGGGTCTCTCTGCCGAGGTTGGCTAGGAATGGAGGACGAGGTACAAAGGTGCAGGTCCCCTGTCGATGCTCCTGTCGTCATTCCGCCAACGGCTCCTCGATCTGCAGGGCTAAGGTCGCAAGCTTCCCCCATGTCTCTGGTAGCGCCGTAAAGGCCAGCTGGTCCTTCAGTTCTTCACTGAGCCCCCACCGAAACAGGACCTTGAGCACATCCTTGGGCCAGTGCAGCTCAAGGGACAGTTTTTGGAAGCGAGTGACATACTCTAAGACCCCTCCCTCCCCCTGTTTGAGTGACATGATCTGTGTCTGGGTGTCTCTGGTCCGGTGGGGATGATCCAAAAGGGTCGCAAATTGTTCGAGGAAATCGGCATAGTTAGTCAACAATGGGCTTTTCTCCTTTAATAACGAGGTAGCCCAATCCAGGGCGATTCCTCCTAAATTGCCAATAACGAAGGCGACTTTTAAGTCATCTGTATGATAGGTGGCAGGCTGTACTGTACAGGTCAGGTCACACAGAGCCACAAACCCCTGGAAAGCTCTGTCGTTCCCCAAGAATTTTTCAATCTTGGGGCCCTTTGGTTCTCGAGGTGGAGCAGCCCCTGCCCCTCGGGGCTCTGGGTTAAGTGGCAGCCCCACAGGGGGTGCCGCCATGACTACAGGGGCTGCTGCGACAGGCGCTGTCTTAACTGCCATTTCTAGTTCAGCCTGTTTGGCCTTTACGTCCCACATCTCCATGGCTAGGGACTGTATGGCACGTACTAGTTCTGCTAGCTGGTTGGCTACATCCATGGTCTGAAAAAGGGTTCCTTCTCTAAAGAGAAGGCTATTGTGCCAGTGATACTGTCACAGGCGGAGGGGGCTAACTGGTGGGGGAACACCACGACCCTGGTGCCAAGAACCCACAGAACCTCAGACACACTTCCCCAGGGATGAAGGCCCAGCACAGCGCTCTGGGACTGCTCAGGAATTGTAAGATGCCCGTCAGGATAGTAGTTTGGCCCTTGAAATCCATGAGGGATTAGGACTATATCATCATAGGGCTCTGGGTTGCCTGTGCTGGAGCACTCCGCCTGTTCCACCACCCACCACGCACATATCCCAATCACCCCACAGGGAAGGAAGAATTGTGCACGAAGTGAGGGGGCAAAGGGGAAGGGGCCCAGGGTTTGAGGGTAGGCTAGGGATTCAATTTCACGAGGGCAGGAGGGGAGGGGAGGAGTCCCCAGGAGGGGGAAGGCTGAATCACACTCCTCACCCCTCACCCCAAAAAATGTCCAGACCACTCACTGAATTAGGAACGGGGGGAGGGAGGGAGGATAGGCAGAAACACTCATACACTCACTCACTCGACCAAAGCACTCCACACAGCCATCCAGGGGGAATAAGGGGGGAACAAGGAACAAACTTGCCAAGGCTCCAGGCATCAGGAAACATCTCTCTCTCTCAACGTACGGGGGTCAGTTCAAACAGATCACCAGCAGTGCGTGCTTCACAGCATCTACCTTTGAGGAGGAAGCCACGCTTCCACTACGTGCCTGGAGGCGCGCTGAGCGACGGAGCGCTAACGGCCGCGCCCCCGCGTCCTGTGCTGCGTTGGGAGGCAGCTCCTGCGTCCTTTGTTGTGGCAGTTGCTCAGCAACTGCCATGTCAAGGTCCCGGTTAGCGGGGGATGCCGGCGGCCTAATTGCGGGATCTGGTGTCAGGTGTCGTCGGCCGGGAGCCCTCTGTTGAAGATGTGGATGGTGCCATGGGGTGGCCCCTGATACCTGGTGGAATTGGGCTGCCGGGAACATATTACACCAGTTCTTCGGTCTCTGCACTGGCTGCCTATAGTCTTCTGGGCCCGATTCAAGGTGTTGGTGCTTGCCTATAAAGCCCTAAAAGGCCTTATTATTATTATTATTATTATTATTATAAACACTTATATAGCACCAGTCATGTACCTGGCTCTGTACAGAACATAGAAATAGATGCGGTCCCTGCCTTTGGCTTACAATCTAAAAGACAAGGAGGGGGAGACAGGGAGAGGGGACAGTGGGAGAGACAGGGGACCTACCTGCGGTCAGGTTGGCCCGACCTACCTGCGGGACTGGCTCACCCCTTGAGTCCTGGATCAGCCCCTGGAGGCCTGTTTGGCCTCGGATCTCCCCTCTTTTCGACGCTGTTGTAAAGTGTGGCTGTTCCGCCTGGCTTTTGGTGGGGAGGATGGGGAGGATGGGGGGTGGCAAGGGATATTTTAATCCTCCCTGCTACGAGTGTTTTAACTATTGTTTTTATTGTTCTGATTGTAAGCCGCCCAGAGCTGCCTGTGGCAGAATGAGCGGGGTAGAAAACTTTAAACATAAATAAATAAAATTAATG
The DNA here is from genome assembly GCA_003113815.1 of Sphenodon punctatus. Classification (NCBI taxonomy): domain Eukaryota; kingdom Metazoa; phylum Chordata; class Lepidosauria; order Sphenodontia; family Sphenodontidae; genus Sphenodon; species Sphenodon punctatus. The sequence goes on along the minus strand of QEPC01002260.1, from coordinate 309,435 downwards.
AAATATGTTTTGTGGTTATTTCTTTCAGCTCTATGTATGCTTTATTTCAGAAAACACCTGTATTCACATGTCTTGTAAGGCTTTACATTCAATAATATTTAACAAACATTTGCTTTGTTAAACAGGCACCTCCTTCCTGCTTTGCTTTAGAAAGCAAGTAGAGCACTGCATTTGTGAACATCTATTGCACACCAGGTGTTTCTTGTGACACTTCCAGCAATGGCATATGATGCCAACAATGTAATGTGACTGCAAAAAAGGCTAAAGCAATTTTAGGCTGAATTAATAGGCATTGTTTCCAAGCCCGTGCAGATAATAATTTCACTCTAGTCAGCAGTATTCATCTTTATCATCTTAGTCATGCTCCTCTGAACCCTGAGGTTTAGGGAAAGGGAGGGGTATAACTCTGAATAAAATTATCTGCTTCCATTTGTCAATATCCTTCTTGAAAGGAGGTGTGCAAAACCAGACACAAACTATGCAGATGAGATCTGATTACCACACAGATCTGAGTACTCAAAGCAGTAATTGTGGGGTACCAGATTTGGAACTTTACGCTCACATTTTGAGGTACCATTTCAGTTACCCAAATACCATGCGAATACCCAAAAAGCCAAAATACCAACTGATATACCGAAATACTGAGGGGGTGGGGTACGCAAATCCAGGACAAAATAACCTGGATTTGTCCTGGAGTTGTCAGGATTTCTTCGGTATACCGAGTACCCGACTGAAAACTGGTTCAGGAACTGAAAAATACCTGAAATATTTGGTTCAATTCGGGTACCCAACATCCTATGGGTATATCCATTTTGTGGGTACTTGTTTCAGCTCTATTTATGCTTCTTTTTCAGAACAGTACACCTGTATTCACATGTCTTGTAAGGCAACAGCAAGGGCATAATGCCACAAGCAGATTGTGCTTGCACTTAGTGGGCACCAGTCCTATTGACGTGAATACGATTTGTTCCTGCACTAAGTGCTAGCACTAGCACTAGCACTATCTGCTTGGAGGATCCCAAAGTAAGACTTAACTTCTCTGAGCCCAAAAACAGTTTATTTACAGCAACAGCCTTGATAAGGTTTTGAAGACAAAACGTCTACAGCTGATCTAGGATAAACCATATTGCTATATTCATTTAAGAACATGTTTTGTTTGCACAAAGAAAGCTTATTCTTAAGCCAATCTTGGTGATAAGAAAAATAAGCTAGTTTATCTCTAGTTGTTCCAACACATTCTGATTCCTGCTCATATTACGACTGCAGTCCTCAAACCACTTATTCTATAGTAGTCCTACTGATTTCAGTGCAACAACTCTGGAAAGTGGTTTGTAGAGAACAGGGACAGTGCATTAGAAATTAACATTGGGTCTAGTATTTGTATTTTTGTCTTAGGAGTGCAATGTGGCTCTGCAAGTCTGACAGGTCTAATACAGGCAACAAAATTATTTGTACACTCATACATACAAAGAGTGAGCACTCCTACCCCCCACAACACACACACACACTTACCTGCAGTGGAGATGATAGGTAGGTCCCAGCAGTGGGGTGCAGTGGAGAGGAGGCATAGAAGCAGCACAGGGTTGGGAGCTTGGAGGTGGGCAGAAAAGTGAGAAGCAGCATCACATGTGCATCCAGCAGTGGTGCATGTGTAACTCCTTGGGTTCAATTTGGGACTTACGTCAAAGACACCCAGAGACAAACTTTACAACAAATTTAAAATATGTACACAAGAGTATATTTAGACAATCTATATATTCATGACTGAACTATGTTCTGTTAATAACTAAATATTACATTCACAGCATACTTTTCAATCATACAAATGTAATATTTCACAAGCAATGAGAATCAAGAGTCCACATAACTTTAACTTCTAGCTTCAAAAAAACATGCACGCCTTCTGATCCTCCAGTGTTTCTCTGTTGATTGAAAGCTCTGGTATAGACACTCACTCTTCTTCCTTTGCTCCTATAGGAGACGTCCAAAGGAAGCCCTGCCACAGGAGCAGACCAACAAAACAGAATACCAATTCTAATTTCTCTCCAGAATACCAATTCTAATTTCTTTTTCAATTACCCTAATTAGAACACTTAGTACAATTGGATTTGATCAACAACTCTAAATTGCCCCTTTTTATATGAACTGATCTGAATTAAGTTATTCAGGGCCTAGCAGAGTCAGCAAGAAACAGCAACTCATCTCCTTTTTCTGTCTCAATCCTGGGTTTATATAGGCCTATTGCCCTCAATTTTGCCCTTAATGGCAGCACTCAGATGGCTACCTGCAGCCATTTGCCATAGCATTCAAGGGAGCACTAGAACTTTCCAAAGCTGCTACTCACTGGGCATGTGCAACTCCAGAGCTAGCTGGCAACTGCCCCACCCTTTCCCTGGGATTAGCCCATTCTCTTAAAGGGACACTCTCCCAAAGCATATGGGTTACACATGCTCTTTGGAACCCAGTTTGAACTAGATATCATGGTGCAGTATTTGAGGTTCAGTTGGGTACCTGAAATACCATGTTTTTCAGGTTATATTTGGGTTCACTCAGAACCTGAATGCACATCCTGCTAAATATAGATCTATACAGTGTAATACTCTTATTCCTTTCTTTTAAACATGTGCATTAGAGTAGTACCTTGAGGGCAGATAGTGCTAGGCACTACACAAGCATGCAAAAATTTACTCTCTCAGAAGCATATAGTGACTATGCAGGGCTTAATTTGCGCCAGGGGTTGCAGAGCTCAGCCCCGACTACCCTTTTCATGCCAGGGCTCCATCCAGCTTCTGTCACTGCTGCTACTCTGAAAGACCCCTCCTGGCTGTCTAAAGTTTGAGGGGGCAGAAATAGGAACTGGTGGTGCTGCTACCCACCTATCTGCCGTTTTATGGCAAATCACCCCACCTCCCCCAGTTCCAAACAGCTAAGTGGGAGGTTTGACTAATAGCATCACCTTGCCCACATACCCACAGAAGCCCCTAGCAGCTGCCTGATAAGCTAGGTAACTTAACCAAGGTCATAAAGGAAGTAGGCGGCAGCAGAGAAATTAAACTTGACTCTACCAGGTGTGCAGATGGTACCCAAATCAATGGGCTAATCTCTCCCTTTCTTCACATTATGAATGTGATGCCGAGAGGACTTCACCATGAAGAATGGCTGAAAGCGATCTGAGGAACTGGCAACTGTTATGGACAGTCTGAAGTTCTAGTTATGACTATAACTGCCAGTGTAAGGGTATTTGTGGGGGTTTTAAAAGCTTATACTTGGAAGGCATAATTACGTGAAGCTCTCACTTAAAATAAATATCTTTTTCCAGGAGACTATCTACATGCATGAATGGTCCTATTGAAGTCATGGAGATGAAATAAAGCACCCATGAAGCTGATCACATGCAGGTCGGGGTTTACATTTGTAGCTCTTTTAGGCTGGCAACCTGAAACTATTTATTCCAGGGCAGCCGCACTAGCTTCAGTTATACTACTACTGAGTGAAGCTAATGGAACTTCTCTAAAGTAACTAGCTTAAAAACTACAACCTTACAATGAAAGTTCCATTCCCCCCAAAGGACTCAAAGCAGTGTTAATGCGCTCAGGTGCACATTCTAAGAAATATTGGAAAGGACAGCTTCCCCTCAAACTTTAAATATACTTCTAAAAATTTATTTTTAAACCTTCCGATTTCATTTTGTTGAAACCTGCAATATCATCATTCTACTAGTCTTATTCCACCATCTACCCAGTGTCTTCCAAGTAGACAATATCTGGTAGAGTCTGAGCCTGTCCCAGAGAGTCAACGGCCCGACACATCTTGGAGGACACACCTTAGACCTCATGTTTTGCACTGGCCTTGAGGCGGGTGGTCCATTAATGGGGGAAATTACAGCTGTGCCCTTGTCATGGATGGACCATTACCTCCTGCAGACCTCCCTTCTAGCACATGTCTGCCCCCGGAAGGGTGCAGAACCTGTTAGGATGGTCCACCCCCGGAGGCTGTTGGACCCAGTGCGATTCCTAGGTATTCTGGGGTAGTTACCCTCTGACCTAGATGACTCATATCGATGACCTTGTCAAGCTGTGGAACATCTTGCTGACGGAGGCCATCGATCAAATGGCTCCCGGGCATCCGTTGCCCAGGAGGAGGCTCCACAGACCTCCTTGGTTCTCCGAGGAGCTGTGGATGCTGAAGCAGGCTGGGCGACAGTTGGAGCGACAGTGGCATTGTTCTCAGGCTGAAGCCGACAGACTGCGGATAGAGCTAGTTTACGAGCTGATGCCGTGGCTATGTGGGTAGCAAAGAGGGAATTCTTTGCTACCCTCACAGCATCCGCTAAATCCTGTCCGGCAGAGCTATTCCGGGTTGTGCGGGGGCTGTTCAGTCCAGCCTCCCTCAACCCTTGAGTTGAGTCATCAACTGCCCGCTGTGACCTTTTTGTGGATAATTTGGCAGAGAAAATCGCTCGGATTCACCAAGACCTCGATGCTGCACTTAATACAGTGGAGGAGGTAGAGGTGGCAGAAGCTCTGCCTTGTCTGATTTTGTGGAATCACTTTCAGTCGGTGACGCCCGCTGATGTGGTCGGGGTGCTGGGGGCTGTTCGAGCCACTTCTTGTGAACTAGATCCGTGCCCGTCCTGGCTGATTAAGACCTGCCAGGAGACAATGGGGCCTTTGCTGACTGGGGTGGTCAATGCCTCCCTGCGGGAGGGCAGAGTGCCGGCCTCCCTTAAGAAGGTGGTGGTATGGCCTCTGCTCAAGAAACCATCGCTTGATGCTGACTCCCCTTCCAGCTATCAGCCTGTCTGTAACCTTAGGGAAGGTTATTGAATGGGTAGTGGCTCAGCAGCTCCAAGGGCATCTCAAACACGCTGGTTATCTGGATCCCTCAAAGTCTGGCTTTTGTCTGGGGCATGGCACTGAGACAGCATTGGTGGCTTTGGTCGATGATCTGCGCTGGGAAGATGACACCTCACCCCATACCCCCGATCACCTCACCGAGCGGCTGCATATACACATTGAACAGGAGAGGGGACAAAACAGAACCCTGCGGGACCCCACACGAGAGGTCTCAGTGTGATGAAAAATGATCACTAAGCACCACCCGCTGAGTTCTTCCTGTCAGGAATGAGCGGAACCATTCAAGAACGATCCCGCCCACCCCCGCACTGTCCTGCAGGCGCGTCACCAACATCTCATGGTCAACAGTATCAAATGCAGCCCACAGATCTAATAGGACTAAAAGGGTCAATCGACCCTTATCCTTTTCACAGCACAGATTATCGACCAAAGCCACCAGTGCTGTCTCAGTGCCATGCCCCAGACAAAAGTCAGACTGAGAGGGATCCAGATAACTGACACGATCGAGATGCTCTTGGAGCTGCTGAGTCACTACCCATTCAATAACCTTCCCTAAAAAGGGAAGGTTAGAGAGAGGCCAATAGCTGGCAGGGGAGTCAATGTCAAGCGATGGTTTCTTGAGCAGAGGCCATACCATCGCCTCTTTGAGACAGCTCGGCACTCTGTCCTCCCATAGGGCGGCATTGACCACCCTGGCCAGCAACAGCCCCATTGTCTCCCATCAGCTCTTAATCAGCCAAGACGGGCACGGATCTAATTCACAAGAAGTGGCTCGAACAGCCCCGAGCACCTCCACCACATCAGCGGGTGTCACCGACTGAAAGTGATCCCATAAAATCGGACAAGTTGGGGTTTCTACAACCTCTGCCTCCTCCACTGCATTAAGTGCAGCATTGAGGTCTTGATGAATATGAGTGATTTTCTCCACAAAATAATCCACAAAAAAGGTCACAGCGGACAGAAGATGACTCAACCCCCGGGTTGAGGGAAGTCGGACTGACCAGCCCCCGTACCACCCGGAACAGCTCCGCTGGACGAGATCTTGCTGGCGCTATGAGGGCAGCAAAGAACTCCCTCTTTGCTGTCTGCATAGCCACAGCATAGGCTTGTAAACTAGCTCTATGCCACAATCTGTCAGCTTCAGCTTGGGATCAACACCACCGTTGCTCCAACCATCGTCCCTCTTGCTTCAGGACACACAGTTCCTCGGAGAACCAAGGAGGCCTGCAGGGCTGTCACCTGGGCAGCGGATGCCTGGGAGCTGTTTGATTGATGTCCTCCATCAGCAAGATGTTCCATAGCTTAATGAGGTCATTGATGAGACGGTCATCAAGGTTGGAGGGTATCTCCCCCAGAGCACCGTGAAACCGCACCAGGTCCATCAGCCTCCAGGGGCGGACCATTTTAATAGGTTCCGCACCCTGCCGGGGGCAGACATGTGCTAGAAGGGAGATTTGTAGGAGGTAATGATCCATTCATGACAAGGGCACAGTTGTTATCTCACCCATTAATGGAGCACCCGCCTCAAGGCCAGTGCAGAACATGAGGTCCAAGGTATGTCCCCCAAGATGTGTCAGGCCGTTGACCCTTTGGGACAGGCCCATGGTTGCCATGGCAGCCATGAACTCATGCTTGGCTCCCCCGAGAACTGTGTTGGCGTGGATATTGAAGTCTCCCAGGACTATCGTCTCAGTTAGACTACTGTAACATGCTCTCCGTAGGGCTACCTATGATGACAGCTCGGAAGCTGCAGCTGGTGCAGAATGCAGCAGCCTGGCTCCTGGTGGGGCTGGGTTGCCGGGAGCACATTACACCAGTGCTCCAGATTCTGCACTGCCTGCCAATAGTCTTCCGGGCCCGATTCAAAGTGTTGGTTCTGGCCTATAAAGCCTTATACGGCCTGGGCCCGGCCTATTTGCGAGATCACCCCACTCCCCAGGTTCTGGACCAGCCCCTGCGGTCATCTTGGGGTGCCCTGTTGGAGGGCCCCTGAGGTTTTCGGGGGGCCACGCAGAACAGGGTGTTCTCGATGGCTGTGCCATGCCGCACCTTTGGAACTCCCTCCCGGTGGGGGCCCGTCTGGCCCCAGACCTCCCAGGTTTCCATAGGAACTGTAAGACCTGGCTGTTCCATCAGGTGTTTGGCGCGGGAGAAGGGGGAGGGGGGAGGGTGTTTGGGGTTTTGTTCTCCCCGTCTTATTGTTGTATTGTTGTATATGTTATTTAATGCTTTTATATATTTTATTGTATTTTTATCGACTGATTTTGTTAGCCGCCCCGGGCTGCCTGGCAGGAGGGGCAGGGTATAACTTTTTAAATAAAATTTAAAAATAAAATAAATATCTGAATATTAGATGCATAAACCAAATGAGTTCTTAGACTCTTTTGGTCCTTTATAAAAAATATCATAAGGAAATCCATATACTCTTACTCAGTTATATCTAGTAGTTCTAAAAAAACCCACCACCACAGTCATTCCCCCCCGCCTTTTTTTGCCTCCCCTTTTTTCCACTGCACTTTGATCAAGGATAATTTGCTGTGATAAGGTAAAATTGCAACACACCTACAGCTGGCACAAACACATGCGTTGCTTAAGGCTAAGTTATCCTTTGGGACCCTAACTCTGAAAACAGACACACGCAAGCCTGTTAAAGAGAAATATTTAGACTGATTTAACCTTTCAAAATTAAATCTGTGAGAACATCTCTTCCCACTAAACTGCTGAAGCTGAAAAGAGGTCCTCATGCACATCTACTTCAGCAAAGTTATAGTAGCTGATGACACACTTTTTTTTTTTAGCAGGTCAGCCACTTCAGTAATAAAGTCCTTCAAGATGCCAGATGAATGCCATACAGTTCTGATGACTAAGGATTGTTTTGTTATTCTTACTGCAGTATAAATTGTGAGTAGCTCTACTGAAATCAGTAGAATTAGACAGGTGAAATGCTACAATGAAGGAGAAGAGAATTGTGTCAATAATATCTCCAAGGCTACAATCAATGACATTACCCTGGGAGGAAGTGGTGTGAGGCTCAAGCTGAATTCATTTCTTAAGGTAAGTATATATCTGTGCTGGGTCTGCTTGAAAGTACCCACTGTCACCATCCTCATAGGTATGGCTTTTTTTTTTTTTTTTTTAAGTCTGTCTCAATTCAAAATAATTTAATGAATTTTTGTTTATCAAAAATTAACTTGCTTTAAACTTTCCAGATTGTAGTTGGTTGGGGCGGGAGGAACCATTCACAGGAAATTCTGTCAAGCTCTGAGGAGTGGGAAGAGGATTTCGGAATCCTTTCCAGGTTCTGACTCCTACTTCCCCAGTAGAATGGGCATAGCCCTGCAAAGCATTCTGCAACTTGCATGGGCTAGAAAGCTTCAATTCTTTATTTAAAGGTTTTTTTCCTTGTGAATTCTTTAAGACTTTGATTCTAAAGCCCTTACATTGGCTTCAGTTGGGGCTCTGTCAGAACATTTGCTTTAATACTTAATTTGCAATTTATACTTCTGTTTTCCTAATATTGAGATCTTGACACTGTTCACTAAACTACTGTGCTGAGATTTCTGATTTCTAGACAAAGGGATGAAGCTTTCGCTTAGGTGTAAGGTTCAGTAAGCACTTGGGCTACAATGTTCCTAATGCCTCAATGACCTCCATGAATGAATCCATGGCCTCAATGACACAACTTTCCCTAGCTCTTTTGGGTTGAAGCCTCAGAAGGATGCATGTAGCTAGTTCACTGCCTACTCCCCCTTGGAACCCCAGGTAACACCGCCTACATTAAGTTGTTAACCCAGAACATTTCAGTTAAACTCTGGACTTTGCAACCCGACCATGCTTGTTGGTGGAAAACAGGACTGTCATTCTGTGGCCTCTCTGCTACCCCTTGTGGGCTTTCTGTATTACTGGACTCGGTTGAACACATGCATTATGCAATGCAAGGTAGTAAGGATCAGTCTTTTGATTTGATAATTTTGTAAACCCAATTGATCCCTGCATCGATGACTCTCGTAATGGAGATATTATAGACACCTGCATTCCAGACGTGTCATATAATATCTGGGGAGAGGAAGAGGTAAACATTACACTCCAATGGAGAAACGTGACAGGATGTCGTGCCAATAAAGTGTAAACTGTTGTGGTCATGGACCACTTCCATTGGGAGGGGACCATGATATTGAATGGAAGCAGGTGCCTTTTCCAGGTCACGTGGTAATAAGCAAAAGTTATACAAAAATTGGAGTCCCGCCTTTTGCGTTCAGAATCCAAGTTATAAATGTGTTAACAAGGCTATTCCCAGGATTGATTTTGTCAATGGATACGTGATCTGGACAGGTCCCCACATCCACACACCCCATCACCCCCACAACACATCATCAATGCAGACACAGGGTAAAAACAGACATGACGCTAACCACCCTTTAACTACCCTTGGTTAATGCATGTTAATGCATTTATGCATGTTTCAGGGCTGCATAGGGCACCAATACAGCCCTGAAACATGCATAAATAACCACCAAGGGTGGTTCAAGGGTGGTTAGTGTCAGAAACATTTCCAGGTCCTTGGGATCAGTGAAGAATTTTCTCTTCCCTCTCCAAGAAATGCTCATCCTCACTGGAAACAACAGTTGAGGTTGCAGTTTCTTTTCGTATAATATGGCAAAAAATGTCCCCCATTTTCTTCTTTTATATACAGTGGCTGCTGCGTAGTCTGGGAAGATTCTTATCGCCTTTCCCTTAAATTCTAGGTTCTGTTTGCTCCTGGCCTGCCTTAGGATTTTTTCTTTTACTTGATATTCCAAAAATTTAACTATGATAGTACGTGGATTATCTCCCTCCTTTGGGGCTTGTCTGACTGTTCTGTGTGCCCGTTTCATTCTGGCCTGCTGTATATCAGGATCCCCTGGGAAGAGCTCTTGTAACAGCTCTTTTATCAGTTGTCTGGCGTCCCCCTTTTCTGATCCCTCTGCTAGGCCAGTGAATCTTAAATTTGAACGCTTGGAGCGGTTTTCTAAATCCTCTGTTTTTTCTTCTAGAAAGTCCACTTTTTCTTTCATTTTTCTAATCTGATCTTCATTACCCAGGGAGTGATCTTCTATACTTGTTATCCTAGTTTCTGCTGCCTCCATTCTTTTCGATAGTCCCTCCAACTTTTTTATATTGAGGTCTGTTGCCACCTGCAATTTGTTCACTTCAGTTGCCAGTTTTTCTCTGGCTTGTGCCGCGGCCCCCAAATCCTGCCTCAGGCCTTTTATTAAATCTTTTAGCTCCCTGCTGGCTGCTGCGTCAGTGCCTCCCTCCGTCTGGTTGCTCGCGTCCGCCATTTTGCTTGCCGGCCTGGGCGGTGAGTGTTGGAGGGTCCCGCTTCTGTTCCGCAGGTAGAACCGCTCTATTTTGGGCTGACTGGAGGGATTTATTTTCCCCCGGATTGTTCCCGGCATTTGCTGCTTCTTTTTGTCTGGCTACAGCACCCCGTGACGCTGAAAAGGCGAGTTTAGTCGGGCCTGGGAAGGGGACCCCATTTCCTGCGTCTGCTTACCGCGTGCGCATGCTCTGTCCCCCCGCCGTTTTTCTTACTGCTCTGGAAACTGTACGCTGCTGGGCCCCGTTCCTTTCTCAGAGGTAAATGCGTTCAAGATTCTGTTGGTTGCCAGCCTTTCTTTTTCCTCAGTTTGTTCCCAGCATTTATTCAACCTTTCTGACTGGCTGCGGCGCCCCGCAGCGCTATAGGAGTGAGTTTAATCGGACCTGGGAGGGTGGTTAGTGTCATGTCTGTTTTCACCCACAGTGGGATAAATGTGTTCAAATTCAGGAGGAGTATATTCAGTTTGTAAATGTGAGTATTCATATAGCATCATATAATATTAGCAAAGGACACCCCAATGTCTTCTATGTTGAATCCCTATTTGACACCTGGGTACAATCTTGTGGGGCGGTAATAAAAACAGAAAACACACACAGAACCAAGAGGGATGTATAGGGGTGGGAAACTGGTAGAATCCGGTATCCGATAATGCCGGTACCGGGCGTACCGGCATTATCGGATTCGACCCGGTAATCCGGACCGGGTACCGGATTCCGGGGTACCGGATTTTTTTACATTGCAGCCATTTAAAAATGGCTGCAATGTAAAAAA
>QEPC01002260.1:283273-295681 GCA_003113815.1 Sphenodon punctatus | reverse complement strand
TTGTCCCCAGGTTGCTGAGCACCTGCCCACGCTCTACCACCTTTTTGCACACAGTGCACTGCACCTCTCTGGGATCATCTGCCCGCACCTGCTTAAAATGATCCCAGACTGAGGATTCCCCCCCCCCTCCTGCCTTCTGGCCCGCCCCGGGTGAAGCACTGCTGCCAGCGCTGCTGGAAGGGGCAGAACTTGGTGGCACTGGTGACAGCTCTGGGAGGAGGCTCAGTCATTGCCTCAGCTGCAGACATCTCCTCTGCGGCACTAGTGTCTGCCTCTGACTCACTGTCTGCGATCACGGGGATGTCCCATGAAGGGGAGTACTGGGACCCTGAGGCTAGACTGCCTGTGCCCGCCATGCTGCTGGCACTCTCCCTGTGCCCCCCCCCCGATAGCTGCTAGTGCTGCTGCTGCTGCTACTCCTCTCCCTACTGACTGTCAGCTGCCGCTGCTGCTGACATCAACCCTGCCCGACGAGAACAGCAGGAACCGCGGCGCCCCAAGACACCGCATGGGCAGTAACCACACGCACAGTCACATTGCCGATGACAGCAACAGGGGAGAACGCTGCAGGACCCTCAGCCCCGCCCCCAGCAGCCCCAAGCCGGGAAACACAGTCTACTGTGGCAGACCTGCCCCTGGCCACGCCCCCGCTGCTGTTACGCCGCTCAGAGCAGCTGCGGGCGCGTACAGGGGCGGGGCATGGAACTTAAAGGCCAGCGCCACGCTCAGAACGGTGCTGGTGATTTCAGAGGAACCGGCCCCCTTGCGCTTGTGTTTTGGCTTTCTGTGGACTTGGTGCTTGTCACTGCCTCCCCTGCCTGGACGTGTGGATCCCTCCTCCCTGTATCTTACCTTGGCTGACACGAGAGTGACTGGAGAGAGTGAACGAAGTGTGACAGTGAGTGTGAGCGGTTCCCCCCTTCTCCTCCCCTCCAGGGCCCCCTCCCTTGGGACAGCACGAGAGTGTGTGTGTTCCCCTTCCATTCCTCCTAGTCAGAGGTGAGTCCCTCTCCTCACTATGCTCCTCCTCACGACCCTCCCTAGGCCCCTTGTTCCTTCCCCGAGTGTGGATGAGAGGAGGTGTGGGGGTACCTTGTGGCCTCTCTGGGTCAGGGTGCTCTATGATGATAGTGGCCTGTTCTCTTTAATTAGAGGTAACGGCCGACCTACTATCCTGACGGGCATTGTTGTCCCCCATTTCCCTTGTGGCCCAGGAGAACCTTTCACAACGTGGTACTGCGTATCTGAGAGAGCGAGGTTACCCTCCCCAAACTCCCCCTTCCCTGGTGACAAATCACCAGCCACCCGTGGCCCCGTGTGGGCTCTTGACATTATGGAAGTGGCAAAGGAATTGGGCCAATTGGTATAGGTGGTTCAACCCTTGGCAATGGAGATGAAAGATCTCCACACCCAGCAGGCCTCCCTAGCTTCAGCTGTGTCTCAGCTTCAGGAGGCTGTGGCTGTGGACCCAGCTCCCCCTGTCCTGGGGGCGGGTGCTACCCCTGCCCTGCCTGCACCCCCGGTAATCCCTGTGCCCATAGCCGGGGCACGGGAACCTAAGGGACCCAAGTTGGAAAAGTTTTTTGGGGACCGAAAGGGGTTCCAAGCCTTCCTTGCCCTATGTCACCTCATGTTCACCCTGCAACCTAATATTTATGCGACAGATGCCCTAAAGGTGGTATTCATTATTGGCAATTTAGGAGGTACTGCCCTTGATTGGGCCACTACCCTGCTTCGAGGAGATAGTCCCCTACTCTCTAATTATACGGACTTCCTTAAGGAATTTGATAACCTCCACCGAGTACGGGATGCTCAGACCATGATCATGAATCTTCGGCAGGCAAAGAGTTCAACATTAGAATACATTACCCAATTTCAGCAACTTGCATTGGAACTCCGGTGACCAAATGACGTCCTCCTTGTGATGCTTCGGAAAGGCTTATGTGAGGATATCAAAGATCAGCTAGCATTAGTAGAGCTCCCAGCTACATGGGAAGCCCTTGCCAACCTGGCCTTACAGATCAAAGACCGCCTGGCAGAGCGAAGGAGAGAACGGAGTCAGGACGTACGCATTGCTCAGGTAAAACCGGTATTCCCTCCCAGTCCCTCTAGACTGCCCGAACCGGAGCCCATGCAATTAGGCGCCTCCCGGGGACCCCTGTCTAAAGAGGAATGCGAACAACGCCGAACCTCGCGCTCCTGCTTTTACTGTGGGGACCCGTCCCATTTTATTGGGGAATGTCTGGCCCTACCAGCGGACCTCAGAAATGCGGGAAACGCCAGAGGCCGAGACGGACAGGGGCCGTCTTGGTCTTTACCACTTCCCAGAACCCCCTAAACCGAAGTCTCTTAGGGTCCCATTTGTTGATTCCAGTGACTTTAACCATCACTCCCCACCGGTCCTTGGTGCGGTGGGCCCTTGTCGATTTGGGGGCCTTTGGGAATTTTATGGATGGTTCTCTGGTAACGGCCTGGTGTGTCCCGACCCAGAGCAAGGGCACCCCTGAACCCATCCATACGACTGATGGCTCTCCTCTAGTTTCCGGGCCCATTACCTCCTGTACTCAATCATTGGTCTGCACAATAGGAACCCACAAGAAGCAGATTATATTTGATGTAATCTGCACCCCGCTTTTTCAAATTGTGCTGGGCATCCCCTGACTCTGTCGCCACAACCCTACCATTACATGGTCTCCTAAGCAAGTGGGCTTCTTCGCTCTTTGCTGTCACCAAAAATGCCTGCTCCCGAATCCCCTACAAGCAATTAGAGCCACCGAGGTTTTCGTGTCAAGCCCCATAGACCTGATCATCCCAGAAAGCTACCAGGATTACCAGGACGTCTTTTGTAAAATCCGAGCTACCGAGTTACCACCACATCGTCCATACGACTGTCCCATCGACCTTGTACCAGGGAAGGAACCCCCATTTGGACGCATCTATGCCCTAGCTGAGCCTGAGTTGCAAGTGCTCCGACAGTACCTCGACGAGAATTTACAACAAGGGTTCATCCGGCACTCAACCTCCCCAGTCGGGGCCCCCATATTCTTTGTCCCCAAAAAAGACTGGGGTCTCCGACCCTGTGTGGATTACAGGGGACTTAACAGTATTACGATAAAGAACAGATACCCGCTACCCCTCATTCCAGAGCTTTTGGACCGCCTCCAGGGGGCCCAAGTATTTACAAAACTGGACCTATGGGGAGCCTATAACCTGCTTCATATGCGCCAAGGCGACGAGTGGAAAACGGCCTTCCGTACGCGTTATGAACTATTTGAATACCTAGTAATGCCCTTCGGGCTTGCTAACACTCGGCAGCCTTTCAGCACTTCATCAACGACGTGTTTCGCGATATCCTAGACGTCTATGTCATTGCATACTTGGATGATATTCTGATTTATTCTCCCACTATGGAAGAACACGTCCACCACATCCGCGAAGTGCTCAAACAACTCAGAACCAACAAGCTATATTGCAAAAGGGAAAAATGCTCATTCCACCTTACTTCCCTCAGCTTCTTGGACTTCATCATCAGCCCCAGTGGAATTCAAATGGACCCTCAGAAGGTTGCAGCCCTGAAGAATTGGCTGGCTCCCAAGGCTGTAAAGCCCTTACAGCAGTTTCTTGGGAGTACCAACTACTACCAGCAATACATTCCCAACTACGCCGAGATCACCGCTCCACTGACGTTGCTCTTAAAGAAAAACCAACCATATCACTGGGGCCCAGACCAATGTTATAGCTTCTCCCATCTAAAGGAAGCCTTTACGTCTGCACCCCTGTTACAGCACCCGGACCCCACTAGGCCCTTCTTTGTTGAAGCCGATGCTTCAGGACGATCAATAGGGGCCGTCCTTCTACAAGAATCAGATAAACCAAAACCCTTACTCCCGTGTGCTTATTATTCCAGGCAGCTAACTCCGGCAGAGAGCAACTATAATATTTTAGACCGAGAACTCCTTGCGATCAAGGTTGCCTTTGAAGTTTGGCGCCACTACCTGGAAGGCGCCCGACACCCAGTGACCGTGGTAACAGACCACAAAAACCTGACATTTCTCCAAACTGCCCATATCTCGAACGCTCGTCACACTCGTTGGGCCCTCTTCTTTGAGATTTGACTTTCACATCCGCTATCGACCCGGGAAACTGCATGTCTTAGCTGACGCCCTGTCCCACTATCACGAAGGCCGTCCAGAATGATCTTCAACCCTGGAAGCCATCCTAAATGCACACACGTTTGCCAGCACATATCATACTCTCCAGGATCTCCGAACCACGGCAGCCAAAGAAATACCCCAGTTCCAGGGACCAGAGATCACCACACCGGAGGGACCACCCATGCGATACACCCCGGTAGTGGTACCCCCATCGTGTCAAAAGGACGTGTTGTGGGCCCATCACGATGCCCCCACAGCAGGACACCCCAGAGCCGAACGAACGCTACAAATAATCCGACGTTCCTTTTGGTGGCCCACTCTACGAAGGGATGTCCTCCAATATGTAGCAAGTTCCGTCACCTGCACCCAAACAAAAACACAGCGCAAAGCCCCCACAGGACTTCTGCAGCTGATTCCGACACCACGGAGACCTTGGCAGTGTATTGGCCTCGATTTTGTGGTGGACTTACCCCCCTCCCGACAGTATACCACCGTCCTTGTAGTGGTAGATCATTTTACCAAGCTGGCTCATTTTTTTGCATGCAAAGGACTACCGTCAGCCAAGAAAACAGTGCTCCTGTTCATTCGCCATATCTTTAAACTTCTCGGTTGCCCCCAGGAGATCACCAGTGACTGGGGGACACAATTCACCTCTTGCTTTTGGAAGGCACTTTTTCAAGCATTACAAGTCACTCTCAAACTGACCACTGCATACCACCGCCAAGCAAATGGGCAAGTGGAACAAGTCAACCAAAATATGGAAGAGTACCTCCAGTGTTATATGAACTATTTGCAGGACGATTGGCACAGATGGCTCCCGTTGGCAGAATATGCCTATAATAATGCACCCAATGCATCCTTCGGGACCTCCCCATTTTATGTCACGTATGGTTTCCACCCCCAAGGTGGCACCATAGAAACCGTCTCCACCACAGTCCCCGTGGCGGGTGCATTAGTACAACAGATCTGGCACACCCAGACCATGGCCCATTGTGTGTTGCAGCAAGCTCGGCAAAAATACAAGAAACAAGCCGATCGACATTGACGATCTACACCTCCTCTCAAACCTGGAGACCTTGTATGGCTCAATAGACGGCACTACCCTTCAAACAGACCCTCCGCAAAACTGGATCATCGGTACATAGGACCCTACCCAATCCTCCAACAAGTAAATGAGGTCACCTATACCATACAGTTACCACCTCACATACGTATTCATCCCACTTTTCATGTTTCCCTCCTCAAAAGAAACCACACCCACAGCCACATCGCCGATGATGGCAACAGGGGAAAATGCCGCAGAACCCTCAGTCCCGCCCCCAGCAGCCCCAAGCCGGGAAACACAGTCTACTGTGGCAGACCCACCCCTGGCCATGCCCCCGCTGTTGTTACACTGCTCGGAGTGGCTGCAGGTGCGTACAGGGGCGGGGCATGGAACTTAAAGGCCAGCGCCGCGCTCAGAGTGGCGCTGGTGATTTCAGAGGAACCGGCCCCCTTGCGCTTGTGTTTTGGCTTTCTGTGGACTTGGTGCTTGTCACTGCCTCCCCTGCCTGGACGTGTGGATCCCTCCTCCCTGTATCTTACCTTGGCTGACACGAGAGTGACTGGAGAGAGTGAATGAAGTGTGACAGTGAGTGTGAGCAGTTCCCCCCTTCTCCTCCCCTCCAGGGCCCCCTCCCTTGGGACAGCACGAAAGTGTGTGTGTTCCCCTTCCCTTCCTCCTAGTCAGAGGTGTGTCCCTCTCCTCACTACGCTCCTCCTCACAACCCTCCCTCTGCCCCTTGTTCCTTCCCCGAGTGTGGATGAGAGAAGGTGTGGGGGTACCTTGTGGCCTCTCTGGGCTAGGGCGCCCTATGATGATAGTGGCCTGTTCTCTTTAATTAGAGGTAACAGCCAACCTACTATCCTGACGGGCATTGTTGTCCCCCATTTCCCTTGTGGCCCAGGAGAGCCTTTCACAATGTGGTACTGCGTATCTGAGAGAGCGAGGTTACCCTCCCCAAACTCCCCCTCCCCGGTGACACTGACATTGCCCAGGGATCAGGCCCTGCCTCTAGTAGCCGGGATGGGATCCACCAGCTCTGGACTGCTGGGGATCACCTCGACAGTGGGGGACATTGGTGGCCCTGTAGGAACATCTCAAGCAGCCCCAGCACCTGCTCCAGCACCACCAGCAGCGGAGACACATGCCTGTCTCTTATACACATCTAGATGTGTATAAGAGACAGGGCTACTGCTGCTGCCTGCTGCCACTCCCCTGGCATGGCCCCTGTCACCTCTGGCACGTGCCCCATTGCCTCCCCTACGGGCAGCAGACCAGCCTCTCCTTCCCTTCTCCATTTCTCCCTCCAAACTAATGTTTTTATATTGTTTTTTTAAAAATATTTTATTTTTTTATTTATTTATTTTCTAATATTATATATATCTATCTGTATACTAAATCTAACTGCTGAACTAAATGGAATATCCTAATAATTAACTACAAAGGTCTTGTCCTACAAACACACTGTATCTCTAGCTATCTCTATAACTAAGCTAACTACTATGTATATCTATCTAGTAACTATCTATCTAATAACTATCTATATATACAATATTACACAGGGGGAAACAAAAAAAACACAGGGAGGGGTACAAAACTGAAATGAAAATCAATCTAACAATAATCCTACTCTAAATAAATCCACAATTTAAAACAGGTGAAGGGAATAATCAGGGATTAATCAGGGAAAGGATTCAATGGAGGGGGGGGGAGGAGGAAGGAAGATTGAACACAGGGAACACAAGGAGGGGTAAAACCAAAAAACAACAACTAAATCTATCTAATATAATCTAAATAAATGATAATATGGAGGTAAATGGGTTGGATGGGTGAAATAGGAGGAGGATGGCAATGGATTAGGAATAGGAAGCAACAGAAACTGCTGGGAGAGAGGGAGCCTTCTGAAACACCTGCTTTTCAGGAACAGTGAGTAGCTAGAAGGTGTTGGGAAGGGGGGAGGCAATCAGTTTTGTTTCTTGCTGCGCCCGCCTCACCTCAAGCCCCATTGGTTCCATGCAGCCTAGCCCATGGCCAATCACAGACTGCGAAGACAGTGGTCTAAGGCGAAAAGGGATGGTGATTGGGCAGGCTGGCTGCTACTCCAAGCCTCTCCACCCCGGTGCCTGGAAGTCTGCTCCTCAGCTGACTCCCCTTCCTTGTCACATTTTTCCTTCTAGTGACACGTTTTTGCCACCCAAACTCACCCAAACTGACCGAACTGTTCAGTCATTTCGACGTTCGGAATCGAGTTCGGTTCGGTCAGTTCGTGTTCGGATTCAGGTTCGGTCATCTGAACAGGCCGAACTCCGAACTGCGTTTGCCCATCCCTAACAACCAGACAAAGTCCAGGATGCCTTGTCATCCGTCAAGCAAATATATACCATAGAGATGCAAGGTGCCACCCCTTGAAATCTCATCCTCTCAATAGGATTTTGATTGCAGGCACTCTAGACTAAAGTCAAAGAGCCCTGGCATCTTTCTGACCAGTCCCAGCTATGAAAACAGACTGTTAATCAGCATGTTGCAAAGTAAGTACATACAGCTAGATGCTTTTCAGCTGGCACAAGAGGTAAAAGACAATCAGATACACAGCTTCCTGCCAATACTGTATGCTTTTCTTAAATAACCAGTGTTAGCTCACCAACTCTTCCCAGAATTCCTGACTTGGCTAAAGGTTCCTAAGCCACCTTCCTTTAAATTCATCCTGTTCCTTGGTAAGAGAGAAAAATTTTGTTTAGGGCTTCCTTCTCAATTTTCTGTCATTGAGTATTTTTAGGACACCTAAAAACACTCTGGTGGTGATTATGGGTTTAAACTGAGCCTGCGGTTGCCACGGACCACAATCTGCCCGTGTTCCTCCTCCCCCATACAACAGGGGTGTGGGTGGATCGGTAGCCAGTGCCACTCTAGGCTGCCACCTGCAGTTCTATGGTGGTTGCCGGGGCAACCCGCAGCCAGGAGCGGAGCTTCAGCAGCCGTCAGTCCTCTAGGGTGGACCTCTGCTCTTCCCCCCGGTCAGTGCTCCAGGTTCAGGTAGACCTCTATGCTCACAGTGCTCTGGGATGTTCTGGAGGAGCACCGTGAACAGAGCTGGCCTGGAGCAGGTGTCTACTCCTGCTCCACCTCACCCCAGGGTAGCCCATCTTTAAATGGGTGGGTCACATGGTAGTGGGGCAGAGCAGGCGTCCATCTAAAAACAACCATTGTCCAAGTTGGGAAGGAGGATCCCTCCCTTCCTGACTAGCAGCTCAAATGAGTTGTCCTTTCTGTGGACTGTTAGTGTATTCCTGGGTGTGAAGAAGTATATACACATAATTACATTCGATAGGTTTTGCTGGGTCAGATTCTGCTGTTCCATGGGACTCTATTCAGTTGCCATGAGTCACAGGAGATATTTCAATAATTAGGTAAATAATGCAGCCCTGCTAGGCTTTAATGAGGTTTTAGGCGTTTAGCGTGTTATTCTCCAGTGGGATAGTGCGAGTTAGCCGTTAGTACATATGCAAGTTTCATTCACTTTAGTGGGATTCATGCCCATAGTAGTAGTAGTAGTAGTTTTATTTACAGCACTGGCTCTCGCCATAGCCCATACAACATACATACGTACAAACATACAAGTGTTAAAATAAGTAAACAAAATATACAATACATATTGCTCGACATGTATTCCTCATATAGAATTTAACAGAATTCTTTAGCATGGGTTGTATCATAATCCCATTGTCAGCTAGATCCCAGAATGGGAAATTTCAAACCTACGCTATATCTGGTCATACTTAACCCCTTTATTCCCGACCATTTTATTGAGCGGGTAAGAGCATTGGCTAACACTGCCTTGCTCTTTTGCGGGGGGTACCTCGGCACAGCTCGTTCCCTGAGGAACTAGATCTCTGAGGAACTAGAATGGGATAATATATACTCACTGATCAATTTTATCTTTGATAGAAGCTCTTTTCTTAGAGGCCAACAGAACATAAGTTGCCATGGCTATAATAGCCTCCTTCTCTGAAAGCTTGAGAAAATCGACATAGCAGCCTTCAGAATCAAAAGTTTTTCCCGGAGCTAGATATGGGGCTAGCCGTATTGCCCATAAAGAAGTATACCAGGGGCACTCTAGAAGGAAATGTTGGGTGGTTTCCACTGCATTAGCATAGCAACTACATACCCTTTGAGAGAATGGTTTCCGTTTACATCTGCCCTCAACCACTGCCGTCGTGACAAGTTGCGGGGTATATGCCCTACGTAGTTTTGGATTAACCAATATGTCCAAATAGCCGTCTTGATTAGTACAGATCTTAAATTCTCCCAAATAAGAAGCCACCTTCCAGGCTCGTACACTAGCCATCTCTTCTTGGTCAGCCATGTCTTTTAATCTCTGGAAAATTTCCTCTCTGATCCCAATAAGGGATTTCCCAGAGAAATATTCGAAGGAAAACCCCATTTCTCTCATCAACCTAGCTAAATATTGGAGCCAAGGATAAGACCGAACCCCATTGTATAGGAGCTCCTCTCTTAGACAGTGTTGTGTTGCTGATTCCACCTCCTGGATAAGCAAGCTCAGCCAGTATCTTATATAAGCCCTCTTAGCGAGCATTGAGATAGATGGAATTCCCGTCTCGGCCCTCAAGATTGCCCCCGGGACACTTGGCCCTACTTTAAGCAGTCTCCTCAAGAAATGGTTCTGCACTCTTTCCAGCACTGTTGTGTCTGGAAAGGGAACCAGCTCCATTCCAAAAAGCAACATAGGGGGTATCTTGGTTTTGTAGACTTTCAGGATATCTGTAACCGAGATCCCCTTAGAGATATTAACAGCCCTTATCAAGGCCCTTGATGATTGCATAGCTTTCCCTGCTCTCATCTTCAAATGGATTGACCAGGTCCCTCTTGAACTAAAGGCAACTCCCAAATAGGTCAGAGATGTTACTAGGGCTATGGTACCGGCTCTCAGCTTCCAACTAAGAGGAATTTTTCTCTTGCCCACAACCAAGATCCTGGTCTTAGATGCATTTAATTTCAACCCATTTGTTTGGCAATACTCTTGCAATTGGTCTACTGCTCTCTTAATTCCAATTTCTGTTTGCGACAATAAAACTATGTCATCTGCAAACTGTAGAAGGTCCAATGAACTATCTCCAATCCTGGGTGCATGAGTTAGCTTTGATTTAATAGCTAATGGAAGATCAGAGAGGAAGAGACTAAATAGTAGGGGCACGAGGACGCATCCCTGCCTGACCCCTCTTTTAATTGGAATTGGGTCCGAGGAACACTGACCCTGGGCTCCATTAACTCGAGCCTCATTGTTGGTGTGCAATTGGATTATGACTGCCAATAACTTCTCGTCCAAGCCAAACATCCTCAATTTAGCCCACAACCTCTCTCTAGGAACTGCATCGAAAGCCTTAGACATATCTGCAAATGCCAGATACAACTTGCCAGACTTAATCCTTTGATATTTATAGATGACATGAGCAAGAATATAACAGCAACTACAGTGGACCGGCCTTTCCGGAAGCCAAATTGCTGTTTTGGGATAACGGCAGCTTCATCCACCCACCTCTGGAGGCCTGTGGCCAGCACCTTAGCATAAACTTCGCCTGGTATAGACAATAAAGTAATTGGCCTATAACAGGCAGGATCTTGAAGATTCCCTTTTTTTAAAATGGGAATAATCAAACTCTGTGACCATGATTGTGGGATAGGTCCTCCTTCCCTTAGTGCCTGAAATAAGGGGGATAGAATCTGAGCCCACCATTGGGAGTCAGCCTGCAAAATTTCGGATGTTATCTGATCCGGTCCAGGTGCCCTACATGCCCATAGTAACCTTCAGTGTATGCGCTATCCCCTGGAGACTCATTCTTCTAGATGGAAGCAAAATTTAACCCTGGCTCATAATATAACCTAAAGAAATATTGTTTCCGAATCTGCAGCGTTAATAATTCCACCCTATTCAGCATGATGTGTATTGTGTTGTGGAGTAGTGTGTCCAGTTTTGGGTGCCACATTTTAAGAAGGAAATTGACAAACTGGAGCAGGTTCAGAGGAGGTGGTCAACAAAGATTATAAGGGATTTGAAAAGCAAGTCTTATGAGGAAAGGTTGAAGGAACTAGGTATGTTTAGCCTAGCAAAAAAGAAGACTAAGGGAAGACATGATCGTTTTCAGTTATCTAAAGGGCTGCCACTGAGCAGATGCAAGGAACTGTTCTTCATGGTTACAGAGGGCAGGATTAGAAACAATGGGTTCAAGTTACATGAAGGTAGATCTTGGTTAAATATCAGGAAAAACTTCCTAGCAGTAAAAGCTGTGCTACAATGGAACAAGCTGGAGGTTTTCAAGAAGAGGCTGGAGGATGTTGTAGATGTAGTCATCCTGCATCCAAGCGGGGGGTTGGATTAGATGACCCTCAAGGTACCATCCAACATTAATTCTATGTAAAAGGCAAAGTGGAAGTGCCAGGATTAGCATCAGACCTTAATATCTGACACTTGTGTTGCCAACATTAGTTTAGCAAGTTTGCTTATTAACCCAATAAAGATCAAAGAGACAAAATAGTTGAGACCACCTTTTAATAGACTGCAGGCAGAAGAGCTCTGTCAAAAAGAAATGCTTACAGTCTCCCCAATTGAAGCCAGTCCAGTAGAAGGCATCATCTTTGACTTCCTCATATTTGGGACAAAATGGCAACTATATTTTGATCATATTATCGACAACAGGATAAATGTTAAGCTTTTACACAACCAGGCACAGCTCTCCTCCCCCCCATGGAATTTGGGGCACTGCCCCTCTAGCGCCCTGAGAGACCCCCGCCGCGTCACTCTGTGTGGGGAAAAAACAACCCGCCGCTGCTTCTGACAGCCGCAGCAGCCTCTGACCAGCTTCAGAGGCTGCTGTGGCTGTCAGAGTTGACTCTAGTCTAGACTATCTCCCTTCCAGGACCCACTCTCAGAGCCGCTCTGAGAGTGGGTCCCGGAAGGGACAAAAAGGCTGACCTGGCTCAGCTGCACAAACCGCGTTTTCTACTGAAAACGTGATTTGGGCGGCTGAGCCCCTCAGTCCACAGCATGCCTAGGACGTGCTGTGGACGGAGGGGCTAGCCATTCCATTGTGCCTAATGGGCGCAATGGA
Organism: Sphenodon punctatus; assembly: GCA_003113815.1. Taxonomy (NCBI): domain Eukaryota; kingdom Metazoa; phylum Chordata; class Lepidosauria; order Sphenodontia; family Sphenodontidae; genus Sphenodon; species Sphenodon punctatus. The sequence continues at coordinate 283,361 of QEPC01002260.1, read as the reverse complement.
GCTTCTCGCCTGGGCACTTGTTACAAATGCCCAAGCAAGAAACTTTGAGCCGGGCGGCTGAGGCAGGGAGCAGCGTGCATGCGCGCTG
>QEPC01002260.1:241911-283173 GCA_003113815.1 Sphenodon punctatus | reverse complement strand
TTTCCCCACCACCTCGTAGGGACCCTGCCAGGTGGCTAATAGCTTTGACTCCGATGAGGGTAGTAGTACTAGGACCCTTTGGCCGTACTGCAATTGCCTACTTCTCGCCCGCCTATCAAACCTCTCCTTCTGTCTTTGCTGGGCCTCTAAGCCGTTCTGCTTGGCCCAGGCCCCCACCCTTTCTAATCTTTCTCTCAAGCGGGTAACGTATTCTATAACGTTGTCCTGATCGCTGCCCGTCTCCTCCCATCCCTCCTTTATCAGGTCTAAGAGCCCTCGGGGTTGCCGTCCATAGAGGAGCTCGAAGGGGGAGAACCCCAGGGAGGCCTGGGGCACCTCCCGGTATGCAAACAGGAGCATGGGAAGTAAGGCGGCCCACCCCTTCGGCTCCTCTCGGATGAACTTGCGGAGCATGGCCTTCAACTTCTGATTGAACCGCTCCACAAGCCCGTCTGTTTGAGGGTGATAGACGGATGTGCGGATATCGTGTATCCGTAACATCCGACACAGCTGTCTCATCAACTTCCCTGTGAAGTTGGTGCCCTGGTCTGTTAGCAACGTCTGGGGGAAGCCCGTGCGTTTGTAATAGCTCCCTTGCAATCACCGGAGCTTTTATAGACTGGACTGGGACAGCCTCGGGGTACCGGGTGGCGTAATCTACGGTTACTAAGATATACTGGTACCCTTCAGCGGACCGCTCCATGGGCCCCACTATGTCCATTCCCATCCTCTCGAATGGGGTTCCTACAAGGGGTAATGGAATGAGGGGGGCAGGGGCCACCTTCCTTCTTGTGGTCAATTGACACTCCGGGCAGGAAGCGCAGTAGCGCTTTACCGAGGCTCGAATACCCGGCCAGTAGAACCGGGCAGTCAGTCGGTCCAGGGTTTTTTCCTCGCCCAGATACCCCCCACATGGTACCTCATGGGCGACCCTCAACAACTCCTTGTGCACCCCCCGGGGGGTCAATAGTTGCCATACCTCCCCCCTGACCCCTTCCTTCTGGACCCAGTACAACCGATCCCCTGCTAATTCGAAATGGGGGTAGGTGAGGGTGACCCCAGGCTCCCGGTGTTTCCCATTCACCACCTGCACCTGCTCGTAGGCATATTTCAGGGTGGGGTCATTACGCTGTTCTTGTATAAAATCAAAGGGTCTCACCAGCCCAGGTATCCCTCCTCTGTCCGGTTCGGGTTTGTGGTTTTCGTGGCCGGCTTGGACTTCCTCGCCTTCCAGCCCATCTGCTGCCTGTAGTAAAGGGGTCATGGCCCCCCAGTCTCACCCTAGTATGACTGAGTGAGCCAACCCTGGGACCACCCCCACGTTGTTCCCCGGTTCGTCCGGCCACCCCTATCCCTACCAGACACGTGGGGTAGAACCGTACCTCCCCGTGGATACAGCGAATCCTCACCCGGGGGCCTGAAGCTTGTGGTAATCCCGGGGTTCCTTCTCTCACCAGTGTCCTCCCACAGCCGGTATCTACTAGGGCCTCGTACTGGTGCCTCCCCACCCATACGGGTATGAGGGGCTTCCCCTGGTTTGTCCTTTCTTGTCGTTCCTCCCCATACCACCCTTCGGCAAAGGTGCAGTCCATAAGGGGACACTCCCGCTTAAAGTGCCCTGGCTTCCCACATTGATAACAGACCCGCGGGCCTGGTCCTCCCCCCCCCTTGTTGGGTGGGCCTTTGGGCCCTTTCCCCAGGGAAAAACCGGTCCTAGTTGAGCCTATCCTCCCCCCCCCCCGTTCCGGCTTTCTCCTCAAGGCCTATTTCACCCCCAGCCCGGGGTTCCCTCTTCTCGCCAGTTCCCTACCCCGGCGGTTCTCGGTCGTGATTCCCTGCCTACTCCTGGTCTCCAGGTCCTATCTTCTGGCCCTTTTCCCATTTCCCGCCCCCTCGACCCTGCTGTCCCCTCGAAAGCCTCATAGTTTTCCAGCAATTGGGTAGCCTCTTCTAGCATGGTCGGGCAGTGGCAGGCTACCCAGGCCCGGCTCCCGAGTGGTAATATTTGTATAAATTGTTCAGTCATTATTAACTTGGTTATTTCTTGGGCCGTTCTCTGTTGGGGTTTTAACCAGCGCAGGCAATGGGTCCTGAGCTGCTGGGCGAGGGCTTGGGGGGCAGCCCTGGGCATGTACCTCTCTCCCCTAAACCACCTCCTGTATGTCTCTTCGGAAATATCCAGTCCTTTCAGGATGGCTGTTTTGACCCGGTCGAAGTCAGTGGCCTCGACGGGTTCCAGGAGGTCGTATACTGTCTGGGCGGGGCCTGACAAACACGGGGCCAGCAGGAGAGCCCACTGGTCCCGTGGCCATTTAGCAGCTGTATCTACTCTCTCGAAAATATTCAAGAAGGCCTCGGGATCATCCGTAGGGCCCATCTTAGTCAGCCGCACTTGGGGTCCCCTTATCTCCCCCGGGCCCCCGCTGCCTCTGGCTGCTACCGCGTTCAAGGCGGGTGTCATGAGGGCAGCCATCTGTTCCGCCATCTGGGCTTGCCCTCGAGCCTGGTTATTGGCGAGGTCTGCTGTCAGTTGCTGGAGGAACCCTCGCTGGGTTTCCATCTGGACAGCTTGTGCCTCCATGAGCCACTTCAGCATGGCTTCTGTTTCCATGCTGGTTGTTAGCCCCCTTCGAGAGGCCAATCTGCCCTCCTTGGCCTGCTGCCTTCTTTGTCAGGCCCACCCAGGGACGCCACTTGTCACCCCCCCCTACAGATGTACCTCGCCAGTTCCCGCAGGCGGGCCGATGGGGCAGGGCGACCCCCTTACTCTCCGGGGAAATATCCCATGGGGTCCGATGGTAGTGTCCCTCGGACCCTGAGATGGGCTTCCCCTGCAGGCACAGGGCCTGGATCCTACCCACCCCCTTTTAGTCCCATGCTCCCCCACCCTTCAGTCCAGGGCTCACACCCCTCTTAGTCCGGGCTCACAACCCCCTTTCAGTCCCGTGCTCTCCCTCCCTTTCTGCCTCCTTGTTGTCTTTGGGCTCCGTAAAGGTGGCCTAAAGCTCCGCTCCCCAGTCCAGGGTCCCCGGGTACCTCCACGTCCCGTTCCTCAGCTCGTCTGCCGCCTCCTCCTCTCTCTCCCGTTCCTCCTCCCCCCCTGGGGTGTTTGCTGCCCTTTTGAAGGGCTCAGCCTCTCTCTGTCGTGGCCGCGCCCTTCCCTTCTTTGGCGTGGCCCCGCCCCTTTGCATCGAGCCATTTCCGCCTCCGCTGCCTTGCGCCGCCAGGGCTATTGCCGGCGGCCCTTCTTCCGGCCGCGGCCCGTCGCCGGCATCCCGCTTGGTCGGGCCTGTCTCTCTCGCCGCCTCTGCCCGGTCACACTGTGACTCTGGCGATCTTTAGCTGTGTGTTCACAATGATGGAAACTGGATGCTTTTGAGATCCTGAGATGTAACTGTGAGTCTGGTGATTCATTGGCCTTGAAATTCCCCCCCAACACATACACACACACAGCAGAGGGCAAGAATACTGGGGTATTGGGGTCCCTCCAACATACATGCAGCAAGTCCCTTCTTTCCGAAGCAGCGTTCTTAACCTCTGCTGTGTGTGTGTGTGTGTCTTTGCTAAAACTGCTTGCAAGTGAGGTTTAAGGTTGTCTGCCTGCTTTTAAACCTGGCAGAGGAGGTTATTATAACCTGCCTAACCTAACTGAAATTGCTTGATTAAGTAATGTAATGTCCATCCACCATTAACCCTTGGAACTCCTTGCTGCTGGGTTATGCCACCCACCATTGCCCTGGCTCTGCCCACCGTTGGCCTGGCTCTGCCCACCATTGGCCTGGCTCCACCCACTGTTGCCCGCCGGCTCACCAGCGGCTTTGCCCACCAGCCGCCCCTGTACACAACCATCTTTGAGACAGACTGCAATCCTCAAACCACTTATTTTTGAGTAGCAGTAAAAATTATTTGATTAGCACCCAAAGAGTAAAAAGAACTAGGCATTCATTTAATCAGTTTTTAACCTGTCATGTCTCCAAAATGCCTTTTCTTCTAATTATTTTCCCATCATGCATAGAAAATCTCAGGTGGTCTCATTAAGCTTGGACAAAGCTAGGTTCTCATTGAATAACTGGATCCAACTGAATGACTGCTACTTCCTGAGCAGCCTCCAAGTGAAGTTCTTAAGACTCTGAAGACCCAAATCACTGATGTACTGGTCAGAAGGTCTCAAATTTGGATTTATAATGGAGAACTGTCTTCAGCTTTAGTTGTGGAAAGACAACTGGCAGTCTTAGCTAGAGGCTTGCAACCCAACCCAAGCAGGACCAAAATGGCCCCATCAAGCCTCGGCTGAGTCAGGTGTCCAAGCCCCTTGGGCACGGAGAGCGGTTTCCCAGCTGCAAGAGTCCCATTCCCAACAAAGTTCATAAGGTCGTGATGCTCTGTCGGGGGCATGGCCACAATAAAAAGGGTCAGGAATGTTGTAGTCCTGCCCCTTGCAGAGCATTGTGACATCACAATACTCCATGGTGAGCAGAGCCACCCAATTACTTCAGAAGAGCCTGGCTGCTGGCTCAGGTCAAGCCTAATGCAATTGATGTCAGATCCAGCTTAGGTTAAATTTCTGGCTTGAGCAGAGTTCTAGTCTCAGCTTAGCTGTATCTCAGTCTCTGTAATGGGGTCGAATCGACCCCTGCGACCACAAAAACATTTTAAAAACGTTAATTAGTAGCTCTCCAAGTTTGAGCTTTTAGGATATTGTCACCGGCACCTCTGGGCATAACATACTAACATTCCAGCCTAATACCTCTTACCATTTGTCTCCTATAAACAAAAAAGTGGCATTTTTCAAATGGACCCCAGGTTTCCATTGAGTTTGCCTATTGGGGTCAAATTGACCCCAAGCCACCCCAAGCCAATGTATTTCAATTGGGGTCAAATGTACCCCAGCTTAAAATAAACCAAAATAAACAGTTTTCAAGGACTATTCAGATAACAAAGGGACATGGAACTCAAGGCCACTTCAGACTGGCAGCAGCAATGAAAATTAACCCCTTCACTGCTATTATTTTGTGCCTTTGTATCGAAAAAAAACATGAAAATATGCTAAGTATTGGGTCTACAACTTTGAGCTTGCAGCACGTTGTCACTGGTACCTCTGGCCATAACATACTCAAATTTCAGCCAGATATCTCTTATCGTTTGTCTCCAATGGCCAAAAAAGTGCCAGGGTGCAAACGCACACAAGCTGTCAATGGAGTTTTCCTATTTGGTTTTACACAAACCTTTTCTGTGTCATTTCTCAGCTGTTCAGGTAATGTTAGGTTTCATTTCTTCATGCTAAGTTTAAGTTTCCCTTCTGGGGTAAGTTTGTGGAGACAAGAAGTCTGGGAATGTTAGATTTCATTTCTTCAGCCAAGTATTATGGGGTCAGTTTGTGGAGATAAGAACCTTAGGCAAACAAAGAAATGCAAACAAGCCCTGAAGCATCCTAGGCAACAACAAAAGAAATGCAAATAGCAGGCTATAAAGGTGCTAAGTGTACTTAACTGTGCTTAGTAAAGTTTGACTATAAGGCACAGCCAGTAATTTGCATGAGAGAATTTGCCTTTGGGGCGAATTTAGGGAATTAAAAACAATCCCCATAAAACAGACTCTTTCATGTGTTTCTGTGTGTGTGTGTGCTCCCAGGGCTTTGGTTGAAGGTTTTGGGACACAGACTATATTTGGGGGATAAATAGACCCCACCTATAATGGGTTTTTCCCATAGGGGTCATATGGACCCCAAGACACGGCGAGTGCAATGTTTGTTAAGGCAGAAGGTAAGGATTAAGGATCACCTAACCAGATAGGTAAAATATATGTATCAGAGCATTCTTTGAATGGTATGCACTATGCAGTAACTGTAGAATGCCAGCTACGAGTAGCATTTCAAAGTCTATTGACTGAAGGTTGATTTATTATGTTTAAGTGATTGTAATTGTATTGTCTTGCAGAACGAAAAAATCCAAAGCAGATAACTCCATTTATATTTACCTTGGCAGCTTTTAAATCAGTGGATAATACAGGTATAAACTTTATTCATTATCTAACTAGATTAGATAACCTGGTATATGGTTGTAATAAAGCATAAGCCAGTAAAAAAGTAGTAAAAGAAACTAATGTAGTTTAATGTATCCTTAACTCCCAATTAACTCTTAAAACTGAGACTGATTACAATTATTTCTATAACTGTGGCTTTCCAGAAGCAGCATCTGGCATACCAGTCTGCCTCTGGGAAAGAGCCAGGGATAAATGCATCATGCTTGTTCCTTGCTCTCCATTGTGTGCCAGCTGAATTCTTGTCCAGCTAAAGGGCCTTGTTCTTTCCTTTAGAGTCCAGAATAGGCTAATGCTTGGGTTACCTTAGAAACTCTCTTTTCCTTTTTCATGCTTCCTAGTGGGAGGGAAATTTCATATTGTGCTAATCAAAAGTTAGGGCAGCATCTGATTACAGAATACAATCTCAGCAGAAGTTCAACGTGTACCCAAAATCGCATCACGTTCAGAACATGTTGCAAGAGACATGTGTCTCGATCACTGTTTCTTCCAAAACATCATCATAATAACAACACCGATGACAGGAAAAAAGTTACCACATCGTAAAGAAAATGGGTTAAAAATATAAGGGAGGAGGTGTTGGATGAGCCAAGAGACCCAGGTAACCTTAACAGTACGAGGGTCTCAGATTCTCGCATCTGGAGAGGATTACCAGGTGCATGTCCAATTAAACATGCACCTCAGATCCCCGTAAACCAAAAACCCATAACAGATGGGGAGAAGGAAGGTATTATGCCTGGCCAGTACTGGGAGTAGGCGCCCACCTCGGAGAAGACTGTGGCTGGCTTTAGGAGGAATTGTGCCTGGATTGGAAGGCCTTGCAATTCAGAGATAACCCCAGGACGTCCGGGCCTGGTGCAGCCAAAAGCGGTCTGCCGCCCAGCCCAGGAGGAGTCACTGCCTTCGACCACCCCGCGGCTTTCCTGGGTGCTGCTGCTGCTACTCCGGACGCTGCTGCTGCCACCGCAGCCGGACCAACCTGCCGTCTCCTGAAGCCATGCTGCCTGGCCCCACAGGTACCAACTCCCCACTCCCCCACCTGGAGGAGGGGGGCCATGAAGGGCTTTGAAGGTCAAAACCAGCACCTTGAACCTAACCCGGTGCTTTATAGGCAGCCAGTGCAGAGCCTGGAGCACAAGTGTCATGTGCTCCCTGCGGCCTGCCCCAGTAAGGAGATGGGCCGCAACATTCTGCACCAGCTGCAGCCTCCAGACCAACTCCTCGGGCAGCCCCACGTAGAGCGTGTTGCAGTAATCCAGCCTCGAGGTGATGAAGGCATGGATGACAGTGGCGAGGTCAGAGTCTGAGAGATATGGCCGAAGCCACCAGACAAGATGTAACTGCTGAAATGCACTCCCCGCCATGGCCACAACCTGAGATTCCAGGCTGAGCCATGAATCGAGGAGCACACCCAGACTCCATACCTGTGAGACCATGGGAGGGTGAAACCCCCACCCCCAAGAGGGGATTCAACCACTCCCAGGCCCCCCAGGCCCTCACCCACCAACATCACCTCCGTCTTGTCAGGATTCAGCTGTAGATGGCTCAACCTCATCCAAGCCCCCACAGCTGACAGGCACTGGGAATATAAAGAGACTGCATGGCCTGGGTCGATGGAAAAAGAGAGGTAGAGCTGAGTGTCATCAGCATACTGATGACACTGCATGCCCTGAAATCCTCTCACGATCTCCTCTAATGGCTGCATATAGATGTTAAACAAGAGGGGGGACAGAATGGCACCCTGAGGGACTCCACACGTGAGGTCCCAGGGGGAAGACGTACACTTCCCCAAGACCACCCGGTGAGTTCTCCCAGCCAGGAAAGAACGAAACCAGTCCAAGACTGTCCCTCTAATCCCAGCACAGTCCCACAGGTGAGTCACCAACACCTCATGATCGACTGTGTTGAATGCAGCCAAAAGGTCTAGCAGGGCCAGTAAGGTCTGACAACCCTGGTCCAATGCCAGATGGAGATCATCAACCAAGGCCACCAATGCAGTCTCCGTACCATACCCAGACCAAAACCTGGACTGAGAGGAGTAAAGGAAGCCGGTGTGATCCAGATGTTCTTGGAGCTGCTGTGCCACAGCTCGTCCAATAACCTTCCCTAAAAAGGGAAGGTTAGAGACTGACCAATAACTGGAAGGAGCATCAGCGTCAAGAGATGGTTTCTTGAGCAGGGGCCTAACCACAGCCTCCTTCAGGCACCCTGTCCTCCAGAAGGGAGGCACTAATCACCCCAGTCAGCAACGGCCGTAACGTCTCCTGGCTTGCTTTCACCAGCCAGGACGGGCAAGGATCTTGTTCACAAGTGGTGGCACGAACAGATCCCAACAAAGACTCCTCATCGGCAGGCGATACCATCTGAAAACGATCCCACAAAACAGGACAGGACGGGGCATCCATAGCCCCAAGACGATCCTCTGCAATAACTGTGGAACTGAAATCGTGTCAGATGCGAGTGATCTTATCTACAAAGTACTTGATGAACCGGTCACAGCGGTCACTGGATTGCTTCAGGTCCAGGCGGAGACAGGCAGGACTGACCAAACCTTTCACCACCCGGAAAAGTTCTGCTGGATGTGACTTTGCAGATGCAATAAGGGCAGCAAAGAACTGCTTCTTTGTTGCCTGCACCGCCACAGCATAGGCCTTTAAACTGCTCTTATGCTACGATCGATCATACTCATCGCGAGTCCGGCACCACCTTTGCTCCAACCGCCTGCTCTCCCGCTTCAAGCACCGCAGGCCCTCAGTAAACCAAGGAGACCTGCGGGAGACTCGGGAGGGCAGCGGACACCAACAAGGTGTTCCAGAAGGCTACGAGATCATCAACCGAGTAGGTGTCAAAGTCCAGGGGAAACTCCCCCAGAGCATTCCAGAACTGATCCAGTTCCATAAGTCTCCGGGGGCGGACCGTTGGGGACTGGCATGCGCCAGGATGCACGCCTTAAGGAGGTAATGGTCAGACCATAATTATATTATCCTGAGAATAACATAAATTTTCAGGACACACTGAATAGCTTGCTGAAGCACACCAAGGCACGCTGGCTCACTAGTTGGGAACCGCTGTCTTAGAAATGTGAGTCATAGCTGCCAACTGTGTGGGAACTCTGGAACAGGAACCAACAGGCTCCCCACCCCATGATATAGCCAGAGGACCAGAAGATTCTTTGCATGGCACTCCTAGACCTGACCGGTGCATGTGTCCGGCCAGAGGGCTCACCTTCATATCTCTACTGCACTTGCTTTGGTCCACACCAGAAAGGAGTTGCTGATCCTTGGACTTTATGCAGCAGGAGGTGCTGCAGAGCCCTGCCTGTTTGTTCCCAGGTGCTGCTGCTGTTGCAACAGGGACCTGTAAAAGAGTGTGGTACAGTCCACCAAAAGTTGTTGCAGGACTGAGGCTCTCTCAATGTTCCTCACTTCACTGGATGGTCTGTTTGTCCTGCTGGATCCAGAGTTGTTGGTATTGGTGGTTTACTTAGGGAATTAACTCTCAACAAATGGCTGTCCCTCATGGGCCTCAACCCAGGGTTCTTATTCAGGCCTTTATCTGTGGATGCTGTCATAGCCCTTATACCCCCTTCTGGAAGAATGTTTCATTGTCAATATTCATCTCCAACTTCTCTCTAGTCCAGGTCTTAAGAACATAAGAAGTGTCAGACCAATGGTCCATTGAGCGCCTCCTGTCTCTGACAGTGGTCACTCTTGATCACTTCAGAGAAGTACCTAATAGGTCATAATGGAGTGTTCCATTTCCTGCTATCCACTCCCAGCTCCCAGTCAGAGGTTACGTCACCCAAGGGTTACTTGACTAAAAGCCATTAATGGATCTATCCTCCAAGAACGTATCCAATTATTTTTAAACCCAGCTATGCTACTGGCCTTGACCACATCATCTGACAAGTTCCACAAGTGAATTGTATGGTGAGTGAAAATAAATACTTTCTTTTATTTTTTTAAAAAATCTGGTGCCAGCTAGTTTCATGGAATTTCCACTACTTCTAATACTGTTTGAGAGAGTAAATAGCAACTCCCTATCTACCTGTTCCACACCACACATGATTTTATAAACTTCTATCATGTCCCCTCTCAGTTGTTTCAGTTATCTTGCATTGGCAATCCAGGATCCCTGGGCTACAGGGCATATCCATCTTACTAACGAGTTTCTCACCCTATGGCAGGTATGGGGAACTTCAGCTCTGTGGGGAGTCCAATTTTTATTTGGTCTCTTTCCAGTTCCTGGATCTGGCCTCTGGATCCAGTTCCTACCCCAAGCACTGAAAGATTGGGCTCAGGGTAAGGGAGCAGAGACGAGGGCATGCACACTAGGGGATGGATTCATGGCACAGATCCATGATCTGGAGACTCCTCTTCCTGAGCATCCTGTTAAATACCCACAGCCCTGGGTAGTCCTCCAAGCTTGTACTTATTTTCAAAGTGGCCCCATGGAAGGAAAGGACTCCCCACCCTGCCCTACAACCTCAGATGAGGAGACAAGATGCAGGAGAGAATCCAGGGGGAGAGGTGTTGTTACCTTCACATGGCGGCGGATGGGTGCCAGTTATCAGCTGTTAAGAGGTGACGAGAGGGTGTCTTGTCACCGATTAGCTGATCAGTGGCCCCCATCAAACTTTATCTGGCTGTGGGTGAGGTCTTGCAAACCATCTGGAAGAGAAAAGATGCAGGGACTAAGGCCGTTTTTAGACAGGATGCGCCGACGGAGGTCCACCCATCCCCCACTGACCCAGGCACCCATCTGAAGGCGGCATGGGTGGAGGTGCATTCCCGCGACCCACAGACCACTCACCCACGCCCCCGCATGGAGCAACCCAGGTTTTTCCTGGTTGCTCCATGTGGGGGCATGAATGGGCAGTGTGTGGGTGCAGGCGCACACCAACTGCACACCCATCTGTCCACATGTGAAGGGCTCCCCATGCACTGGAAATATGTAGCGGTGCACGTGGACCCACCCTGCAGGGTGGGTCTGTCTAAAAACGGCCTGAGCTGTGGCAAGCCCTGACACAAATTAAGTGCTGATCGGGGTGAGTGAAAAACCTCCCTCCCTTGGCATTTCATTCCTCTATTTCTGTCCCCCACGATCAATTGCTATATGTGTGGGAGTTACCTAAGGTCTTCCTCTCCCTGTCTTTCATCTTTTAAAAAAAATAATTGTCACCAATCCTTAAAGTGCTGCATGAACACAAGACCTATCCAGCTGACCATGGTTTGCACCAGTACAGCTCCTTGAGAAGCGATGTCTAGGCTTTAAGCCTTTTATCAAAACTTCCTTATAAAGCCACATAAGTAAATCTATATACTAAAAGCCCAAGCTATTGATGGTTAGAGGCTCAGCTTTCATAGTTGCGCTATGAAAAGTGTGACACATATGGTACCAAATTAAAGCTGATGACCTGTAGTTTTGCAGAAAAATCACAGAATGTCAAAATGTTGATTAGTTTAATCACATGGAAAGAAAGTATCATAGAAGACAGGCACTCTGTTTATCTTTACCGGATTGAAAGAGGAAGCCTTCTGCTGGTGAATCAGGGTAATTAATTGTTCATTATTATTATTATTAGCATTTATATAAGCACAAGCAGTGTATCTGGTGCTCTACCATTGTCATTATTAGAGACAGGTCCCTACCTAGTGGGCTTATCTTCTAAGATGGACAAGGGTGAGAGGAACACAGGGAGAGACACTCCAGACACACATTCCCATTTATTACAGTTGGGGAACTGAGGCTGTGACATGCCCAAGGCCACCCAGTGAATTCATGGCTAAGGCAGGATTCAGATCCTGGTTTCCCAGGTCTAAGTCCTCAACTACATGAGCCTTTTTGGTGCGTGTGCCCAGTATGTAGTACACCAGCTGCCATGATTAAAAATTATCTTTATGATTCCCTGGCAATGGCATAGTGCGAGTGACCCACTAATCTTATAGATGACATCATTTACAAAAAATACTCTTAACACCCCCCCCCCCCGCTGAAATACTGTACAATGGGTTGAGAATCAACTACAGGTGAGGAACCCCATTACAAGGTGGGAAGGAAAGAAAGGAGAGGAAAGGGGAAGAAGCAACTGTGATATTACTGTACATTTTCCAGGCTTCTCGCTGGGGTTTCTAACCGAGGTCTACGAAACTATTCCAAATGGACTTAATTTGCTATCTATTTTTTCTGTATTCCAGGCCCAGTAAGAACCCCCCCCCCAATGTAATCACGTGACCCCTGCCGCACACCATGCGCTATCTAACCTCCCCCCTTGCCCCAGGCTCAGGAGAGGGCAAAACGAGGGCAACGGCTTCACCGTACCGAACACGCTTGCCCACTCCCTTCTGCGCATGCCCAATAGCAATTTAGGGCTCCAAATCTGATAGGGAGGAAAATCTGAACCGCTGCCGCCGCCGCCATATTGCGGAGCTGTCAGCGGCGGCGGCGCTTTGCGTGTTTCCAGCAGCGGCGGCCCAGACAGAGCGAGAGCAACAGCCCACGACGGCCCCGCAGCGCCTCCTGCCCGGCTGCGGAGGGGGGGGCTGTGCGGGGCCCCAGACACAGAGGGCGGTGGCCTGGGGGAGCGGCGTTGGAAGCCGCCAGAGCCCCTTCCCCGGGCACAGCAGCAGCCCCAGGAGCCGCTCGCAGGTGAGGTGGGAGAACCGGCTCGGGGGGGAGGGGTCTAGTGTCTGCACTGTCCCGGCCCCATCGCCGCCAGGCCGCGTTCGGTCCGCCCCGTCCCCCCCTTGCTCCTCCAGCCCCGTGTCGCACCACAGCCGGGGCAGGGGGCGTTTGCTCGCTCGGGGTAACACTTTAGGCTCGTTAGTAGAGCGGGGAAAATCCCTCCTCCCCCCCCCCCCCCATGGGGATATACCCCTGCCTTCCAAGGAGCCTGCGGAGGATGCGGAGCGGCTTGGGGTGAGTGGGGAGGAGTAGGAGGTTGGGTGCTGGGGCTTCAGCGTTTTGCTCCCTACTGTCCTTTAATCTCTGTTTGTTTGTTGGGGCGCTACAGCCTTGTGGAGGAGGGAGAATGTAGAAGTACATCCGAGCTGCGCCTTGGCTACTTGTTGCAATGAGGGACGGGACATTGTAACACATTCCTCATGTCCGAAACAAAACACCCACCTACTCCCCCCCCAGCTCAGAGAAGTGGAGGAGGTTGTGGCTGAGCAGCGCGGCCACTGCCTGAGGGGAGGACAGAGGCACTGGCAAGCTGCATCGGCTTCAGAAGTGATTCGCATTCTCGTATCCCTCTTTTTTTGTTGGCTTGACTTTTGAATTTGATTCGAAAATCACTTCTGCGTGAAACCAGAGCTCGATCTCCCGTGTTAAAAGTTAAAAAAAGCTTAAGGTGATTTACGCCATAAAGCAGATGTTTTGTTTGTGTCCTCTTCTGAAAATTCAAGATATAGGGTTTTAAATTGCGCTGCCCTCGCCCGTTTTCCACAAACAAAATGTTAAGGCTTTTAAGCTTTTGGAGTTTATGCATACGCATCCCAGTCAAGTTGGCATGGTGAACACATCAGAATGGCAAAATAATGAGGAATGACTTCATAAACAAGTGCTCCAAAGCATCTGTTGCTTTCTATTGTTTAAAACAGATCCACATTTTGAAATCTTCATCTCTTAATTTACATAATTGGCAGAACACTTCTAAATGACCCCATTGTAAGTTATGCTTTGCTGCATATATGATGTATATGAATTATGCAAAGTTGAGCACACACTGAGAGAACTTTAAAGATATGACTTTCAAACTTCTCTTATTCTGGAATTTTATTTTTCTTACAGTCTTGCCACCGTAAATATTTAAGAACGGCAGTTTGTCTGCATGCTTGATGTTATGCTGAGGGCACAGTCATTCACTGATTGAAGTCCATGGCAAAACTCCCATTGACTTTAATGGAGGATTGTCCTGCCAGTGTAATGCGGAGCCATGTTTTTCCAGAGTACTGATTGAAAAATTTGAGATTTCTACTGGTGCGTGTTCGTTAGAGGTGTCTGGTCTGGATGAGTCTGGAGTTGGGAGTGAAGCAGTTTTGAATCATGTCTTTGTCACTGACTTGTTGTGTTTCCAAGTGACCTCACTTAGCCTGTCTTTATAAACTGGAGAGACTTTCTATCTATCTGCCTCAGTCACATTAGAACACAATTTTTTTGTAAAGAACATTAACCCTTGTAAGGTCTTATGTAAATGTCTGTTATTATAGTATACAGTAATTGACATGAAATATGTAAGCAAATGTGCAGTGGAAACAACTGTACTTACTAAATTCAGCAGGGTAACTGTAAGCATATTCTGATAGCATCTGTTTTTTTTGGTATTGTTTTAGTTTAATACTCTGAATAGCTATTCTTGCACACTGGATGAGTAGAACTGGTAGCCACAAGGCACCGTCCAAACACTTTAGTGTCTCATTGACATTGATTAGCTGTGGCTGTTGCATAGTTTTATCTTTAGTATATTAATGATTTGAAATTTTGAGTTCAAAACCTGTTGTCTTGCCTCACTTCTGCTATATTCACATAGCACTGTGGTGGAGGGGGGGGGAGACGCTTCACAGAGTGTGCTCCATGTTGTCCTGCTCCCATCCTACATGATGGCGCCTGTCCTTTATTATGATCACATGGTGCAAAACTGTTTTGCCCATGTTTGATCATGGGATGGAGAAGACCCCTTTGCACAACACAAAGTGGAGGCAGAATGTTCTGACCTCTTCTCCGCTACCATCCAGAGTTGCTCATAAGGTGTGAATGCATAAAAATGATCAGCCTGTGAAGTGATGGGTAAATGTTTTGTTACTGTTATATAAGGTTAGCCTGATTAACTCACTACCATGAGATCTTGTGATGGCCAATAGTATAACTGAATTAAAAAAATAGGAGCAACAGTGATGATTAGCCAAGATAGTGAAGGAATCCAACATTGTGCTCAGTGTGCATCTGACTTCAGAAGTTGAGAGTAAACAGTAGGGGATGGTTCAGCCTATATGTGACCTGTGGCATCCGTGAAGCAGTTGGTATTGGCCACTGTTGGAGATGGAATACTGAGTTAGATGGGCAGTTAAGCTGCCATACTATACTGTTAGTATGTTGTTTTTTTAACGTGTGGTGAAAGTGAACCCTATGTTTGCTCTTGTCCAAAAGAATAAGAGAATAATTATACACAAGGATTTTGTGACTTTTAATAAATTTAATGTATAATAGGTGGATATAATTGGTACAGTTGGGACACAATGCATTCTGCCCCCCACACTGCAGCTAGAATAAAATACCCACATTAAATGAACTATGCAAGTATACTTAGTTTGCATAATTCACTGTGGGCCCAGAGCTTGCATTGCCTTGATGTTTTCTGACCAGAGTACTTACTGGTTGATTGTCAGATTTTGGGCAGGGGTTGCATGAAGGTTGAGTTGGAGAGTCATTAGATGGATGGTGGGGAGGGATTTCTTTCTTGGGGAATTGGCAGGCAGCAGAAAAAGGAGAGAGCCTGGCAAGGGAATTTCCTCCCTTTCTTGACTCTGTTCCCCCCCACTCCCACCAGACAGCAAGCCCTACCAGTGCACTCCTTGCTCTGCCTCTCTCCTTGAGAATCCCCTCTTAAATCCTAAAGCATCCCCTCTTGTTTTCTGATTCTAACAGTAACTCTGCTCCTCAGCAAAGCTGAGACCAGGAGTAATGGGAGGGTGAGGAGATTTTTTGGGGGTGTTTTTAAATGATACACAACCACTCATAGCCACCCATAAACCACCCACCCCATTGCTAATGTGAAGGTGGTGTGCATGGATGTGTGCTCCTGTGACCCATGCAGCACCCACTCATGGCCACTCATGGGGCACTGGAGAAAAAGCTGGAGTGCCCTGAGGACAGGCGTCTACGCATCCCTGACTTATTTGAACTGGGGGGTCCACCCACATCAGCGGACAGGTCTGCAGCCCTGCTGCTTCTCCGTCCTGCCCCAACCCTACCAGGAACTCTTAAAGGTGTAATGGCTGCCCAGTTGAGTTGCTCTGGGGCTGTTCCTTGGTAGCGGGAGTGAGTGGCTGCTGACGGCTTGGCCAGGGAGCCACTCATTAGAATCCCTCCCCACACACTCCATGTACGTTGGTGCTCCATGGGTGTACCTCTCGGTGGACGTGGACACTCCTCACTCCCAAGCCTTGCTGATTTAAAAACATCCTCTGTCAATAAGTGGTCAGGTGGATTTGGAGATATGGGGAGGTTGGAAGAGGTGCCAGGCTCTCAGATCTCCTCATCCCTCACTGACGTAGTTGGCACTTAAGTTTGCTGGAGCCACAGAGGTCTTTGGCTTCCACAGCCACTGCTGTGTTCCATCTAGTCCTCCTCTACTTCCAGCACCGGCTGTGTGTACAGGGGAAGGGATCCAAGAGGGGTCCCTGCAGAGTACTGACCTGCCTGATTGGGGTGTGGGGGAGAGAATGACTAGACTGGCTGGGGGAAAAGAGAGTGCAGATTTATGGTACAGTCTGGCACTTGAAGGTGAGTGCCTTCTATGTGTACTATTCCTATTTGGCTCAGATTATGTAAGTGTAGCACTGATTTTGCTTGAATTTGGCCCAGTAACACGTTCTATGGCATCTTCCACAATCACAGAAGTCATGGGTTCTTGTAACCTGGATTAATATTCATGGGTTTCCTTTTGTTTCCTAGGGGCTGCAAGCAAATTACTGTTGAAAAGAGATGTTCAAGTCCAAAATGGGTTCTTAATACATAGTTGTCCTCCTTGAATAAATAATTGGCAAAGAAATATCATGACATTGCTTCAGTGATATTGGATTATCTCTGCTGATGCACTATACTATTTAATATTTAGGCTGAAGTGTGAAGTACAAAAGTTCTTTGCTTGATCTTGTTCTGAAAGCCCTGAGATGATGAAATTTAATTCCTGTTCTGAGGAGACAAATGCTTTTTGCTATTTGAAAGCTTTTTTTTTTTTTTTACTTTTAATTTTGCATTTGGGGATTCTTCTGATGTATTGACCACCACGCTGCATGCTGCTCTAACTGAGCTGCTCTCAGAGGTGGTGTTGAAATCACCTAGACTTATTGTCTTGGGTGACTTCAACATACATGCTGAGGATGACCTTTTAGGGGCAGAGTAGAAGTTTGTGGCCGCCATGACAACCATGGGCCTATTCCAGTTAATATCTGGTCCCCCACACGACGTGGGACACACATTGGATTTGATGTTTTGCACCACCCTGGAAACAGGAGTTCTGATTTTTCTGGGGTGTTACAACATGGTTGTCATGGTCAGACTATTACCAATTGAAAACCCTGATCCCTGTTGTCATATGCCCTCGTTGGGGTGGTGGCCCGGTTAGGTGGGTCCATCCCTGGAGACTAATGGATCCAATTGGTTTCCAGAACACTCTGGGGAATATATCTACTGACCTTGACGGTTACTCTGTCAGTGACCTTGTTGCATCGTGGAACGATATTTTGACCATAGCCATCAACATGGCTGCACCCAGGCATCCGCTCCCCATGGCAGCACAGGTTCCCTTGTTACACAGAGGACCTGAAACGGTTGAAGCAGAGGGGTCGGTGGTTAGAGCGCAGGTGGTGCTTGACTCTTACTAAAGCTGACTGATTGCAGCATAGATTATTTTTGAAGGACTATGCCATGGCGAATAAGGCGTTCTTCTCTGCTATCATAGTGTCTGCAGAGTCTCATTTTGCAGACGTGTTCCAGGTTGTGAGAGGTCTGGATAATCCATCCTGCTTCCACTAGGAATCGGTCATCTACCGCCCACTGTGATATTTTTGTTACTTTGCAGACAAAACTTCTTGTATGTGAATGTGTATCTTCATTGGAGAACAATTTCTAGAATGAATATAGTTGCTGCGTTGGTCCTAGATGTAAAAAATGGAGACAACTACTGGACAAACCTCTATTGGTGAGTGTGTGTAAGCCTTTGGACCATGTAGAGCCCTCCGTCAAGTGTGCAGAAAATCTGAATGTTGGAGAGGACAGCTTAGAGGCTGCTCATCAAATTGCTATCTCTGCGCCCCCCCCCCCCCACATTCTGCCTGCCTGTTCTCCTCAGAAATAACTTCTGTCTTACTTGGTTTTAACTAGGACTTACATTGATCTTGTGTGACAAAGGTCCTACTGTATTTTGTGGTTAAAAAAAGAAAGTTCTACAACAACAAAAAAATTGACCTGCAGTAGCACTTTAACAGCATATCATCAGTTATAATTAGAAGCTCCTCTGTAATTGTCTTCTCATGTAACCACATATCATACTATTAAGTACTCAAGGCGCTATAGCGGTAGGGGCCAAGCTAATACATAGTCATTTTTATAGGGTGTAATAACATGCCATTTTCCCCTGAAACATGTTCATTGTTTTGTGGGTTTCAGCTAAACCTGTGGCAATTACCATCTTACTGAGGGAAACGAGAGAGTACATAACAACTCTGCCTTGATTATGTAGTCTGCTTGTATCTTACGTGGCACTTAGTTTATTTTGGATCAGGCCACCTCCGGTAGAAGAAAATTTTAGTGGAACAGGAAAAAGAGGGGAAATCTCCATAAAATAGGGAGAAAACTCCATGAGTGTGTCACTTGCATAGTTTCTGCCTTAATCTATTAGACAAGATTTCTCTCTGATCTGATAAGAATTTTTCTAGAAAGCATTGAACCTCCAGATTTTATACTTGTTTAAGAGAGTCTGTTGAAAACAAGGAGAGAATGGGGCCTTCCTACGTGAAGTGTGTGTCTGCTTGGGTTCCATTTCGTAATCACAGTCAACAACACAGTTCCAAAGTATTGCCAACAAGGAAGGGTGGGATGGAGGTGGTGGGGTTCCCTGTGCAGCAAAATTAACATCCTTGGATTATATTAATCTACAGTGTTTATACAATTGGTGGAGGACTCCAATGAAAACTGTCTCCATGACCCTCTCTTTGTCTGGTGGTCTGAACTCCATGATGGCATCTCTGTGATTGTGCAGTGGTAGCGCTGCAGAGTCTGACTTGCTCATCTCACTATTTGAAGGAAAGGGAAATATCACATGGAGAAACTCCCTCAGCTTTTCATTGGCTTCTCCTGGGCGGTGGGGCAGGGGAGTCTTGTGCATATGAGCCGTAAGACTGGTCGTGGCACTAGTATTCTGACTAACCTGGAATTCTGATTACACACCTCTGGCATCTTGTCTTGCCAGCTCTTAATTTTGTTGTGGACTAGCGTAATATTTGGGGAAATTTTAATCTCTTACTAGTTTGTATTCTGTGTGTGTGTGTGTTTTTTAGGACTGTTGCCTGTTTTTTACATCCATTTATTACTATGGCTTAGTTGCCTTTGTGCCATTAAACTTATTACACTATCTTGAGTACTTAGTGTTTTTTGTAAAATCTTGGCGTTCAGACTCCTACTGATACATACAAATCTTGGCTTAAAAAAACCCCAAAACAACCAACCCCAAAGTTTCTAGACTTGGTGCAAATAAGCTTAAAAATATGGCCACACTGCACCTTTTAAAAGCTCAAAACCTAAAAAGTTAACTTAAACCTAATTTTAACTACATGATTTTGGAGGAGAGGGCAGACGGTATTTGTAGCTGGAAATACTTTACTATCTTGATGATTTAGAGCTAATGGAGAAAATCCAGGATTGCCAACAGTTAGTTTTATTTTAAGTCTTATGATTTGGGGGTGTTAAAGCCTCAGTTCCTAAAATCATAAGACTTGTTTTGATTTTTTTTTAAAAAAAAGTAAGTTTCTCCTCTTCATGGTGGTAAAGGAAAGCGTCAAATGTAATGGTGTTTTCTGCACTCAGCTGTATTATACAACTGAGAAACTAAAAGATAAATTCCATAACTTTGGGGCCTCAACAATGCTTTTTGAACACCAGCCCCAGCCAATTCTTGGAACTGGCAAAACTATCTTGTAAGCTGAAGAGGATGTTTAATTCTGACGCACAATAAACATAAATCCCCACAATGATGTTCGTAGTCACTTCTTGGAGCACCACTACACTAAAATAAATGAGTTCTATACAGCAGTTGTACTAATGATGATGCCATGTCCAAAGTGGAGGGGGGGCTACATCATTTCTAAATTGGAGGGAAGGGAAATAAATACCTACCAAAAATATTATCAGTAAAATTCTTGTACTGCAGAGTCTATAGCTGAGACAGCTGGTAAATGAAAAGTAAAACTTTGTCCACTGTATTGCTACCTTGTAACAAAATCCAGAGTGGGCAAGTTGTTCAAACCATTTGCTTTTTACTTCAGTTCATCTGTTTATTGTGGTGGTGTGTTTGGGTAGGAGGGAGTGAATCTATTTCTTTGTGATAGGTTACAGAATTTGACAGGTCATTTTTCCTGAAATAAAAAGAGGGCTTCTTAATGTGTCAAAAAGATCTCTCCATGCTTGCACACTATTAAAGCTTGATCAAAGTGGGCAAATTGAACTGCAGCTTGGAGTTGAGTGATCAATTTCTGGTGTCCTGTGTATGCATGACCTTTACAAAGTTTGAAGCACTGCCTAGTCTTTGTAATTCTGGGTATCTGCAAAGTCTGTGCTGCTGCTATTGCTAAAGGGATGTGTTCTCTTCATCCCTCAATTTCTAGTGCCAAACTGACCGCTACAGAAAGACACTAACTTTTTAGCTTGCTTTTCTGTGCAACTCAAGTTTTCTTTTTGCTGGTATTTTGCATAAATCAGTTGCTTTGATGTTAAATCTACTAGTCAGTGCAGTGTGTTTTGAGCATTAGACTTCTGGTTTGTTTATCCTGATAATGGAGTTTGGACTTTTTGCTATTTTTCACATGAAATGTAAGTAATTACAAAACAGTCCAACTACATTCATCTTTTACAGACAGGAAGAAGAGAGATTGTGGTACTGCAGGAGATCTGACTGAACAAAAGGCACGAGGGAGAGAGAAAAATGCCGAAACATGTAAGTAGCCTTCTGCCTACCTCTCTGTTAAATTCCAGACTTCTCACTTTGAGCTGTTGCATTACCTGTAATGAGCCCAAATTCTTGGTCTGGGATTTTATAAACTAACGTGGGTTGGGTTTTTTGTATTGTACAGGAAAAACTCTGTGCAAATTATGTGCTTCAAGTAGTAGTAGTAGGGGAGTTCTCTTGAAATTGAGCTCTAAGGGATCAGCATGATTTGGCTTGAATTGTGTATCTGAAGCTGCTGTCTTTCAGCTGAAATGCAAAACACAGAAAAGAGGGTTTATTAAGGAGTTGCAAAGATGTGCTCTATTGGCATTATGTAATGCCCACTGGAGTCAATGAACTGAAGTTTGTGGGTGCTTATAGGAAAAGACAGAGTAGTTGGCCAGCAACAGTGATATCGTGTGACATGTAATAGTAGGCTGTGTCGTGAAGTTCATGGAACTACCTGGTTGGCTATTTGGCTTCATCTTGGGCATGTTCTGGTTGTCATCTGTAGGCTTGGAATTAAAAGTTCAGGAAGGAGGATTGGAACCTGGCAGGTTTGCATCTTGCATAGATAATCTGCCTTATTTGGCTATAATCAGGATTCCATGTATTCTGCACTTCCGCTATTGCTGCAAATGGGAAATACACAATACATGTGCCAAACTAGTTAATTCACTTTCAAACTTCTTCATTCCTAAAGGTTTCAGAATTATTGATGGAGGAGAATATTCAGACACTGGACTATTCTTCCAGGGGATGTTTAGAATGTCCTGAAGTAAGGTCCAGGGAGTTGCTTTGTTGGTCCCAAATGTAAGAGATGGAGATGTATGGCTGGAACGGTTCTCTTTTATTGGACCAACTTCTATTGGACATGCAAGCTTCAGGCATGCAAGCTTTTAAGAAATCAGAACTATCGACTGAACAAAATGTAGGACTGGTATAAGCATGAAAAGCAGCTGAGGGGGAGCAGTTACGGGAAAAAAAGCCTTCAGCGTTTCAAACCTTTATGAGGGGAAACTGATAATCAAATAATAAATAGAATAAATGCAGGTTGTGATGGATGCATAAGAGAAAACACCAGGGAGAGGTCTGTAGAAAACATTAAAGAAGAAGATAGTAGCCTGCATACAATGAAGGGAAAACAATCAGTAAAATAAATGGAAATTTGCTACATACATATGTTGTGATTTTAGAGGCTGCTGGCATATGAGGGGAAACCCTGACCTAGAGAGGTCACACGAGTTCATAGACTGTGAGAGTTGAAACCCATTAACTTCACTGGAGTAAACACCAGAGCCAGATTAGAGTAGAAAGTTAGAATTTATTTACCAGAATCCAAGAAGACCGGGGGCAGAGCTGCCTGAGGCAGGAGGGATGGCATACAAATTTATAAAATAAATAAATAAAAATAAATAATCCCAGACGAGGTCTGAGCCCTGAGGGACCTGGGTGATCACTTTTTATAGAGTCTTAAACAAAGAACCCAAACCCAGCCAATGAGCTGGGGACAATTATATGTCACCTACGCTACATATGACTTGTCACACATTTCCACCCATCCTCAGGGCCATCTCTGATTTGGCAATGATCCATAACATCAACCTCTAGGCTCGAGAGAGACTGGAGAAAAGCTGTTTATCAGGCTTTTCTCGGGGAAAGCCAAGGTTACAAGAAACTTGTTTTCCGTAAATTTCTGTTTCTAGAACTGTCAGCTCTTTCCTGTCTCTGGCCTGAGAGACCTGAAAGGCTGAACAGGCCTTAAAGCCTGAACCAATGCTATGGACCCCTGATTTAGATCATGGCTCAAGTCTTTCAACATAATAGCAGCCACTTGAAGGGGGCTGGTGGAGGAAAGGTAGTTAGCCTTTCAAAACATTTAAATACAGTAAAGGGAAAACAGCAGGTATAGATATAAATGGCAGGCTGTATGTTACTTACACATTTCTGTAGTGGCTTGTGAAGCCCAAATCTTTTAGTCCATTGATTTTGGTATCCAACAGAGCTATGACTTTTAGTTTCTGCGCCTGTCTTTTCATGATCGCCGTAGAACTAGAAGGAGACCTCAAGGGTCATGCAGTCCACCTCCTTGCATCAGTACAGACTTCTCCATACATAAACTGTCCTGACAGAAAAATCGAATAGCAAAGAAGTAGAGCCGATAATAAAAACCTCTGCCACAAGTAGAAATTAGGAGTGTCCATTGCCTGAAATAATAGGAAGTGATTTTATAGAAAAAATATCCAGATCTTTTGAGGGCAAAGACTGAGAGATTAGAAAGAGTGATCACTCTAGGAGAAGTGAACACTGTTGCTTCAGTGGGTGTAAACACATGGACGGCAGCTCCAGAGGACCTGGACTGACTGGTCCGTCTAAAGGTAGCCGCCAGATGTTGGAGTGGAGGAAGGAACAACCTTGCTTACGGCACTCAAACATCCTGGGGTGCCACCAGCAGAGTGAGCTGTCCAAACCCAGCGTACTGGCCCAGAGTGGAGTCGCTGTCTGTCTGCTCAGCTGACCCATACTGTCACTCCACTCCTGGTCGGCAGTCCCGCTGCTAACGTTATAGAGTTGCGGGTGCTAGCCTAGAATGTCGGGCAATCAGTTGGCAACTCCATGGTGTGTGTGGAGGGGGTGCTGTGTGGGCAGGCCACATCCAGGGGAATCTGCTGGGTCTGTCTAAAGCGGACCCAGGCCTGGCTGATAGCAGGCAAATGTGGGGATGCACTCCTGGAACAGCTCTGGAGGCGGGAAGCCCCACATCCATCTAAAAACACCCAGTTTTCTTGTCTATAAACTTTGTAAGTTCAGTTGTTTATCCTAGACTGTAAACACAGGGACCAGTCTCTAATTAATGCTTGTTTGGTGTCAGGTACTTTGCTGGCATTATATAAATACTTAATAATAATGTATGGATTGATTTGTTTCACCAGCCTTTGTTACCATGGGGCATTTAGTACACAGAATGAAGTACGCAACGCGTTGTAATTGGCATGTATAGGTCCCTTGTATTTTTAATGGTTTTCTGGGATGTTGATAATGACTATGGTAGAGAAGATGCGTTGGCAGGTTTGACGCCTGCTGCTTTGGCAGGGTCTTGTTCTGTTTGAGTTGTAGATTTCCTGAATATGAAGGAGTTTGCTCCTGAGTAAGTTCTGCATTTACTCCAGTGAAAGGTATAGCCTGAGATGCCCTACTGGCAGATGAGAACAATCCATTCTTATGCAAGGGAAATTAATTGCTGTTTGTGTATGCTCTAACTGGCAGTAAATAACTGCTCGGTAAACACTATCTCAGTTAATTACATTTTCTCGAATGTGCTTGTGTGCCTGAGCCTTGTTACTGTTGCTTTTTCCAGTATAATGTGGGTGTTGGCTTCTTTAAAACTGAAGAGGGAAATCTAGGAGCATTCCACGCTCTTCCAGGGATTCTTCTGAAAATGCAAAGCTGTGAAACAAAGAAAAGAGACATTTGTTGAAAAGTAGGTATGGAGGTGGCAGTATTTGATCTGAGGAGAGTCCAGGCAGATAACTCTGCCTAAGGTCTGGGACTAGAACACTTATATGTATTTGAGGCAAAGCTTGAAGGCTGCCCTTTACCTAATCTTGGAGGAGTTTGAGTTGTAGGGCACATTTTTACAAAGCCACATGGGAAACTGCTTCCTTTTTTGTAACTGAAGTTATGGAGGGAGTGGGAACTGCTGGCAGTCTGTCCTAGAGGCAAAGACATGCCATCTCTAGGCTTGAAGTTTGCCCAGATATTGTGGTAGAACCTGGAGTCCCGCCAGGATCACCTGAGAGGGGAAAGAACTAATCTCATTATTGAAACTTTGACAAGGCTTTTATTAGTTTCCTGTCTTGGACTTTGCTACCTAATTTCTGTGGAGAATTGGAGTCTTTTTAAGAAACACCAACATGAAAGAAATACATGCATTAAAGATTTATATTTGCTGTTTTGATACACTTAAATACATGGCTTTACACAGAGCATCCTGCCATATCTGCTACTGATTGCAGTAGCATACTTGTTCCATCTTCAAACTTTGCGCTGCCTGCTTTAAGATGGTGGATTACTTTAAAAGAAGTGCTGCTTTTAGCCTTGAATGACATACACATGATTTATGTTCAAGATGTCTCGATTACTATATATGCTCTGATGCTTATAAATGGGGGATTGTTAAAGTTCTTATATTGAAGAAATGGCTTGAGCTACAGTTCTGAAAATTTAAATGTGGCTTATATTTGTGGGGTCAGTCATACATGCACAATTTGAAGAAGATCCAGCCAGAAAATAAAATGTTATAACTATTTGAAAGTTAATTGCTAGTGGTCAAAATTCACCCCTTCCCGAGGATTTTTAACCATCGATATCTCCTTCCTCCAAATGAATTGAGCCCTGAGATTTCACAGCCTTGTAGCATGAGATGTCGATCAAGTGCTGCTGTAGTCTGATGGTGTTTGGTGCAGCCAAAAAAGACTTATTAAAGATTGGTGAATGAGGGGAAGGGGAGGAACTAGCTGCCACCTTCCTCCCGCTTGCTCTGCTCCTGCTTAAACTCTGCTGTAGCCCGTGGTCCTGTAGGGAGCTGCTTTTCCCACTGCGCCCCCCCCTCCATTACACGTGTTTCCATTATACAAGGCAAGCGATTTGATTAAAGATGCCTGCTTCCTCTGCCTCTCCACTCCGAGATGCTGCTGCTGCTCCATCTCTCAGCTTCTGCACACTTGTGTGAGGAGCTGCTGCCACTCATTTTGGTAAAAGCAAAGAAGGCTTTAATTATTTCTCTCCTCCAGACCTATTTAGAGGAGAGGGGTCTGGCTTCCAAGTTCCTGGATGCAATGACATCTCTGGGTTTTACCCAGAGAATCCAGGAGAGCACCCACAGTGCTGGATGGACGCTTGATCTAGTTCTCGGGCTGGGTTTTCCAGTCTCGGATGTTTGTCACCCCCATTGGTTGGTCTGACCTCAACCTTGTGTGTTTCAGCGCGGGTGCTGCTCTACCTGACTGACAGCATCGTAGCTGATTGATTGTTGTACCTTCAGGGAGACTGCTGAATCCGGTGGACTTCAGCAACCTCATTATTAGTGCTGGAGTTGATACATCTGTCCCTTACAACCAGGGGGTGTATTTTTATTTATTATTAAAATGTGTATGCCACCCCCTCCTGCTAAAAGCATCTCAGGGCGGCTAACAACATATTAAAACAGATTAAAAAACAACAATAATACAGTTAAAACCCCCACAGTAAAACAAATTACCCCCAACCCGCCCAGCCCATCTCCCTCGGGAAAGGCATGATGGAACAGCCAGGTCTTGCATTGTCTATGGAAAGAGGGGAGGTCGGTGGTCAGGCAGACCTCCGGCGGGAGGGAGTTTCACAGCTGTGGCGTGGCCACAAAGAATGCCCTCCGCAAGGTCGACACCCGAGAAACCCGGGGGACCTCGAGAAGGATGCCCCCAGCCGATTGCAGGGGCTGATCCAGAATCTGGCGGGCGAGGCGGTTCTGCAGATAGGCTGGGCCCAGGCCGTTTAGAGCTTTAAAGGTCAACACCTTGAATTGGACCCGGAAGACTACCGGCAGTCAGTACAGAGAGCAAAGCACCGATGTAATGTGCTCGTGTCGACCTGTCCCCATTAGGAGTTGAGCTGCCGCGTTCTGCACCAGATGCATTCTCCGAACCAGCACCAAGGGTAGCCCCACGTAGAGTGTTACAGCAGTCCAATCTTGAGGTAATAAAAGCATGGATGATCGTGGCCAGATCAGAGTCCGAGACATATGGCTGAAGCCGATGCACCAGATGTAATTGGTGAAATGCTCCCTTCGCCAACATCCAGGCGGAGCTGTGGGTCCAGGAGCACCCCCAGACTCAGAATCTGAGATACCAGGGCAGGACGGACCCCATCAATGATGGGGGCCACCACTCCCCTGGCCTTCCACAACCATCACCTCCGTCTTGTCGGGATTTAACTTCAGGCAGCTTGCACTCATCCAATCCCCCACAGCTGTCAAACACTGGGTAAGCACCGAGACTGCCGGGCCTGAGTCCGATGAAAAAGAGAGAGATAGCTGGGTGTCGTCAGCATATTGATGACACCGTACGCCAAACTATAGGCAGGGCCCCATGAAAACCGCGCTGCCACAATTCGCGGTTTTTGCGCAGAATTCTGCCTTAGGCAGGATTAGCGCTAAAACCAGGGAAATCTGCGGGGATTTCCCTGGTTTTTTCACTGCCGGTGAATCAGGGGCTTGCTTTGACTCACCGGCACTGAGCAATAAAGCGAGCCCCTGGCTGGCTCACTGGCAGTGAGCCACTCAGGGGCTTGCTTTGTTGAGGCCACAAGCCAATCAGTGGCTTGCACGGCCTCTTCCGACAAAGCAGTTTGCATCAGCCATTTGCCTCCTTCTGTTTGCTGCTGCCACCGCCGCCGCCACATCTCCAGCCGCCGAGGACCCAGATAAGTTTGCCTGCTGCGCGCTCTGCCTTTTCAGGTTGCCGGGAGGCTTCGTGCTGCGCGCTCTGCCTTTGGGGGTGGGTTAGGAGCTGTGCCCTCTGCTTTGCCATGTGTTTTGGGGGTGGGGTTAGGAGCTGTGCCCTCTGCTTTTCCATGCGTTTTGGGGGTGGGTTAGGAGCTGTGCCCTCTGCTTTGCCATGTGTTTTGGGGGTGGGGTTAGGAGCTGTGCCCTCTGCTTTGCCATGTGTTGGGGTGGGGGGTGTGCCTGATATTTGAAATACCCCTACACAGAAAAAAATTATAAGCAGATTTTTTAATTCATTGGTACAAGGAAATGGATCACCATCTGACAGGTTTAATTTTACTAGACTTTTGTAACTTTATTGGGTTGCAGAATTTTCAATGTTGGGTTGCAGAATTTTCAATTTTGGGTTGCAGAATTTTGGAAAAAAAATTGCAGATGAATTGGGGCCCTGACTATAGGCTCACTGATGGCTATTTTCAGCTGTTAGAGGGGGTCCTCAATTCCCTGGCTCCTCGACGGAGCCTAGTTGTCTCAACAGTCCATAGACTGCTGTGGTATAAATGGACTTAAAGAGGTTGGGGTGTAAATTGGAGAGGAGATACTTAAGGAGCCGTCTGGAGACCGATCTGTAGCTGTACAAAGAGCTTATGCAGGCGTACAGAAGGGCTATTATTGAGGCCAAATGTTTGTACTTGTCCTTGGGCATAGATGCTGCAGGGAACAGATTGGTGCAATTGTTTCGGGTTGTGTGCGGCCTGGTGAATCCAGACTGTTTCAATCTATCTACATTTTTTTCAATTGAGCACTGTGAAAAACATTCTTTGTTCTTTGTGGAGAAGATAGAGGGACTCTGGGCGGGACCCGTTGGGCCTTTTGATGTGGAGAGCTACAGAGTCCCAAGGAACTGTATTCCTCTGATTGACCTAGACATGGTTGATGACAAGGAGGCCTGTGTGCTGCTGGGATCATGGAGACCCACCATCTGTGCCTCTGACCTGTACCTGTTCTGGCTGTTGAGGGTGAGTGCGGAGGCAGTGGTACCTTCATTGATGGGCATTGTTAACTCCCTCCTTTAGGGAGGGTAGGGTGCTGGCCTCCCTCAAATGTGCTGAGGTCCACCCCCTCCTCAAGAAACCACCTCTTGATGTTGGAGTGCTTTCCAATTATCACCCGGTCTCCAATCTGCCTTACAGAAGGTGTTTGAGAAGGCTGTGGCCGTGGGGCTACAGAGACACTTGGACTCCAACAATATTTGGGGAAAATTCCAGTTCAGGTTCAGGCCTTCCCATAGGGTAGAGACTGCACTTGTCAGGGTGTTGAATGAACTGCTGATGATCTTAGGTCAAGGACAACTGGCTATTTTGGTCATGCTGGACCTTACAGCAGCATGCGATACGATTGACCATGGGTTTTTGCTTTGGTGGCTGAGGGACATTGCTGGTGTGACGGGAGCTGCTGATTGGTTTTGGTCATACCTGGAAGGGAGGAGCCAATTGGTGGAGATGGATGGATATGCGTCATCCCCCAGGGGCCTGAATTGTGTGTTCCTCAAGGTTCTATTTTTTTGCCCATGTTCAACGTAAATATGCAGCCCTTTAGGGGTGTCATGATCAAGCATGGGTATTATCAGTATGCTAATGATACACAAATTTACATCTCTTGTCCTGTGAGCCCTGTCAAATCAGCCTCTGCCTTGGAGGAATGTCTGAATGACGCAGCCCCCTGGATGCGTCTGAGCTACCTCGTGCTCAATCTGGGGAAGACTTGGGTGATTTATTTATTACCAAAACTTTTATCCCACACCTTCCTGCCAAAAGGTAGCTCGGGGTGGCATACAACGTCATAAAATACAATATAGCAAACAGTGAAAATATACATAATATAATTAATATAAAATACAATCCAATATAAAACTAATTGGCTGTGGCAAGGAGTGCGTTTGGCCAATTACATCTGGTGCGGCGGCTTCAGACATATATCTCTGATTCTGACCTGGCCAGTCATCCATGCGTTCATCACCATAAGACTAGATTACTGTATTGCGCTCAATGTGGAGCTACCCTTGGTGACACTCCGGAGACTGCAGCTTGTACAAAATGTGATGGTCTGTCTCCGTATGGGGATGGGCCATTGTGAACACACAACACCAGTGCTTCGTGCACTGCACTGGCTGCCTATAGTATTCCGGGTTCGATTCAAGGTGTTGGGTCTTACCTATAAAGTCCTACACGGTCTGGGTCCCACATTCTTGCGAGACTGTCTCACCCCCTGAATTCTGGATTGGCCCCTATGGTCGGCTGGGGGCGTCCTTCTCAAGGTACCCCGAGTCTCTTGGGTGGCAACCATGGGGAGGGTGTTCTTGGTGGCCGCCCCGAGGCTGTGGAACGCCCGGTGGTGATCCTTTTGGCCCCAGAACTTCCCTTTTTTCAACAATGTAATGGTGGTGGTGGTGATGGTGACAAGGGGCAGCCTATATAAGGATCTTCTTGCCTCCCTTGGGCCCCTGAATGTGGTTGCGGTCCAGGTAGAGGTCGTGAGCCAAGTAAAGAACTTGAGCATCATTTTTGACCATGCTCTGGGGTGGGGGGTTTCTCAACATACTGTATTTTTAACTTTTAAAAATATTTTTATTGAATGTTGTTCACTGCCCTGGGCTGCCCTGAGGGCAGGAGGGGCGGGATATAAATTTTAAATAAATAATAAATAAAAAAATTCAAGTACTGGATGTGGTACGAAAATGCTTTTCAAAGCCCTTATTTATCCCAGGCTGACCATGCCCTGTGACTACGAGGCTTGATTTTGTAATTCCGTCTTCTACGGGCTACTGGCAGTGCTTATTCATCGCTTGCAGCTTGTTCAGAATGCGGCAGTGCAGCTTTTTACTGATTTAGACAACTGTGATCATTTATTTATTTTATTTTATTTTATTCCATTTTTACCCCGTTCCTCTCGCAAAAGTGACTTGCAGTGGCGTACAAATTTAAAGGTGACCCCAGGCTTGCTAAAGAGGCAAAAACAAGCAACAAAAACGTTTTCAAATATATCAGAAGCAAGAAGCCTGCTAGGGAATCAGTTGGGCCATTAGATGACGAGGGAGTAAAAGGGGCACTCAGGGAGGATAAGGACCTTGCAGAGAAGTGGAGTTCTTTTCGTAGGTCATCACTGTGGAGGATTTGGGGGAGGTACCCATGCTGGATCCTTGCTTTGTGGGCGAGGAATTGGAAGAGCTGTTAAAAATCAATGTGACATTGGAGGATGTTCTAGGGCAAATTGACAAACTGAATACTAACAAGTCACCAGGACCAGATGGCATTCACCTCAGGGTTCTGAAGGAACCCAAATATGAAATTGCGGACCTACTGAACTAGAAAAGGTACAGAGAGAGGCAACAAAAATGATCAAGGGCATGGAAGGACTCTCGTACAAGGAGAGGCTTGATAGATTGGGGCTTTTCAGTTTGGAGAAGATATGTCTGAGAGGAGATATGATAGGGGTCTATTAAATCATGAGTGGTGTGGAACTAATAAACAAGGAGCAGTTATTTACCCTCTCAGCTAGTACTAGAACTAGGGGAAACTCCATGAAACTCACGGGTGGCAAGTTTAAAACAAATAAAATAAAATATTTTTTCACTCAACGTATAATTGGGTTGTGGAATTCACTACCAGAGGCTGTGGTAAGGGCCAGTACTATAGCTGAGTTTAAAAGAGGTTTGGACAAGTTTCTGGAAGATAGGTCCATTAGCAGCTATTAGCCAGACAGGATTGGAGAACATGATGGGAGTTGGGGGAAAACAACAGGGAATGGATCCCCCATTGTGACCTGTTGGGTGCTTCTCTCAAGCCACTATGATTCGCTGCTGTCAGAGACAGGATGCTGGGCTAGATGGACCATTGGCCTGACCCAGTATGGCACTTCTTATGTTCTTAAGTAAAACTACCAGCACAATATAATATATAAATAAAATATACGAACATATAATAACAATATAAAACTAAACTAAACACTTTAGCTGTGCATAAAAATACCCCCCAACTCGCCTAACCCACCCTCCCCGTCAAACGCCTGGTGGAAGAGCCAGGTCTTACAATTTCATCAGAAGGTGAGAAGATTTGGGCTGAGGCGAACCTCCACTGGGTGGGAATTCCAGAGCGATGGTGCAGCCGCCGAGAACGTCCTCCTGGCCCTCCGAACTCGCTGATAATGCAGGACTTCCAGGAGGGCACCAACAGATTACCGCAGGGGGTGAGGCGATCGCATGGATAAGCAGGTCCTAGGCTGTGAAAGGCTATAAAGGTTAATACCAGTACTTTGAATCAGACCTGGAAGACAGTAGGCAGCCAGTGCGGTGCTCAGAACACAGGTGTTGCATGCTCTTTTGCGGCCTGTCCCAGTAAGGAGGTGGGCCGCTGCATTCTGCACTAGCTGCAGCTTCCGAACCATCACCATGGGCAGCCCCGCATAGAGCGCATTGCTCTTTACTTTTGTGGTGGTTGGGTTGCAGTACAAATAAACATGAAGTAGTCCCTCTATTGTACAGATTCCAACATTTAAAAACCAAGGCTTTAAATTCATAGTTAAGACTAATTATTTGTAATATTTTAGCATTTTTGAAGTATTCCCTCTATTGTACAGATATCCATGTGTCCAGAAGAAAACTGATTTTCATTAAACCCCCCCAAAAAACCCTATTAAAACCTGTATGCAATTTATACAGTTACACTGTGTAATTGTACATTCATATTGCTGTTTCTTTATCATCCTTCTTTCATTCCTTCAATGTTTTGTCACTAATGCCCTATCTCCACCTAGATCAATACAAGGACTGTCCCTTTGCCTCTGTTCAGCACCCGGCACAAGAGAGCCTTTATCTTGATTGAGACAAAGTAGTTCTGATGGTATCTTTTATTGAATCAACTTCTGTTGGTGAGCATGTGCAAGCTTCTCGGCCGCAAAAGGCCCTTCAGCAGGCATGTAGTAAGTTGGAACTATGTAGACTGAGCAAATACAGGTCAGGTATATGTGAGGAGGCAGTGACCTAGGTGGGAATGGATAAGAAAATGTAACGTGGGGTAGGGAGAATCTTGTCAAGATAAATCAGACTGTACTGTAATACTTTGAGTCCCCCAATAATTGAAGAATGCACAACAATCTCAAGTAGGATAAACTCCTCTAATCCAATATGAGGTTGTGCCAGTGGAAGTCTTGAAGGATTGAACTGTTAGTAAGTGCTGAAGTGCAATATACTCAAAGTTCAGTCTCTTACAAATATTACATGGGTGTTTAAGCCATAATAAACTTGATGTTACGCTGTCATTAGACTTGATATTACGCTGTCCCTTTGCCTCTGTTGAGCACCCAGCAATGCACTGTTGTGACGGTTGCAGTGCACTCTGTGGGGCTACCCTTGGTGATGGTTTGGAGACTGCAGCTGGTGCAGAATGTGGTGGCCTGTCTCCTTACCATTGCCATCTGGGTTTGTTCCATTCTTAGTCTGGATAGTGCAATTCTTAAGTGTGGTTTCAAATTGAGTGTCTGATATTTCTCAGTAATTAGACCACTGCTCCACGTGATATATAAAGGAGCTATCTTAGAACATTGAATCGCTGCCGCATCCAATTGGTGTGCCACATCACTAACCCTCTTATAAAGAAGGGATTTGTCCTCTTGGGAAAAGAATCTTTCATTATTCATTAAATAATAACCAAATCCCATGGAGGTAATGGTTATGTCATGTGGTAGGGACTAAGGGGCTTGTGATTTCACACAAGAAAGACTCTTCTATAAAGCACGTTTTAGGAATTCTCTGTGGGGAGTAGGTCAGAATTTTAAACCAATACAATAAAACCCTTAAATTGATTTTGGTAGAAATCACCTCAAGCCCCGTCTCCAATCTGAGGAAAGCAGCGGGTGTGTTGGAGATAAACTTAAGAGTGAAGGCAAGGATTTGCTTTGCGGAACATCCATCTCCTCCCCTGCACCGTGTCCCCATACCTCTGCCCTATATAATAACTCAGCATTTATATTTGTGTCCTAGGCGTTTAGTGGTGCTGTAACAGATTGTCCAGTTATGGACACACACATTTTTTACTTGCCCCTGCTGATTGGGTGATCTTTAATTTAAGGAACTGTTTGTGCTTGTTCCATGCTTGAGAGCTTGAAAAGAGAATACTCAAATACTTGTATTCTCTTACTACTTCAAGCCTAGTCTTGCACATCAACCATGAGTGCTTGACTTGTTTGCCCCAGACCATGATCTTATTTTTTCCATAACTTATGGATAAATTATTTTGACAACAGAGGTATTCAAGGCCAATTGAAGTTACGATGGCTCTGTGGATGGAGATGGGGCCGCCCACGCACCAAACACCTGCCCCGGCGTGCACACCCATCGCCCCACCCACTGCAGCCAGTTTGAAAAGGGCCTTACACAGGCCCTTATCTACTCAGGGTGTATAAGCAATGAGCTAGTCAATCACAGTGAAATACAGAGAGGGATAGTTGACCCACTCCTTGTTTGTTTTTCTCTAGTACTTCACTGTTTTGTGTACACTGTTTGTTATATTACGCCTTCAATCCTGCCTGAGATTTCTTAGCACTATTACATTCTAAACATTAAATAAATATATTTAGATGACTAAAATATAGAATCTTTCTGAAGTACTCCATTGGGTGGGAAAACAAAGGCAATGTTTTTGAGCATGATTTGTATAGTAGTAACTGAAGTGGAAGGACGTTATTCCAGAAGTTCTTCCCCCTTCTGAAAAGTAAATTTGTTGTTGTGCGGGGAGGGACTTCAAACTTAATGGTCTTAATGATAAAATAGGAAACGTCACAACAGCATGGCTGAAGTTTACATTTTTCAGACTTGATTTTTAATTATTTTTTTAAACTTCACTCTCATTGGGGACGATCCCAAACCCCTGCACACGCAGCTTGCATGTGCACTAACATGGCTGCATGCGCGTTGCATGCATGGTGCATGAGGTTTGGGCTCAAGCCCATCAGTCATATGTAGCCAGTGACACCCCCCCCCACTCCCTTAGTTTCCCACCACCAGTGCCCATATGGTTGGTCTTTTGTGGAAAAAACATTATCTAGCAGTTAGAATTCAGAACTGATGCTTAAAATGATACTTTTCATTTTAGATGGGTTTTTAAAGGATGCTTGAAAGAAAGTAGAGTTCTTCTTAATTTCATTTTTAAAAAGAAATCGCAGCTGGATGTGTTTCAATAATGTGTTCAGTATTTTCACTAGCTTTCAAATAGAAAAAAAATGAAGATTATCGGTGTTGGTTTCTGCAAGCCACCCTTCTAAGGGAAGTAAAGGAACTACCTGTAGGAGTGAGAATATATACTGTCTCCCCATTCAGTCCTTGGCCTCTTCTAACAAAGGTGCCTGCTGTGTGTAGACATCTGTTCATGTGTCTGAACAGAAACTTCCAACTCACTTGAGAGAGGTAACCCATACTTGTATTGGCTGGTAATGTTTTTCTAACTTTTATCCTGTAAAAAACCTACAAGCCAAGTGGTTCTACATTCTGCTACTGATTGCTTTAGCCACCCAGCTATGTAAGTTCTTAAATTTTGCTCCACGCTTTGAATTTCTAATCCTGACTCAAATGTTAGGATGAATACAGCTTAATGTTTAAACTAAAAATGCTATATGTTATGGATTCACTATCCATTTCCACATCTGTTGAGCTTTTGTACAGTAGCTTTTGTACAGTAACGTTTTAGTGGACGTCAAATGGTACATGATTTATAGGCATTTATTTATTTATTTATTTATTTTATTGTATTTATATGTTGCCCCCCCCATGCCTACAGTATATCGGGGCGACTTCCAGTACAGTGTAAAATAATTTATCACACAAAAAAATCCACAAAATCAACCTTAAAACATCTTTAATCCCCACCACACAAAAGTTTAACCCACCCTCCCCTCCCTGTCTCTTATACACATCTAGATGTGTATAAGAGACAGGCACTAGTGTTACGTGCTCTTGTCGGCCCGTTCCTGTTAGGAGACGGGCCATCGCATTCTGCACTAGCTGCAACCTCCGGACCAGCGTCAAGGGAAACCCCACGTAGAGCGTACTGCGGTAATCCAGCTTCGAGGTGATGAAGACATGGATCAAAGTGGCCTGGTCGGGTCTGGAGATGTACGGGTGCAGCCTCCGCACCAGATACAGCTGGCAGAATGCTGCCTTCGCAGCGTTATACTGCGATGGCATTAGTTTGTGACGGCATTATATGATACTTATTCTGTTTTTCCTTTATTGTTCTCTACAGATTAATGTAAGAGTTACCACAATGGATGCCGAGTTGGAATTTGCCATCCAACCCAATACAACTGGAAAGCAGCTTTTTGATCAGGTAACCCTTATTGTAGAATACTTGTTGGAGTGGATGTAATACTACAGTCTCAAATTATGTTAATGTTTATTCATTTATTTATTTATTTAATAATTTATATCCCGCTCCCTCCAGCCCTATGGCAGCTCGGGCTGGCTCACAAAACCATTTTAAAAAACATTAAGTTAAAAGCAATACACAGAAGGGTTACTAAAACGTTGTAAAACAGACAATAAAAGAGGTAAAAACCACTGGCAAACAACCCCCCTCCCCCAAAGGCCCAGACAAACAGCCAGGTCTTGCAGGCCTGACGAAAGGCCAACAGGCTGGGAGCTAGGTGAGCTTCCCCTGGGACGGAGTTCCATAGCCATGGTGCGACCACCGAGAACGCTCTCTCCATTGTGGCCCCCTGGTTTACCTGGGGAACCTCCAAGAAGACGCCCCCGGTAGATCGCAGAGGTTTCTGCAGGGCCCGGGGAGTGAGGCAGTCTCTCTGGTAGGAGGGGCTCAGACTGTGTAGGGCTTTAAAGGTCAAAACCAGCACCTTGAATTGGACCCGGAATGCTATAAGCAGCCAGCTCAATGTTGTGTGAAACTTTTCTCCAGCTTTTCCAAATTCACACCAGGCATTAATTTGAGCCCTTTCTGTTTGAGCTTCCTTCTATCCAAGAGTTGGACATTTAACTTCAAGGACTTATTACAAAATTTGGATAAATTTAATCATATGGGTCAGAACAAATATTTTCCAATTTGTAAATTTTAGCACATGCACAGTGTTAAATACCTGGAATGGTCAATTAGAATTAAGTGTCTTCATTGTAAACTTGTATAATTTTTTATACAAATTAGAAAATGTAACTTGATTACAGAAAACCAGTAAAGCAGCAGTAACTATATTAATTTATTGTCTTTAATATTAGTCCATTGTATTAGGATTAAAAATCCCTTTTTATATATTACTCTTCCGAGCGTTTGACTAAGTTCTAAAAGTTAAATACTTCTACTCAATGAATTTATTTGGGAGGGGATATCTTTCTTGATCAACACACATAAGCACACTGTATTCTAGTCTATCAAAAGGCAAGTTTTAGATGAAGCTGGATAATAAATGTTAAAATATATCCATATGTCTGTGAAACCTGAAGGCTGGCCAGAGGAAGAAAGTAGTTTTTTGTTTTTTTTCTGAAGCTTTCGTGCCAGTGCTGCTCAAGTGACTTGTTCTAAAAACTTGCAGTGGAAACAGTTGAGCTATTTCAAACTTCAGAAAGCTGCACTGAGAGCTTGTGTCTGGATTTGTAGTTAAACACGATTCAAACTTACAAAAGCTAAACTGTTGCTGGGATGTCGGGATAAACGAGTAACAAAGGAGGAGGACTAAGACTGTAGTGTGTGAATGGAAGTAAATAACCATAGGCTTTGAATTCCCATTAGCATTGCCAGTCAAAACCTGAATATTTAAAATACCTTTCTATTTATTTCAGTTGGTATTTTAGAAGATAGCTCTTCCTTCCCAACTTTTTTGGTTAGTTTTCAGTGTAAATTTTGATGTCCACATTATTTTACTCTGAGTGACTTGTGATGTATTGGGAGGTGATAGTGCCTGGTTTTAACAAGGAAACAGGCCAATCACTGTACAGAGTTAATCTAAGGTAAACTTCATGTGATCTTTGGCAGCAGAGTCTTTGTGACTCTGATTCACCTTGCTTGATCTATGTCTTGGAGAGCTTTAGAAAGCAAGTT
Source organism: Sphenodon punctatus (assembly GCA_003113815.1). Taxonomy (NCBI): domain Eukaryota; kingdom Metazoa; phylum Chordata; class Lepidosauria; order Sphenodontia; family Sphenodontidae; genus Sphenodon; species Sphenodon punctatus. The sequence goes on along the minus strand of QEPC01002260.1, from coordinate 245,633 downwards.
CACTGTTTTTACAGCTGCTCTTCAGTATCGACTCACTGCATTCCTCAAGCAATTAACAAGTTCTCCAAGATGTTTTGATAACTTGAGATCTGTCAGGGATAAACAGTTTATGTAAGAGGGGAGGAAATTTTCTAAATTACCTTCAAATTTAGTTTTATTATGTAGAGCCACTAATTCTTTGAAAACGTAAGATCCCACTCTACATATCCTGCCACCATATAGACACACTGCATTCTATCTAAGGTGTAATGGAAACTTGAATGGAGCTATAAAGTTACTCATTTGAAGCGAAGGGAGAGGAGTCCATCTAACAAGCAAATTTTGTAAGGTAGTGACATAACTAGTAGGTGCCATATTCCTTTCTCTAGTACATAAGTGGGAAAGGAAGCAATTTTTTTAGCAGCACTAAGTTCAACATATGATCATTTGGAAAAACAATCTCATTCATCAGCTCTATTTATTTAATTTGTCTCCTCTTTCCCTTCTTTCAACAACCCAAACAGTGCTAAAAGAAATGTAGTTGCTTCTAGGTAGCAAGTTGGCAAAATGCTGTATTATTATTATTATTATTATTAGCTTTTATGTAGCGCCAGCGATGTACCTGGCGCTTTACAGAGAATAAGATAGACAGGGTCCCTGCCCGAGAGCTTACAATATAAAGACTGGGAACAGAGGGGGAGACAAGGGATGCAACTTTCATGAGGATGCGAGAACTCAGGTACACGTTTTTGGCTTGGTTACAGTAACTTGGGCATTGACAGATAACAGGTGGGGGATAATCCAGGGTGGGGGTGATTAGCAGGCGTTAGGAAGGGTGGAGCTGAAGAGATGGGTTTTGAGGAGGGACTTGAAGGTGTGGAGGGTGGTGGCAAGGCGGATGAGGGTAGGGAGAGAGTTCCAGGCATGCGGGGCAGCGAGGGAGAAGGGACGAAGGAGGCTGGAGGAGTAGGGGAGGCGTGGAAGGGTGAGGGAGGGGATGGAAGAGGAGCAGAGTGCTCGAACAGGGGTTTGGAGGGAAATCAGGGCAGTAATTTAACTAGCCAACCACTATCTCTGGCCCAACCTAGCCATCATTATGCTTCCTTGTACAGGAACTGTGGAGCAATTCCCTCAGCCTTCATGCTGTTTATCTTCTAGTTTTTGAACGGAGAAGTGTGGAAGTAAGACTCTTAGATTACTATTAGGAATGGGCGAACGCGGTTCGGAAGTTTGGAGTTTGGCCCGAACTCGAACTGTTCGGACGACCAAATGCGAACATACCGAACAAACCCAACACCCAACGGCGAAATGGCCGAACAGTTCGGTCAGTTCGGATCGCGTTCGGATGAGTTTGGGTAGCAAAAATAGGTTCACTGGAAGGTCAAACATTGCAGGGAGGTGTCAGTCACTGAGGAGCAGACTTCCAGGCACCAGGGGTGGAGAGGCTTGTAAGAAACGAAACTAATTATCTGCCTCCCCACTTCCCAACACCTTCTGAGCTAGTCACTGTTCCTGAACAGCTGTTGAGTAGGATTTTTAGATTGCTTTAAGTTTCATTTCACTTTTGTAATGAAATGAAACTTAAACCATAAACTGAAACCTTGTGTTATGCACTGTACAGACTCATTGAGTATGTAATGTATGTATTTCACTACAGACTCCTCTTCTATTTGTGAAGATTCCCCCCCATCCCATATATATTGGATGTATATATATCCATATATATCCATATATATATCCATATATATGGATATATGGATGTATATATATCCATATATATCCATATCCATATATATATATATGGATACATATATATATATATATATGGATATGGATATGGGATGGGGGGGATAGATAGATAGATGAAGACAGTTGTAGGAGTTACCTTAGTGATAGAGATAGCGTTAGTGATTTAGTTTTAGTGTTTGTAGGAGTAGGTCTGTGTACTTATTAGATAATCCATTTACTTCATAGCATTTAGAATAGTTAATAGCGGTTAGATTTAGTGTAGACAGATATATATAATATTAGATAAAAAATATATAAGAAAACCCCATATAAAAACCAAATAAAGAACAAAAGAAAACCCAATAAAAAACCATATAAAAACAAAAAAAACCCCATAACAACACTTCCCGAACGGACGAACCGAACAGCCGAACAGCCTAACCGAACAGCCTGTTCGGACAAACGAACCGAACATCCGAACGCGGACGAACCGAACATCCGAACGCGGACGAACCGAACATCCGAACGCGGACGAACCGAACATCCGAACGCGGACGAACCGAACATCCGAATGCGGACGAACCCGAACCGCGATCTGTTCGGCCATCCCTAATTACTATGCCCTTTTTCCCTTTCTTCTAAGAGTCCCTTCCAAAGCTCACAAAGCAGGGCAACTCCTGGTGAGTTGCTGTTAGCAACTTGAAATAAAGAATTCTCTGATGCAAGAAGGTACCCCATTTCCCTCTAGCTATACAGTACTCTTTCTGCTGCAGTAACCTTTGTGTCTTGATGCTCAGTTTCACCCTGTAGTCTCTCTGAAAGTGGACCAAGTATCCATGCAAATGCACTCCTTCCTACCAGAGCCCCACAGCCTCCAACCAGCCTCACATTTTCTCTAGCCATTTTTCCTTGACTTTGCCAGGTGACTTTTTGGCAACTTTAGGAGTGTTCTAAATGCAGCCCCTACACATTTAAATCCAGGGACATTTAGCTTGTGCACTTCGCTGATCAACTATTATGCCTAGCTTATACATGAGGTAAGAAATATCTTTCAGCTAGCTTCCAGATCATGCTTCATTACACCCCAATCAATACCCTGGATTTCTCAGGGAAATAAATGAATTTTTCTGAGATAATTGTATGATGTTCCTTTGACTATAACATCCAGACACGTGAACCAGCACATTCTAAAATGATCATGGCTTCTGACTGATCATTAGCTTGGTCTTGTGGACCACATTATTAATAATCATCATCTATATAGTAACTTATGTTCCTTAGCTAGTTCACACTCACAGCAGCCTTGTGAGGTAGGTTATTATTTCCATTTTTACATATGGGAATCTGAGGCTGAGAAGCAGTGACTTACCCAAGGGCATCCAGTCAGTTGATGACTAAGATGGGATTTGAACCCTAGTCTCCCAGGTCTCAAGTCCAAGACTTTATCCACTAACCTCTCCTGGCACGCTGTAATTTAGTGTAGAGTCTTTAAAGGCAGAAATCGGAGGCAAAATCTGTATTTGAGATGCATATTTGCAGTTTTTATAAGAACCCAGTTTTTTTTTTTTTAAATGGCCTTAGTTGCTGTTACTTGTCAGAGCATTAACTCTTTTCCCATAGACCCTACAGTGTCTGGAAATGAGCCACTCCTTTGTGCAGCCAATGGTGGGAGGACTTAATGTCCTTTGCTTCCCATTTCACTAGAATTCTTTTGCCAGGGCAGTGTCTTTACCCTGTGACATTTTCCTTCACCCTTCTGTCTGTTGGGAAATCAAACACTTCAGCATATGATTTTTCTTTCCTCCTCCAGTCAGGAAGTTCAGTGAGGTTCCCCCACTTTATCCCTCCAAAACAGTGGGGGAGAACAGTTTGCAATTTTGTTCTCTTGCACCACAGTTTTTGTTTGTTTTACCATCAGACTCCTTGTCAAGCTGGTGACCTGTGTGGATAAGTAGGGCTAATTCTGTCACGTTTCTCAGACCTGTTATCTCCCCCCCCCCCCCCCCCCCCCCCCC
>QEPC01002260.1:222957-241518 GCA_003113815.1 Sphenodon punctatus | reverse complement strand
CCCCCCCCCCCCCCCCCCCCATCCCCTAAATTGAATGAAGATACTTATTTTCCTCATTTGTCAAGGATTCAGGGTAAGTACAAGAACTTTGGAACCGATCCCAGTTTAAGGGATGCAGTCCCAGTTTAAGGAAGCATCTGTTACCTTGGGTCATGGCTCAGCCCTCTCTGCCAAGTATCTTGTAAATCCTCTATAGGATTCTTGCTATTACGCTAAATGAAGTCTGTTTCATTTATTAGTTTACCTTGAGTTCTCACTACTGTAAAACTTTATTTTGATAAAGCATCTGTCCTCTGCTCTGACGGAGCTGGCAGACCCACATCCATGTTTTGACAGCCTAATTTCCAAAGTCTTAAGACTTTTTCTAAGTCTGTGAAACAGTTGGTCGCTTTCCTCTGCTTTAGAGGTGACATTTCATGATTTGCGGTCTTGGCTGAAGCATCAATTGAGGTGTTCAAGATGCCCTCAAAGGTAATGCCTTTTAAGCATCCTAAGCTGCTGCCTTCTATTTCTAGTATTTTTCACATTCATGATTCATATGGTGAGAGAGAGAGGAAACATTAAACAAAAAAATGCTTAATTGTAATTTATTTACTTATTTATTTCTTAAATTTCTATGCTTCCCCCCCCCCCCTCCTGCTCATGCATCTCAAGGCTGCTCACATCATAAAAACCATTAATAAAACTGTTAAAACCATAAAACATCAAAAACCCGGCAGAGCAAAACAAACCATCCCACCCCACCCATCACCCGTTTCCCTTCCAAAGGCCCGGCAGAACAACCAGATATTACACCGTCTATGGAAAGAGGGGAGGTTTGAGGACAGGCGTACCTCCAACGTGAGGAAGTTCCACAGCCGTGGTGCAGCCACCGAGAATGCCCTCCTCATGGTAGAAACCCGGGGGACCTTGTCACGGGGTTGGGGTCCACTACCCCATGTTTCTGGGTTAGGTGACTCAGTTTCCCTCACTTGCAGCCCACCTGAACCAGTTCTCTCTGGCTGATTCAGTCCTGCAAAGGGGCAACCCTTTTATCGCCCAAGTTCCAGAGACTTCCTGTTCATAGACTCTTTCTCTCTCTCTGGGTTCGCACGTGCTTGAAGGTACAAGATACTCAGATTGTGTCCCCCCAATGTAAGACAACAGAAAGCACTTCTTAGTAAAGAAGAAAGTTTATTGATTATATAAACAAAGATAGTTTGAATGCAGAGTGGCTAATAAACAAAAGTAAATAACGTATTCTTAGTCTGTACTGAGTGGGTCACTAGATAAATATTACCCTACAGAAAGTCCATACACTTTAGTCCATTTCTCAGCCAGTGACGTTGGTAAGGCTGGGCCTTTAGTCCTTGAGTTGGTTAGAATCAAAGTCTCTTCTCTCAGTGCATTGCTGGCTGGTTGGCAGACTCCTGCCCCCCCCCCCCCCCCCCCNTTTAAATACCTTTGCAGCTTCTTTGTTTGATTTTCTCGCCTGGGAGTGTGTGTTTTTGGTCACGTCGACAGGGAAGGTTCATTTGCAACTCAGTGTTTGTCTGGCTCCTGCAGAGGTGTTGGCAGGTTTTTCCGAATACACATTTGGGATGCTTTGCTTCTCTCCATCGCATGAAGTGAGTTTCCAGTTCTCAGCTTTTACATTACATACATGTTTAACACTCTCTCTCTCCTGAGGAGGCAGGCAGTCCTTGCTGGCTTTGTCCCTGCCTAGCAATGAGTAGGAGGAGCTAAGACTTTGATAGTCTGTCCGGACCTGGGGGAGGAGCTAACTCCAGCCCAGTAGCCCCAGATCTGTTCCCGCCTCCTTAGGAGACAGGCATAGGGATGGCTCTCTCTGAGAGCAGAAGAAAAGAAACCAAAGTAAAGCAGGCCAGAGGAGTGCACCCAGAACTCTCCCCTGCTGGGGTGACAAGCATGGGGCTTGAGGTTCTGAGCTAACAGGGTGCTGGCTCTCTCCCCGGCGCGATGGAAGCACAGAGGTGGAGCGTTGCCGGGGCGGCTCTTACCCACCGCCAGAGAGAAGGGTGCGCTGGCCTGATCCCCTTGTTGGGTAATGCAGCCCTGAATGATCCCAGGATGAAGAAAAGGAGTCTTCCCTCTCTAGCCTCCTTGCAGTAGTCTTGTGTGTTGGGGGGGGCAGAGGGGATTCCTTTCTCTACCCCAGGAGAGATGTGTCTATCTCTTCCCCGGGTGCTCGTGATGTCCCTGTGGAGGGGAGTCCGCCTCCCGGTGCCGGTGTCTGTCTCTTCTGAGGGAGCTGTAGGCCCTGTCTCCGCTGCATCCCTGTGAGTGGGATCCAGAGCGGTACTTGGCCCCCTCCTGGCCGGTTCTGGTCCCCTGGGTAGACTGGGTCGCCTCTTCCCGCTCTGTTCTTGTTTGCGTGGGAATAGTAGTTTGCGCTGAGAAGCGCACCTGGCTAGAGGTGGATGTGGCGCGCTCTGCTCCAGGCAGGGACTCTCCTCTCCCCCTCCCCCCCCCTTGCCGGGTTTGAAAGACCGTTCCCACCCCTCACCCCCCGCAAGTGTCTCCGCTGCCTTGGGTGAGGCGCCGCTCGGTGCGGGTACTGGAGCGTGGCTGCGGGGGCTGGCCATACTCACAGGCTTGGTGCGGGCCTCTTCCGGTGTCCCGGAGGGGTTCTGTGGTGGCGTTGAACCCATGCGCACCGCTGAAGTGCCGCGGGTATGTTCCTTGGCCTGTCGGGTGCTTGCTCCCTCATCCCAGCGCCCCCTTCGCTCTGGCGGTGGTCGGGAGCCGCCCCGGGAACGCCCCACCTCCTGCACTTCCATCGCGCCAGGGAGAGAGCCGGCACCCTGTTAGCTCAGAACCTCAAGCCCCGTGCTCGTCACCCCAGTGGGGGAGAGTTCTGGGACGAGGGAGCACTCCTCTGGCCTGCTTTACTTTGGTTTCTTTTCTTCTGCTGTCAGTGAGAGCCATCCCTATGTCTGTCTCCTGAGGAGGCAGGAACAGATCTGGGGCTACTGGGCGGAGCTCCTCCCCCAGGTCCGGACAGTCTATCAAAGTCTTTGTCCCTGCCTAGCAATGAGTAGGAGGAGCTAAGCCAACAAGGACCACCTGCCTCCCATGGAGAGAAGAAAGGAAATTCACCAGGTAAGTGAACCGAATTTTCCTTTTACCTTTACATATTTGTTAACCTGTAGTCTACATGTAGCCCAGTATCTCCTTGTGACAGACCTCAAGAAGGGCCCCCTGTCAATTCAGTTCAGCTTATTATTATTCATTGCTTAACCGTTGGTTATCACCAGTATCAAGAGCAATTAACAAATTATTCAATCTATAGGACATAACAGACATAAACATAAAATTTTAAATACAAAGTAAACTTGCCCATAGATATATTTTAAAACAGATAAGATGTTATAATATCAGATAGCAAAAAATAATCAAAACATTTTACAATAAACATTAACTTATCAGTTCTATTCATTTAATCTGTTAATATAAAATATGAAAATTATAAGTTATAAATTGGAAAATGTATGTACCGTGATCCCCATCCATATGTTCAAAATTCAAAAATTTATTCCTAATAATAAAAGCTTCCTCTAGGAATCCTGCTGCAGACTGCGTAATCTGCGGGTCAGTGTCTTTCAACATAATTCTCAATAAGGTAGGTCCTGTTCTCCCCAAATATTTAGATAGGTAAGAAACTAGATACCGAGATCTTACGTTGTCATACAGGTGGCATTCGAATAGAATATGTTCAACTGATTCAGCAGTTAGTGCATCGGGTACATGGCTGGTGCTATACAAATGTTCAGATTATTATTATTATTATTATTTAATAATAATAATAAATAATAATAATATGAACATTTGTATAGCACCAGCCATGTAACTGGTGCTTTACAGAACAAAGATAGATAAAGACGCGGTCCCTGCCTACAGCTTACAATCTAAAAAGACAAGGAGAGGGGACAGGAAAGACAAGGGAGAAGCAAACAAACATGCAAGCGGCTGCAAAGTCTCAGGTGTCCAACTCTGACCTGATAGCTTCCATAAGGATTCCCCGTGGAGCACTCAATAACAGTTGAAAAAATTATTTTGTGGCTTATTGATATCCCGGGGGGGGGGCGGGATGCCCAGAACTCTACTCCATATAAAATTTTTGATCTCACTTTAGCATTATACACTTGCAAAGCCCAAGCTAGGGCCCCCTGTCTGACCGCGGAGGCCGATCCAGGACCTGGAGGATGAGGCGGTCTTGCAAATAAGTGGGGCGCAGGCCATTTAGGGGTTTAAAGGTCAAAATCACTTCACTTCCTTGGCTTCTGTGGCTCCATCCTCGACTGGTTCTCCTCCTACCTCTCTGACTGCCCCTTCAACGTCTCTTGCCAACTCCACCTCCCTTCCCCTCTCGGTTGGTGTTCCCCAAGGCTCTGTCCTTGGCCCTCTCCTCTTCTCTATCTATACCCTGTCCCTAGGCAAACTCATTGCCTCCCATGGCTTCCAATATCACCTCTACGCTGATGACACTCAACTCTATCTCTCTGCTCCCTCTTTTTCTCCATCTGTTCAAGCTCGCCTCACCAGCTGTGTGTCACATCTCTACCTGGATGTCTCAACGTCAATTCAAATTCAGCATGGCTAAAACTGAACTTATCTTCCCCACTCATCATTCCTCTCCCTCTTTCCTGTCGATCCTCATCAATGGGGTCACCATCCTTCCTGTCCCCCATGCCCGTAGCTTAGGCTTCATCTGTGACTCACCCCTTTCTTTTAAACCCCACATCGACCCTGTTGCTTCTCCCTCCATAACATTGCTAAGATTCGTCCTTTTCTCTCTGTCTCCTCTGCCCAAACCCTTGTTCATGCCCTGGTCATCTCTCGCCTTGATTACTGTAACCTCCTTCTCACTGGCATCCCCCATCTCCCCTTTTTCCCTTAGCTCCATCTAAAACTCTGCTTCCAGGGTCATCCACCTCGCCCGTCTCTTCAACCACGTGCAGCCCCTCCTCATCTCTCGTCACTGGCTCCACCTTGCTGAATGAATCCTGCACTAGCTCCTAGTCTTCACCTATAAAGCTGTTCACAACCTTGCTCCCCCCATCTCTCTGCACTAATTTTCCTCCATACTCCAGTCTGTGACCTCCTCTGTCCCATCTCTCACCCTACCACGCCTCCCCTGCTCCCCTAACCGCCTTCATCCCTTCTCCCTAGATGTCCCCAATGCCTGGAACTCCCTCCACCTCACCCCCTCCCTTCGTACCTTCAAATCCCTCCTCAAGACCCACCTCTTCCGCTCTGCCCTCTGAGTCCTTGCTTCCCCCACCTAACTCCTGCTGATACCCTCCATCCAGTACAATCTGGGACCGTGTCTATGCCATTACTTTATAAAGCGCAAGGTACATTGCTGGTGCTATATAAATGCTTGATGATGATAAAATAATAAAACCAACACCTTGAATTGGGCCCAGAATACTATTGGCAGCCAGTGCAGAACACTGAGCACTGGTGTAATGTGCTCGTGACGGCTCGTCCCCTTAAGGAGACGAGCTGCTTCATTCTGCACCAGCTGCAGTTTCTGGACCGTTACCAAGGGTAGCTCTACATACAGCACGTTACAATAATGCAATCCCGAGGTAATAAAAGCCTGAATGATGGTGGCAAGGTCCGTGTCTGAAACATACAGCTTAAGCGGTCGCACTGAATGTAATTTGCGAAATGCACCCTTCGCCACAGCAGCCACCTCGGCATACAGGTGGATCTGCGGGTCTAGGAGCACCCCCAGACTGTGGACCTGAGACACCAGGGGGTGTCTCTAATGGGGGCAATCATCCCCCAGTTTTCCCCCTTAATTAAGTAGGTTATCTTTCTATTGTAACCTGACTGTCCCCTCATTGTATAATAATCATGAAGAGAGGAAGAATTTGGCTCTGTATACATACTTTGAGTGGTTATTTTTGCATCCCTCACACCAACTTTTTGGTGAAGGGAGAGACTACAATTTTGTGCTGACTGGCTGTATGTGGAGAGACGATAATTAGCATGGGGAAAGAGGAGACTATAATTAACATCAAGTTATTCTTTCTTGCTTTGGCTACTATGTTTAAGATCTTATGACCTAATCAGTCTCATGATTGTGCACAAAACGTGCTGCATCTGATTCCAACCTGCTTTTCTCTGTGTGTGGGCCAGCTGCTCTCTGTTCCAGGTGTCATCTCATTCTTACGCGATGATTGATATTGATTTAATCATTTCTTTCTAGGTTGTGAAAACTGTTGGTCTACGAGAAGTCTGGTTTTTTGGGCTGCAGTATGTGGATAGCAAAGGCTACACAACTTGGTTAAAGTTAAACAAAAAGGTAATCTCAAATGTTAAGTTTTTAGCTTGAAATACTTCTACTTAGAAATGACTTTATACTTCAGATGTGGCTGTCTTTTAAAAAATTGTCTTGTGCTATTGTCTAATGGAGAAATATTTGTGGAAGTTAGTTTGTTGGATAAAGTGGAATCTCATTGTGATGGAGAGGTGTTTTTCTGTACTTCAGATGCTATCATGGGTGTAGTAAGATTTTTTTTTAATAGGTTGGATTCTCCTTTTAAGACTTCTCACTTAGAAATAAACACTTCCCTGCGATTGCTAAAAGGCAAACCATACTTTAGAGATGTAATTGTTAGGAACAAACTTTTAAAACCAGAAATACGAAAATGGCGGCTGAATTACATTTTCTCCTTTTAGGTATTCACAAAAATATATGATTTCATTAACCTGGTGGCGCACACTAGATACTGAGCATTGGTTAAAATCCTGTTGGTTATCAGTGGATCTCTTAAAGTAAATTAAAACGCACTAGACTTCATTTGTAAATTTCTGTATGGGTAAATGGTTTAGATAGGTGTAATTTTGGTCATGGTTAAAGTAAGTGGGAAAGCCGTGTCTTTACATTTTTGCCACTTTAAAATAAAATCATTGCAACCTAAACTATTTTAATGAAAGTTATCTTTCTTTAGAAAAATGTTCAGTATCCCTCAGTGGCTTAAAGGAAATACAGATAAACACACCAAATACATAGAAATTAATGGAAGTCTTCTCTGTAACAGGATGACGAGGATGAAAATTAAACCACAGTTTCTCTCATTACAGAAAATATGGACATAACAAACAAGCAGTTATAAGGATAAATAAGTTATCGGTAGTCCTCCATTCTAGAGATGGTCCCCATCATATATACAGCTTTCAGTTGTTGGTCCAAAACCAGTTCAGTTACTGCTTTTGGCCCTTTGCCACTTTTATACATTGCAAAGACAAAACACTTACTATTATAATAGAATAAAGACTTTGGTCAGAGCCTTTATTTCATTTATTTATATTTTGGTCAGGTGATTGCATGATCTGTCTGAGATAGCTGGAGCCAAACTGGGACCTCACTGAGGTTCTGCCAGTGCTAGTCAGGAAGGGTTTCCCCCATCAGTGAAGGGTGGCCAGCTTTTTCCCCAACCAGAAGGGCTATATGGCACAGTGCTTAGCACAGGCAAACTGTGCTGTCACCAGTGTGTCTGTGGAGACAGTTGCCTTACTTGGATTCCTGGCAAAAGATCTTGAAGACTCGAGTTTGTTTAAAAAAAACAAACAAACAAAAAACCCACAAATTTTTGTGGTGATAGGGTGAAGACAAATATGCAGACATTGACTCCGATTCTGCAAACATTTCTCACATACTAAACTTTATGCACTCAAAGTACCCTTGTGAGCTCCAGGGAATTGCTTGCATGGCATAAATATATGTGGGAGTGTTCACAGGGTGAAGGCCTCAACTTTTCTGAATACTTCAAATGTTGTGCGTACAAATTCCACTTGCTGTTGAGTAAATGTTTAACAACTTTCATTTTCTTAGCAATATTTTATATTGAAACTTTTAAGCTGTTCAAGTTTCCTGTTCTATTTCACTCTATATTTTGTTTAGAACATCAAGTGAATTTCTATTGATTAACACTATAATGTAAATTTTGTGGATAAAGAGAAGGATCCCTTTGTATGCTCTTAGCAAAATGCAGTGATGGGAATAATTTAAAACCCCTTGGTTAGAAAATGGATCTTTGACTCAATTATTTATAGCAATAAAGACTTTAAACTCTAAATGCCCACAAAATGGTGCAAACTAGAGTGAATGCACCACAGTTTTTGCTGAAGAAGCCATTCTTTTAAAATCACACTGAAGACCCAGCCTTTGTTTTCTGATTCATTATTGTGTAGTTCGTTGTAAATTATGTTCTCTCATTTTCAGTACAATAATACATTTTAAAACAAGACTACAATAAGACTTCAAATGATGCTTCTGTCATCCTTAAGCTGTCATGTTTGCCTTATTCAGTGTAATTACTTAATGTTGTGTGAATTGCACGTCATTCAACTTCTTAGCAATCACAATGTAGGAATTACAATGTATAATAGCTAATGATTTGGTTGCTGTCACTGAAGTAAATACACTAATGTTCAGCTTTATATTCTTAATTTCTTTTTCAGGTAACACAACAAGATGTAAGGAAAGAAAACCCTTTGCAGTTCAAGTTCAGGGCTAAGTTTTTTCCCGAGGACGTGTCCGAGGAGTTAATTCAGGAAATAACTCAGAGACTCTTCTTCCTGCAAGTCAAAGAAGCTATCTTAAATGATGAAATTTATTGCCCACCAGAAACTGCAGTTCTACTGGCTTCATATGCTGTCCAAGCCAAGTATGGAGATTACAACAAAGAGATTCATAAGCTAGGCTACTTGGCCAATGACAGACTTCTCCCCCAGCGGTAAGTAGGAGACAGTTGCGGTTTTGTGGATAATGCAAAGGTGGCTTTTTTTTTTAAATCAAAGTTATCGGCTTATCAAACTATTCGATCTTTTAAGTAGTGAGGAAACATCATGATTTTTTGCATAGTCGGAGAGCTACCTTTCATACCTGCTTTGAGGTGAGCAATACTGCAGTGTTTCTACTCAGATTATTTTTCATTTATTTAATGAACTTTCTGCCCCCTTTCCATACTTTCTTGGTGAATAGATAGTTGAGTCTGAGCCTCTAACCCCATAAAGGACTGGATTATCCTGTGACATACAAACAGAACTTTGGTCATAAAGCTCCAGGCATGTACACATTTCTGAGTAGTTCCCATGGAAAGTCTATTATGAATAAAATTTTCAACGCAAGTATTTACATGACTGGGGACTGTAGGAAAAAGTGAACAGGGTTATCAAATTCACAAACTAAACAAACTTGGGGTGGAAAGTGCTATTTTATGTCTGCTTTTTAATTCATAAAAAGCAGAATGGAATTCAGGAATCTGGTTGTGTTTTAAAGTTATCCCTAACTATTTGGAATTTTATACTTGAATAATAAAAAACACAAAGAGACTGATGAAGGTCTTGATGGCACTATGTGCCAGTGTTCCAGGACTGGAGCCAAAGTCCATCTCTTGAATTTATCATCTTTATGGAGCTCAGGCCATCAATATTTGTTTTGATACAAACAACAGAAATAAGGTAGCCTGTTTTAGTCAGAGACCCCGATCCAGCTCTGCACCACTGTGTGAGGGAGATGCGCCAGTGCTTGGTGCTGATATGCCAGAGACCATCTTGTTGCATCCCCCTACAAGGAGAGGGGACAGCTGCTCTGGGATGTCAAGGCATGGAACAACGGAGCAGGGCTAAGAATGGATGGGCGGCAGATGCAACAGAACTGGGTGGGGCTGGGGGTAGGCCAGTGGTTTCAGCATGGGGAAAGTTGAAGAATGTTTTGAACAGGGTTATGGTTTTGGCACTGGCTCAGGACCGGCCTTACTGTATGCGGGGCCCAGGGTGGGGAACAAAGGCGGGGCCCTTTTCTTTGGCTGGCGGCAAAGTCGCCGCTGGGCCTATGGGTGCTCCCCGGCTCGGGGCGCTCCCCGGTCCGGTCTGGGGGCGGCGCACTACCTGGGCCTGGGCTCGGGGATGGACAGAGGGGCACTCCCCTCCGCCCAAGCCTGAGCAGCTATCAGATCACTTACCTGATCTGCTGCACCACTGCTGGCCTGGGCCCCGCGCTGGGATTAAATCTGCTGCCACACTGCTCGCTGCCACCGGATGTTCCGCTGCCTCCCCACTCCGCTGCCTGGTTGTCTCGGCCAAGGGAAAATGAGGGGGAGAGAGGCAGATGCCCCGCCTCTCCCTCATTTCCCCTGGCCGGGGGGGGGGCCTATCAGTCAGTCGACCGGGGGCCCTGCGCTCNAGGCGGGGCCCTTTTCTTTGGCTGGCGGCAAAGTCGCCGCTGGGCCTATGGGTGCTCCCCGGCTCAGGGGGCGCTCCCCGGTCCGGTCTGGGGGCGGCGCACTACCTGGGCCTGGGGGGGGGGGGGGCGACAGGGCCTCTGCTTCTCCCTCACTTCTTCTCGAAGTGAGGGAGAAGCAGAGGACCCACCTCTCCCTCATGCCACTGGCCCTCTCTGCTGCCTGGCTGTTTTGGCATGGGGAAATGAGGGAGAGGCAGAGACCCAGCCTCCCCCTCACTTTCCCTGGCTGAGACTGTGACAGGCAGTGGAAGTGGAGAGGGGGGCATGGAGTGTGGGAGAGGCGGGGCCTCTGCCTCTCCCTCACTCCTGCTGGCCCCCTCCGCTGCCTATCAGTCAGTCGACCGGGGGCCCTGCGCTCGGAGTCCCTAGCTCCCAACCTTTGTCAGGCTAGGAGCTGGGGGAGCCGCCCCGCAGTAGGGCCGGCCCTGCAGTGGTTGGCCATGTGGTGACTCCAGCAGCGATGCTGTACCAGCTCCATGTGTGTGAGTGCACCACACAACCCACCCACACCCAGGAGGAGATGACCGTGCGAGGCAGGTCAGGTCCCAATACCGTCAACCCTCATAACAGCTCCCCTTGTTGCCTGGTCCCCCCTGCCCTGCCACCGCCCATTGCTGTAGTGTTTGGGGGCTGTTGAGGCTTGGTGCGTGCACCTTGAGCCCTTTCAGTCAGCTGACCCAAAGCAGTGAGCTCAGTGGCAGTCCATCCAGTGAGGCTGAGTTCCTTTGTGGGATCCTGCCCCATGGATGTGTTGGTCCCTCAGCCCCTATGTAGGGAGCAAGTGCTACTCCTGGGCTGCTGACTGCAGTAGTGTTCTGTGCATGGATCTTTCCAGATCCTGGGTGCAAGGCTCAGGCTTCTGCTCAACTCAAAGAAGGGAAACTCAACAATTGGCTCTTCACCACCCTGTGACAGGGTGCTTCTGCCCTTCTCTCTGCTGTGTCATGGTGGCACAGGGAAGAGTTCATCAGTTAAGTTGCCCGTCTCTGCGTTAGGCAGAGCAGTAGCTTGGACTTGCAAGCTCTGTACCCAGGAGCTGAAGAGATCCATACACAGGTACGCTACAGCAGATCAACCCACACCAGGTTTTGGGGACACAGACACAGAAACACCTTCTCCGATGGGAGAATAGGTGTGTGTGTGTGTGTGTGTGTGTGACTGAGAGCTGAATGGTGTCCTTCCCCTTGCATGTCTCCAGCCCCACTGGGATCTTTGGACACCAGCCTCCTGTTGTGCAGCCCCTGTGACTGCTCAGAACCAGGCACAGAGGCAACACAGGCATCCCAAGGGGCATTGGAGACCCCAACCCAGGGGGGTGTCAGCCCCATTGGGGAGGCATGGTGATGCCCTGGGTAGCCTTGGCATCCCTATTTGGGGGCGGGGTGGTGGGTTTGAGTGAGCACTTATTTTGCTATGCAACCCTGTGCTCCCTGGGGCAGGGGGCATGGTCTGTGGCTGCGAGGACCTGGTGGAGTTCCCTCAGTGGTGCAGGGCCCTGGTTACCAGTGTTCCATCTGGACCAGGCAACTCTGCTGGCACATTTTTGGGTAGGGGTGGGGCACCAGCACTCAGGCCAGACCGCCGCCAAAGCATTGGCGGAATGTTTAGCTGGATCGGGGTCTGGATACAAAAACACATTAAAAGATTTCCATGGAAGTTTTATTATTTGGGATCTCATTTTCTCCCACCCTTACCAAGAGGAGAAATGGTATAAGCCCATGGACCCATGTTCACTGTGTCTTCCCCATTGCTGCCAATGGGGAAAATGCCATGAGTGCAGGTCCCTGTGTAAGCTCCTCTTTTCTCCATTATAAAAAGGTTTTAATAAATTCAGTACCGAGACAAAAGAAAAATAGTATGGCAACTTATTAAACTAATATTTAACTGCCTTTGGGTCAAATAGACAAGACCTTAGTGGGTTGAATCTTATGCTGCCTTTCTGTAAAATAACAACCTGATTAAATTAAAGATAAATTTGAGATTTGGTACATTTTATAATATTTTAACGTAGGTGTGCATATGTAAGTTGGTGCTGAGGTTTTACGCTGGACTTAGTGGGTGCCAAATCCTCATTCACAGCTAGAGGCTGCCTCGCTATTACCCACTTGTGCATGTAGGGTCCTACCCAGAGCCCAGCACAACCCTTGTGCATGATCAGCACTTAAGTGCAGTCTGATCACTTGTAAGTAGGCCCCAGATGCAGGGGTGTGTTCTGTACTCCATGCTACAGGCAACAGCTTGGTGACCATGCTTATGCTGCTCCGTGCCACTTGCTGTGAATGACAACTTGGCACCTGCTTATACATTTTCAATCTCCGTGCACTCCTGGATGAATAAGGACTGCACCCATGACTGGTTTCAGACCATTTGCAATCTTCCATTGGGAAACTGCAATGATGCCTATGGTGGCTGCCATGGGTGCCCAGAAGTGCTGTCACTCTGAACTGGGGTAAGTACAGTGGGACATCATTCATGATGGCCTGCTTTACCCCCGGTTGGGCAGCCCTTACCTGGTTGGCGGTGGTGCTTAGCCTGGGCTGTGAGTCCCGGGCTAACACCACCACCGATTGGGTAATGGCCCGGGGTAACGTCGGGCAGGCGCATTAGGCGTGACTGTAGCACCCGGTTTAATCTGTGCCTAAGTGGATTAAAACATGCTACTGTCACATCTGAAAACTAAGAGCTATAGCATGAAGACCCAGCTGAGTTGATCTTCATAACTGACAGCACAGGCAGTGGAGTTTTTGCCTGTGACATCATGAGTTCATGTGCAAGCCAAGCAGAGGGTTCTTTTGAACTGAAATAATGAATCCTGTTAGTGAAAAGGCTGGTTTTTTGGTTTTTTTTAAACCTTATGGGTCAGGAGGATGAGTAGTGTTTCATTTATTTCATTTTATTTTATTTTAACATTCAAGGTATTTGAGTTTCACACTCCTTGATGAGTAGTAATTTGGAAGCTTAGCCTAGTCACTTAAATAAAAGACCCGGCTTATTATAAATTCTAGCCAAGATGCTTGGCAGCAGAAGACATCCAAAGCTTTTAGTTTGTATGTATCCTAATGTGGTTCCTGAGAGAGTGCATCAGATTGGGATCAGTCAGACTTGTGTGTTCAAGCAAGGACCTTGTTGTGCCCATAGTCTTAAGGAGCCAATCTGCCTTGAATATGAAAGTGAAGCTGTGTTTTGTCTGGCTCCTAGGGATGGGCGAACGCGGTTTGGAAGTTTGGAGTTCGGACCGAACTCGACTAGTTCGGTCGACCGAACCGAACGTGCGAACCGAACTCGAATTAGAACGTTCGGTTCGGATGCGTTCGGTGAGTTTGGAATTGAATTTCCATTGGTTTCAAAGGAAAACACATTATCGGCTGTAACGTTTCTGTTTTCTATGCTATGTGACTGAAAATTGGGATGCCTATACCTCCAATAGAAAGCATTATATGTACCAAATTTCAAAACAATTGGATAAAGAAATCTGATTTTAGGAGCAATTGAACTATTGTATTTTGCAATATTCTACATATGCATTCTTAGCTGTAACGTCTTTGCCTCACATCTAATGTAGGTGAAACTTGTTCGATTTATACCCCTTCCCATAGGGTCTTGGTGGTATAAGCAATTAACATATAAATGTATGTCTGACTATAACATCTTTGTAGTCCAACCAGTGTACATGAAATTTGGCAGGGCTATATATTACACTTTCATGATCATCTCTGCCAAATATCAGAAAGATTTTATAAAGGGTCCCAATTTTATATGCCTGTACAACATATGTAGAGAAGGGGCCTATGCCTGGGATTCTCTTATGTCTCTGTGGTATAAGATTGGTTTGTGATGCGAATTGGCCAACAGAAATGTCAACCAAATATCCTCATTCTGTGCTGGGACCATCCCAACATATCTTCCCCCACTTATTTCTGGGAAGTCAGAAGCATCTGTTTAGGAGTCAATAGAGATATTCTTATGTCCTCTGTCTCAGTGCTACAGGATGTGATTGTGATGATAATTGGCCAGCCTGGATGTGTTTAAACTATGTATCCTCACTGCTGGGATGCTATTTCAGAAGTCCCAGTTATGTTACTTATGCCCGCCTCAAGACCGCCCGCTATGCCCATCTTGAAGCTACTACAAATTGGTCCTGTAAAGCTAGAAGCTTGCAGTAATGTGTTTGGCCATTGAATCTGTGTGTCAGTCTTTGGGGTTGCTCCACATCCATCCTCCTACAGTCTCTCGCCCCCTGCCAGGCAGGGTGCCTGCCTCTGAATGGCACTGAATATGCTGATATTCATCTGAATTATGATCTTCACGGGGACAACATCAATTGCTTATATAATTGGGGCCCTTTATCAAAATCTCCTGACATTTGCTGAAATGGCAGGAAAGGTATTTGATACATTCTTGCCAAATATCCTGTAAACAGAATGGAATATCAAAATGTTACAGCTGGAAATATATGTTCAGGCTAATGTCTTATACCCTTGGAACCCTTTATCCACTCGTTCTAAAAACTGGCAGAAGTATTAAGCATATGGAGGGAGGTAATATGCACAAGTTTCATGAACATTGGATGCAAGATAAATGAATGTGTATGGAGCTTTTCTTAAAATCACAACATTCAATTGCTTCTGAAATCGGTTCCCTTTATCTAATCGTTTTGAAATTTGGTACACATAGTGCCCTCCATTGGGGGTACAATCTCCCCAAATTCCATCAAAATGGAATAAGAAACAAAAATGTTATAGTGGGAAATACGTTTTTCAGTTTTTTTCCCTTTATTTCAAAAACCAAATGTCATTTTCAGTTCCCGATTGCACCGAACTAAAGACTTGAACCGAGCCTGACCGAACCGAATACCGAATCTGAACTCAAAGTTCGACCCGAACGGCTGAACATCTGAACCTGGTTCTGTTCGCACATCCCTACTGGCTTCTATGTAATCACTAACAAAAGTATGCTGTTGAACTGTAACAATTCCATTGTATGTACAAGGCAGAATAAAATCCAGTTTCTTACCATATTTGTAGCTGTGCAGGGCTAGAGGAAGTAGTGAAAGCTTCCTTTCCTTACTGAGAAAAGATGAAATGTAGCTGTAAGAAGGGCACTTCTACATTCATCTTTCTGACCAGAGTCCATTTAAAATAACTTCTGTAGAAATCTTAAAAAGATGGTTCTGTGGCCCAGAAGGATGATAGATTTTTCTCTGTTAGCTTTAAGAGGACACAGACAACAGGAAGAAATTGTGCCTGACACACTGTACTCTGTTTCTGATACGTTGGGTCACGTGTCTACTCTAGGGAAGGGTTGGAACATGAGTTTATAATGCACATTGCTTGACCTAGGTAAGCCTTCTGCTGCCAAACATCTTGGCTATAATTTATAGTAAACTGGGTCTCTTTATTTAAGAGAACAGCTCAAGCTTCTAAATTACTGGAAGCTTGGATACGCATATTCTTACCAGCTCCAAGTTAGAATTTGCCAAATATTGTAAATTTAAAGTGTCAATGTGGGAAGTACCACTATTAACTAAAAGTCAGAAAGTTGACAACACCCCACATTCTGTTGTGCCATCAGTTTTGGTTTTTTATCTTTAGGAAAGAGGGTGTTCCTTTCTCATGCCTAAAGATTATTTCTGTGATTCTGTATCTTGTCTGTCTTGAAAGAGATTAGATGTACTATCCTTAACTCATGGGATTAAATTTCTGAAGGTGTGAATTAAAATGTATGTATGTATTTATTTATTTTATTTATTTATTAGGAGATTTACTATCCCGCCCCCTCCTGCCAAGGCAGCTTGAGGCGGCATACAATATAAAAACAGAGTAAAATATATAACATAAAGACTGAAAAATTCAATAAAAACAGCAATACCATAATTTTTTCACCCCTCCCCTAACCCAACACCACCCCTTCCCCTACCCATCTCCCTCACCAAATGCCTGGCGGAACAACCAGACCTTACATTGACGCCTGAAGGAGGGAAGATCCTGGGCTAAACAAACCTCCGCTGGGAGGGGGTTCCACATCTGAGGCATGGTGACCAAGAATGCCCTCTCCAATGTGGCCCCCCACCCAACACAGGGAACCTCCAAAAGGGGACCCCCAGCCAACTGCAGCGGCCATTCCAGAACCTGGGGAGCGAGGGAGTTCCACAGGTAGGCGAGGCCCAGACTGTGTAGGGCTTTATAGGTAAGCACCAACACCTTGAATCGGGCCCAGAAGGCGACAGGCAGCCAGTGCAGAGAATGGAGCAACGGTGTTGTGCTCTCGACGGCTCGTTCCCATGAGGAGATGGGCCACCGCATTCTGCACCAGCTGCAGTCTCCGGACCGTCACCATGGGTAGCCTCATGTAGAGTGCGTTACAGTAATCAAGCCTCGAGGTGATGAAGGCATGGATGATGGTGGCAAGGCCGCAGTCTGAGAGAGATGGCCGCAACCTGCGTATCAGATGTAGCTTAGTAAATGCACTCCTCACCACAGCTGCCACCTGGACATCCATGCGGAGCTGCAAATCGATGAGTATCCCCAGACTGCGAATGTGAGGAATCAAGACAGGACGCACCCCATCAATGATGTGGGGCCTCCACTCCCTCGGCCCTCCCCACCAGCATCACTTCTGTCTTGTTGGGATTCAACTTCAGGATTCAACATTAGAATGAAAATGTTCTACAACGAGTGTTGGTTTGCTTCACAGAATATGTTTTAAAAGTGGTGGTGAAGCTTAACTGAAAAAAGCTTTTCCTGTTTTTTAGAGAGTGATAATGTACTTTGGTTAACTTGAACACACAAGCTCTGCTCCCTCTCTCCTAATGTTCAGATCCATCTTAAATACCTAACTCTACCATCAGGCTTTCCCCCTAGCTCCTTGCTCCCACAAACTGCTCACTGATGCTCTTTCTACTGTCCTTTCATTCAGGATCCCATTCTCCCATGTCACTTAGCCAAGCATGGACACCTGCAGCTTCTCAACTTCATGAATATCATCCCATTTCTCCCTATGTTCCCCCTCCCTTGTCCACCCTAGATTGTGAGCCCTCCAGGGTAGGGATCTGTCTCTAATGATTGATTAGGGCTAGACGCATTGGATGAAAACAAACGAGACGGGGTGAATTGGATCCTCTGGCTGCCTAGTGGTGGAGGGGGTGCTGCAGCCACCACACTGTGAACTGGTGTGGAGGGCAGTTCAAATGAGCAGGCCCCTCTCTATTGGAAATCCAGGCCAGGGGGAGTGGTGCTGTCACAGGTCCCTCCATGTCATCGGTCAGCCTAGGAGCTATATACATGGGGCAGGACTCTGGACCCTTGCAGCGCAGCAGGATCAGGCCTCCAGAAGGAGCAGTTGTCAGACAGCTGAATGGAGGGTCCAGAGGAGCGTGCTTATCTGGCTCCTCCAGGTCCCCCGATCAGCTGTTTGGTGTCCGGAGTGAGTGCGCTTCTCGTTAGCCTGGATTAGCCCGGCTGGCTGAACCTTAGCTTGTGCTGCATCACCAACCTTCTCTGGACGACATGTCCGGTAGTGGCTGGCTGCCCGCCCACTCCGAAGTGGGAGAACATCTGGTGGCAACCAAACTGACGAGCAGGTGTCTTTCAGGCTACTGTGTGAGCTACTGTCTTGTTCGTTTTCACCTGTTGGTACTGTATAAATAAGTCACTGAATTTTTTCGAGGGATGCGTTCCGCTTGAAAAGACATTTACAAATCTGTTTAACACTCTCTTATTTGGTGGGTATGCTATGGGCGTCCAGATCTGAATGAATACTTGTGTGCAACTTGTGCACCAGGTTGCTGGTATGTTTCATAGGTTTCTTTTTTTTTATTTCTATTGACAGGGTTTTGGAGCAGCACAAACTGACAAAAGAGCAATGGGAAGAGAGAATACAGAACTGGCATGAAGAACACAGAGGAATGTTAAGGTGAATATGAAGCAATTTCTCTGTATAGCTTTAGTTCTCATTTAAAAAATAATTTGGTTTTAACTAACCTTTCTACTCAATAACTCTGTAAACAAACCCCCAGAATTATCATTTTTAGTTTATAAGTGGAAATTATTAACCTGACATCCAGGATAGGCATTTAGTTCATCTAGTATTGTACAGGATAATTTATTGTTTGGTCTAAATACGTTGTCTTCTCTGACCAGGGAAGATTCTATGATGGAGTACCTCAAGATTGCACAAGATCTGGAAATGTATGGAGTCAACTATTTTGAGATAAAGAACAAAAAGGGAACTGAATTATGGCTAGGTGTTGATGCTTTGGGTTTGAATATTTATGAACATGATGACAAGTAAGTATTTGT
>QEPC01002260.1:204428-220570 GCA_003113815.1 Sphenodon punctatus | reverse complement strand
AAAACCTACGGTTTTACAAACTTAGTTAAGGCAGATTCATACCAAGCAAACTTTAACAAACCTAGAAATTGTGTGTTAAGGCTCCCGCCTTAACTTCCACACCATGAAAGCAGTAAACATGTTGTATGGTTTCGTATACTGTGCTCGCTTACAACTTAGACTCCATGCACCCACACTTGGCCTTGGTCTTTCAGCTCCAATGCTCTTCCTTTGCATGCATATATATATATATATATATATATATATATATATATATATATATATATATATATATATATATATAAAAGCTAGCATTAGTGATCTCAAATGGGATTGAGACTCCTTAAAGCTAGGATGTATGCATACATGGTAACGCTTTGCTCTGAAGAACTTAGCAATTGAAGTAGTAAGACAGAATTGGAGAAAGGAAGTTAAGGTAGGCTTTTGAATTCTCATCACCTAATGGGGGATTTATTTTTGCTCCACTGATTTCGCTTCAGGCTTATGCTGTGAAGGTTTAGCAGCTTACAAAACAACGTTATATGGCTGTTATGCGTTCATTACACTTTTTCAGTATCCCAGCTTCAGTGAGAGGGAGGACAAGGAAACTCTTTGTTACTAACCACAGACTTGGCAACTGGAGTGAAATTGGAAGAATTTCACTTATCACTTGTAATAGCTGCAGTTAGGCATAAAAATGTTAAAATATGAAAAGCTGTTCCTATATAAAATATCATTTTCATGCTTCTAATGGGGAAAACACTTTAATTTAAATGTATCTTCTCTTTAGGAAGTCAGGGCAGCTTTCTATCCGCCTGTGCCATGAAAAGAGAAAAGTAGAGATCTACTGGGGGGGAGGTGGGGGACTGTTGAAGAAAAAAATCACTTTCCCTCATTCTTTTTTTTCTTATAGGAGGGTGGGTTGTTTTTTTTTTTAGAAAAAGTAAAATAAAAAGCAAGGTGATATCAAATACTACATGTTACCAGGATTACAAATGGAATACAGAGTTAGTCAAATTAAGAAAACCATTCATAGTTGTAATAAGTACATAGCTGTTTTTGATAACTGAGTGTAAATAAGTGTGCAGCTGGTGCACTGGCTACACTCTCTGGGAGGAGGGGAGGGTGCAGTCCTGGCAGGGCCAGGTCAGTACACAATCCAGATGCGCATCTGGGCAAGTGTGCCCCCAGCGCCCTGCCCCCTACCATAACGAAACTTTCACAACTCTTTGATCAAAATGCAAAATCATTTACTTGATGAAGGTGATTTAAACTCCTTATGATGATACTTTGCTTGGAGAAAAGTCACCTTTTCAGTAAGACTGCACCTGCGTTTAGGGCTTTAAAGCATAACCCCTACTCTGGCCTTGCCCCAGTCTTTCTCAGCATTAAGGTGAGGGCGCAACATCCTGGTCCAGCCTGCTGGGATGGCAACATGAGGTCCATAGGCTCCTTGGTGCCACTGCCAGAAGATCACCACCCTAGGCAAGGTTCTAAGAATTCACCTGCCTGTTTTAAAAAGCACTTGATAGAAGGGAATAAGGCAAAATTCTTCCACCCTTCTGCCTCAATATTTTCAATTCCAAGTCCTGGGCTTGCAAAGTGGCAAGGTACAGCACTCTTGCTTTCTGAGCTGGGGTTCTGCAACTCTCTCCCCCCTACCTCCCATGCCTCTGCCACCACCACTCTGTAGGCCCTGAGCTGGAACTTGCAATGCAGAAGGTAGTATGGACACTTCCACTTTCCTTGGCTGATTAGATTTGTGGGGAGCAGGAGTTTGGGTCCTGGTCCAGCCTGTTGGGATGGCAACATGAGGTCCACAGGCTCCTTGGTGCCACTGCCAGAAGATCACCACCCTAGGCAAGGCTCTAAGAATCCACCTGCCTGTTTAAAAAGCACTCGATAGAAGGGAATAGGGTAGATGATTTCTACAGTCTAGTTCATAAAAACATAATTGTGATCATGCTATGGCTATATCAGACGTACATGTTATAAGTGTATCCATTAATACTGCAGATGGTTATAAGCCACTTGTTGGACTATCTAGCAATTGATTGACTATAATCCCTTTATGACCCCCTTTATTACCTCCTTATATTTAAAAATACCTCTTTATGTACTCTTTAAAAAAATAAAAATAAAATCATCATGCTTGAGTGTAACATTGATGTCAATACTCCTGTAGTACTTCTGTGGGAAATGTTATATAATTCTGCCTTCTACTAAAGAACACTTTCTTTTTAAAGGTTGACACCCAAGATTGGTTTTCCTTGGAGTGAAATCAGAAACATTTCATTTAATGACAAAAAGTTTGTCATAAAGCCAATTGACAAAAAGGCCCCAGTAAGTAAAACTTTGGGATGTGTCCTTTGTATGAATAATTTACATGTTCTATCCTTCCACTCTGAGATGGCCTTCGGAACAACTCTTACGTTGCTTAGACTGAGACACAAAGTGGTTTGAATTATATTTTTCATTGGACCATGTTGGTGGAAATAAGCAAGCCTTCAGGCCGCACAGGGCCCTTCCTCAGGCCTTTAGCATAGCCAGTAGAAATATATAAACTGAGCAAATGCAGGGCAGGTCTATATGAGGGGGCATGGAATGCGTGGGAGTCTAGGACAGGGTAGCAGGTGGGAGGGGGCAAAGAGAGGTGTGCCTGACAAACAGTTGTATAATAATAAATTTTATTGCGGCCTAGCTCCCGCTATTGCCATAATACCAGTACGATTCATACATAATCAATATAATAAACAACGTGCTATAGAACACTCCCATACATACATAATAATAACAATAACATCATACGATGCTACAGCCTATAACCATATAGTAACCAACTTGTCAATTCCACCACTGTCCCCTTGCTTCCCCGGGGGAAACAGTTGTAAAATTATATATTGGTTAGGAGACAGAGAAACAATAGGTAGTGGTAAGCGCACAGAGGGCGTAAGCATGGGTTGGAGACATAGTGGGAAACAGCTTATCGGATAAAGGGAATGTGCGCATCCAAGGAATTGCATTCACAGCAACACTAACTGCATACCCCTTGTTGTTACCTACCACCCCACACTGGAACCTCTAAGTGGCATCATCCAACACCTACAACTCATATTTGATGGGGACAAAACCCTAAGAAAAGTCTTCCCTGAACCACCTCTTTTAGCCTTCAGATAGTCCCTGAACCTCTCACAACGGATCATCCAGAGCAAACTACCTGCCAGCCAGGACACCCCAGTGTCAACGGGAACAAAACCTTGCCAGAGCAGTAGATACAAAACCTGCTGACAAATTTCTACCACCAACACCCTCCATGGAAAGCTATTCCAAATACAAGGCAACTACATCTGCAAATTCCAAAGTGTAGTACATTTCATTTAGTGCACCAAATGCTGCCATGGAAACTGCTGGTGAAACCCAGCAACCCTTACACTAACATATGAACTCGCATAGGCATACAACTATAAACAGTCACTGACTATACAATGGATAATCACTTCTCCCGGCACAACCATTCCATATCGGACCTCTCAGTCCTCCTCCTCAAAGGAAACCTACGTAACACCGTCAGAAGACGGGCCTGGGTATTAAAGTCCATATCTTTATTTGACACCAAAAATAATGGACTTACGAAAAGACCTACATTTTTCCAGCCACTACAAATATCTTAAAATCTACTTCATTTTTAATTTTTGTTATCCTCTGGACCAAGTTCCTAGAAGTCATTCTAACTACTTTGTTTCCCTCTCTGTAACTGACTGTCAGCTGAATACTCAACCTCTGTTACTGTGAACCCAGTTCCTTTGATACACAAATTCCCTTCATCTGATAAGCTGTTTCCCACTATATCCCCAACACATGTTTGCCCTCTCTGTGTGCTTACCACTAGCTATTGTTTGTTTGTCTCCTACACCAATATATAATTTACAACTGTTTTTAAATGTCTGACACACCTCTTTACCCCCCTCCCACCCTTCCTGTCCACTCCCACCCATTCCATGCCCCTTCATATAGACTTGCCCTACACTTGCTCAGTTTATATATTTCTACTGGCTCTGCTACATGCCTGAGGAAGGGCCCTGTGTGGCTCGAAAGCTTGCTTAGTTCCACCCCCAACAGTTGGTCCAGTAAAAGACACCATTTGAGCCACTTGGTGTCTGTCACTTGGGACCAACACGGCAACCACAGCCTATCTCTGGGTTACTTAGACTTCTCAGTGGTGGAATGATAATTACAAGGAAATGCTCATTTTAAAGTATGTTAGGTACATGATATTTTAACTCTTAAGTTCAGTCTCATTTATGTTTTGTTTCATTTAATTTTTGCATATCCTACTATTGGGAAGTGTGTTTGTTAGTGATTGGAAAGTGACTGTAGAATATCCTTGGAAGCTGCATATCCAGTAACTGTTCTCGAGTATAGTAACTTCCTTTTGACTTATGACCAAAAGTGAGACAATGAATTGCCTGACCTATTAAAGTAGAGCAATTACTATTCCCCCACCAATTTGGGAGGTGTAGCAAAACCAGGTTCCCCTTGATAGCTGAGACCAGGTTTGGTCTTGTTTTTGTTAGAGCAGATACTCTTTCCAGCTTGTTAGACTTGGAGGTTTTGGCCATTAGACAGCTAAAGAAAAAACGTTAAGATACCAAAGGACTGCATGCAATCTGAAACTCAAATAACTTGTATATTGGTTTTGTCACTGCCTTTTAGGATGTATACAGTATAACTACACATCAAGAAATTTAATTAAAAATACTATTTTGGTAGGATTTTGTTTTTTATGCACCTCGGCTGCGGATCAATAAGCGGATTTTGGCCTTGTGTATGGGAAACCATGAACTGTACATGAGAAGAAGAAAGCCTGATACAATTGAAGTACAACAGATGAAGGCCCAGGCTAGAGAGGAGAAACATCAGAAACAGTTGGAGAGGTATGATATTTACCATCTATGAACCAGTCTGATGCATCTTTAGCATTTGGAGACCATGTAGCCAATGGAATCGCAAAATGTCCAGTGCCAGTAATTGGATGGTGTCCTAAACTCCATGAACCTGTTCTCCATGTAACCATTTTTCACTTGGAAAAGGAAGGTAATTCTAAATGCTTTAAACTTTCAAAAATCTGGTGTTGGTCCAAAATTATTTTGTGCAATTAGGTGCTTGTGTCTATTGGAGAAAAACAAGGGAGGGACTAGAACTGTATCCAGAAGCATTTGGGATACACAGTACAAGAACTTAAGAATAACAATAATATTTTAACGACAATTTACATTTCAGAGAAAGGTAAAACAGAATTGTCACTCTAACGGTGAACATAAAATAATTTCATCAGATGTCAGCTGTTGCCTGTTATATCACTAAGAATTAGTATATCCACAATCCCAGTGTGAATTCACATCACTGTCCCTGAGAAGAGGAAAATCACCTGTGAATGTTAAACATAATAATAATGAAATTGGGGTGAATTATCTTAAGTTTGTTTATAGGGTCTTCTCTTCCTATGTTGTCCAATGCTTAATCCGTTCTCAGAAAGCTATTACTTTGGCTAGGTATTTACTATTTATGTACTATATTGAGAATTTCCTAGATTTCTCTCAAGAGAACAGATTGTTAAGAATTCAAACTAATTAAAATATGGCTTTTTCAGGCCAGTTTAAAACCAGTTACAATTTGTAGTATAGTTAAAACTTGTCCATAACGAGGATAAGGAAAGCCTTGGGTGTAACTTTGAAACTTCAACCAGATAGTTTAACAGTGTTATGAACATGTAGATCAAAATTATAAAATTCCAGTGTGCAATACTGTCATATCTGACCCTTTCTCCTCATACCCCTGGCATACTCCTCCGGCTGGGTAGTTCCACCGCTGACCGCCAGGAGGCAGATGAGCTTTTTTCCTCTCTGCGCCTGCGTCACGGTGCTACCCGGCTCCAGCGCCAGTCCTTCATCTGCCTCCGAGACCGTCGGGAGGCTTTTTAGGGATCCCCAGGTCCCTAGGAAGAAGGTAGAAATTAAAGAGGATTAAACAACTAAAAAAGGGAAGCCTAGGGAGAAAGGCTTCGGCGGGGCATTGGGGAGGCGATACCGGACCCCGTCTCGGTTCGCCAGGCAGCCAAGAAAAAATTAAAAATTAATTGAATCCCCGCCGGCTCCCTCGCACTGCGCCGGGGAGCAGGGGAGACCGCGATTACTTCCCCGGCTAGCGGGACCCTCCACCGCGGTACTCCCCCCGCCCTAGGCCGGGACCAATCCGCTTGGCCCCGAGCCAGTTACACTGAGCACGGCTGAATAATGACTACCCCTGAGAGGGTACTGTCCCCCACCAACATGGCAGGAGGGACAGAGGCAGCGGGCTCAGAGCAGGAGCCACAGGGGGAGCAGAATCCCTCATTGGCCTCAATTGCAAAATCAATGCAGGAGATTATGGGGGCAATAAAAGATTTGGCCCGTCCTAAAAAGAGCGGGAAACGCAAAAGAAAGTGCCCCGCGAAGGGCCCCTCCCCCAAAACGCCCAGAGCGGGAAAAGCTCCTAGGCAAGGCAGCAAGTCTGCTAAATCCCCACTAGGGGGAGCTGGGCTGCAAGACTTGATATCCCCTCAGGGCTCTGAGGAGGATGATTTTCAAGCAGGCAGCAGTAAGAAACACAAACAGCAGTTCCTAGAGGATTCTGCTTCTGAGTCAGACTCTTCTCAGGAGAGCTCTGATCTAGAGGAAGGGGAATGTTCTGACAACCTCCCCACAGACCCCAGAGAGAAAGACAGACAGTTCCCTAGCCAGTGTAGGGAAGAACTGCTGGGGCATGTTATTAAGACTCTCCAAATCAAGGAGAGAGCCATTAAGGAAGGATCCTCTGATTCAGAGGAAGAGGAAACTAGGGACTATCTGCCATCAGTACACGGCAGGGATCAGGGCTTACCCCTGGATAAAACATTTGAAAAAATTGTGTTGGAGGAATGGAAACACCCTGATAAGTCCCATAAAATGCCCAGAGCACAGGAGAGCCTGTACGCCTTCTCTAGGAGAAAGGAACCTCTCTTCAAAAGCCCCAAAATCGATGCGGCCGCTGCTTCTCTAGCACGCCAGACTGTCTTTCCTACGGAAGGGGACTGCCATCCCCGTGACCCCACTGACAGGGGAGTGGACTCAGCCCTTAAGAGGGCAGCAGACTCCACGGCAGCAGCCCTCAAAATTAATATTGTGGCCTCCTATGTGTCTAGAGCATTACTAGCGTGGATGCAAGAGGCACAGGACCCAGAGTTACCAGAAAAAAGAGCACAAAAACTCTCCTCCCGCATCTGCATGGCTACTGCCTTTTTAGCAGACGCAACCACCGATGCTCTAACATGGTCAGCCAGGGCTCTGGCAGGAGACATAGCAGCTAGACGCAGGGTTTGGTTAAGATCCTGGCAAGGGGACCCCACGGCCAAGAATCTCCTGACCTCGGCACCCTATACAGGTTCCAAGCTTTTTGGGGTGTGCCTGGAAAAGGTTCTGGAAGAGGCCAATACCAAGGATAAGGCAAAAACCCTCCAACAAGTGACTCCAAAGAGGGTGTTTTTTCATGGCCAACCTTTCAAATTCAGGGGCTTCGGCGGCACTTCCAGAGGAGCGTTTAACCAAGGCCACAAGGATTTCTCCAGAGGCTTCTCCTTCAGAGGAAGGGGATTCAAAGCGGGGAGATTCGATAGACGTAGGCAGAGAGGTTTTGGGACCAACAACCCCAAGCAAGATGCCTGACTATGCCTCCCCGGAGGTAGGAGGAAGGCTACAACAATTCAAGGAAATCTGGGGAGCCTCAGTCTCAGATGCCTGGGTCCTATCCTGCATTTCGGAGGGATACAAAATAGAGCTGAGACGTACCCCCAGACAACACTTCATACCGTCTCCAGTCTCCAAAAACCCGCAAAAACACGAGGCTATGCTGAAAGAGATCAAGAGATTACACGACTGCAACGCAATCGAAAAGGTACCGGACCAAGACCGTTTCTCAGGAATCTATTCCATCATTTTCCTGGTCGCCAAGAAGGGCGGAAAATGGAGAGCGGTACTGGACCTAAAGGCACTAAACAAATATGTAAAACGCCGCAGATTCAAGATGGAAACAGCGACCTCAGTATGTCAGAGCCTACAGAGCAGAGACTGGATGACGTCCTTAGACCTAAGGGAGGCCTATCTCCATGTTCCAATCGGGGGCCCCCACAGAAAATGGATAAGGTTTGCCTACAACAAACAACAGTGGCAATTCAGAGCTCTACCATTCGGTCTCTCCTCAGCTCCCAGGTCTTTCACAAAGATCCTGGCCCCTCTGATAGCCAACCTACGCAGCAGGGGAATACATATTTACGCATACCTCGACGATCTCCTGATCAGGGGCAGCTCTCCCGACAGGGTGAAGAAACATCTCAACCTAGTCATTCTCTACTTAGAGAAACACGGATTCCTCATAAACAGAGAAAAGAGTCACCTGACCCCAACACAGAAGTTGGAACATCTAGGAATCCTAATAGATACCTCCTTAGACCGCGCATTCGTCCCAGTCGACAGGAGGGAAAAGATACATCGACTAATCCACCTCCTCAGAGGTCGGAGCCGCATGAGACTCAAACCCCTAGCGACCCTGCTAGGCCTCTTAGTATCCTGCATAGGACAGGTAACATGGGGTCGCTTCAACCTTCGCCCCTTACAGAGGCGGCTCAGGGGTTTGCAAAGAGAGCTCACATTAGGTCTCAATCCGTGGGTCCCCATTCCACAGGACTTAAAAGACTCGATGTCCTGGTGGTTAGAGCCAAAAACATTCCTAGAAGGGGTACCTCTCTCAGAACCAGCGAGGGTAGTAGTAACGACGGACGCCAGCCTCATGGGCTGGGGAGCTCACTCAGGATCCCACACGACTCAGGGCCTCTGGTCCCAGAGGGATGCGACGAAGAGGATAAACGTTCTCGAGCTGAAGGCCATCCGACTGGCTCTTCAACACCTCTATCCGACCTTTGTCTCGCAACACCTCCTGGTATATACGGACAACGTGGCGGCAAAGGCCTACGTCAATCACCAGGGGGGATCGAGATCGAGGGAGTTGCATCGAGAAGCGACCAGGTTATTTTCATGGGCTCAACTACACCTAGCCTCGATAAAAGCCCTCCACATCAAGGGACAGGAGAACACACGTGCAGACTATCTGAGCCGACAGACACTCGACCCACACGAATGGTCGCTAGACAGATCTGTGTTCCAACATGTAGTGAGCTGGGTGGGCCTTCCACTGATGGACCTGTTCGCCACCAGGGAAAACTCGCAAGTTCCCCGCTTCATCTCCCGCACTCGATGCCGAGAAGCGGAAGGGACCGACGCACTAAACAGTCCATGGCCCAAGGGGCTATTATACGCCTTTCCACCCATCCCACTAATCCAGAAGACTTTATCCAAAGCAATCAGAGACAACGCACATCTCTTACTGATAACTCCATGGTGGCCCAGGAGGCCATGGTTTTCAGAACTAATCGAAAGAAGCAACGCGCAGTACCAAAGACTACCCATCATTCCATCCCTACTTACACAGGGACCGATAGCTTGCTCAGAGATTCAAACGTTAAATCTGACTGCGTGGAACTTGAACGATCCGCACTGAGAGCGAGGGGTTATTCAGAAGCTGTCCTGAACACAATTCAACTGTCCAGAAGACCCGCCACCAGGCGAAGCTATAGAGCCACATGGAAGACTTTTGCAGCGTGGTCTAGTCAACGGAACCAAGATCCAACCGAAGCAGGGGTAGCGCAAGTTCTTGAATTCTTGCAAATGGGACTAGATAAGGGTCTTAGAGCAAACACTCTGGCCAGACAAGCAGCGGCCATAGACTCGGTGCTTAGATCAGTAACCAACAGAATAGTCTCCACACACAAGAACGTTAGGAGGTTCTTGAGGGCTGCAAGGAATTTAGCTCCCCCGGTAGTACACAGAGTACCATCTTGGGACCTCAATCTCGTTCTAGAGGCACTTACCAAGCCTCCATTCGAGCCTCTAAAACAGATTTCACTGTATTTTTTAACGTTAAAGGTTATTTTTCTTGTAGCGGTCACATCAGCAAGGAGGGTGTCAGAACTGGGAGCTCTGTCCATGGAGGAGAACTTCTGTATTTTTCAGAAGGAATCAGTCACCCTAAGGCTCGACGAAGCCTTTTTACCTAAGGTAAATTCTCTTTTCCATAGGGCACAAGAGGTCATCTTGCCATCTTTTTGCCCCAGACCAACACATCCCAAAGAGAGAGCCTGGCATAAGCTGGATGTCAGAAGGGCCTTAAAAATATACCTAGATAGAACCAAAGGATTTAGGCAATCCTCAGCCTTATTTGTAAACATCAGAAAGAGCCAACAGGGTCATAAAGCCACAAAGACCTTAATTTCAAAGTGGTTAAAACTAAGCATAACTGAGGCTTACAAGGCAAAGGGTAGGGTGCTCCCCCTTCAAATCTGGGCTCATTCTGTAAGAAGCGCAGCCACGTCTTACACGTTCAAAGCAAAGGCCTTGTAAGAAGAGATATGCAGAGCAGCCACGTGGGCTTCGATACATACCTTCGTTAGGCATTACAAAATTAATACCTTCCAATCTGCTGAAGCTGCCTTTGGCAGAAGGGTACTGCAGGCGGTACTGGACACCCCCAGTGCTGCTAGCTCCCACCCTTAAATTGGGACAGTTGCTTGGGTACGTCCCAGCCGGAGGAGTATGCCAGGGGTATGAGAAAGGAGAATTGGTTACCTACCTTCGGTGAATTCCTTTCTCTCATATCCCTGCATACTCCTCCGCCCCTCCCTGCCAAGCAGCAACATGATTAGCAGGGGGTGTGG
This sequence comes from Sphenodon punctatus, assembly GCA_003113815.1. Classification (NCBI taxonomy): domain Eukaryota; kingdom Metazoa; phylum Chordata; class Lepidosauria; order Sphenodontia; family Sphenodontidae; genus Sphenodon; species Sphenodon punctatus. The sequence goes on along the minus strand of QEPC01002260.1, from coordinate 209,751 downwards.
GACCAGTATCCACAAACGATCTAGTCTTTTCCCAGAGACCTGCTTCATATTTAAATAAGTTTAATGATTATTAGTTGTTATAAGGTTGTTGAGTTATAATCACTAGATAGAATGAGAGTTCAGCTTGCAACGGACTGGCGCTGGAGCCGGGTAGCACCGTGACGCAGGCGCAGAGAGGAAAAAAGCTCATCTGCCTCCTGGCGGTCAGCAGTGGAACTACCCAGCCGGAGGAGTATGCAGGGATATGAGAGAAAGGAATTCACCCAAGGTAGGTAACCAATTCTCCTTTCCCACTCTTTTGTAGTGTAAACTGAACCTGAACTATTTAAAATATGTAATATGGATTACTTTGTATCCTTCTTGCCTGTCAATGGCTGGTCATACATTTTTGCTTTTTAGGGCACAGCTAGAAAATGAAAAAAAGAAAAGGGAAATAGCAGAAAAGGAAAAGGAAAGAATAGAGCGTGAAAAGGAAGAACTGATGGAGCGCCTTAGACAGATTGAAGAACAGACAATGAAGGCCCAAAAAGGTGACACGCATGCTCATTAACTTTGAAATATCACCAGTTAACTATCTTAGAAGCAAAATTAGGTTATGCTATTGGGTATTTAATGTTAAAAGTTAGATATTTGTTTTAACACAAAGCCTAATATAATCTATCAAAACTATGGGGAAAAAAATCTCCTTGGAAAGATGTTGCAAAATTGGAAGCTACTGGTTTGCCTAAATATATCATTTCAGGATTTTGAGCTGCATAGGTGAACTTTTTGATTATATGTTAAAGTGGGCACACAAAGGGAGTATATATTTTTAATTGTGCACACAAGGCATATGCTCAGAGATGGTATAAAGAGCAGTAGTTCACTTTTTCAGTTGAAAACTATTCAATCAAGTGAAACAAACCATTTAAAAAAAGTATATTATAATTCACACATACGACCTCAGCTCTTCCTGTAGTGAACATATATTGTTTTGAATATTAGATTTGATTAGGTCTGTGTATTCGCCAAGCTTGTTAGTTTATTATGGAAAACCCAGCTTCAAATATTTTTAATTATAATTATTTTCTTTAAAAACTGATTCTTAACCCATCATTTATTCAGTACTAAATATCTTTTAATCTCATTCATGTAGGTCAGATAATAAAAATAGTAATAGAGATCTATATGCTGAAATCTCCTCACAAGAAAAGCAAAGTGGGGGGAAATGATTCAGAAGAGAACAAAAGAAAAGGAAAGTATGCGAGAAAGAAAAGTGTAAAGTGTAAAAGATACATAGATCCCTGCCCCCAGCAAGTTGCCTCCAAACTCCAGGAAATCTCAGGAAGAGTACATTCTAGCTGCAGTTACTTCTGAAGTGTTTTAATTTCAACAATAAAATGTTCCCATTGCTAAATCTTGCATGTTTCTCTTCTTGTTTGGCATGGGTTTATACAGTAAATGTAATCTCTGCCACATTTAACACAAGAATTTACATTCTCCTGTGTGGTGTTTGTAGAGCACATTTTAAAATGTGTTGTGTTAGGAGTTGTTGTTGTTAATTAATAATAATAATAATAATATTTATATAGTGCCAGCGGTGTACCTGGCACTTGTACAATCAGTAGTTATAGACAATCCCTACCCCAAAGGGCTTACAATCTGAGAGTCAAGGGGAAACAAGGGTTGCGGTGAACATCTGGAGCGACAAGGATACATTAATGAGATTGAGAAAATGCAGGTGCATGTGCTTCACTTAGTTACAGGGAAGAGATTCTGAGTGAGGGAGAGATGAGAATGCAATTTCACTCATGACAGGCCGCCTGATTCCTAACCAGGGAAAGTCTGATGGAAGAGGTAGGTTTTCAAGAGGCATTTGAAAGTTGAGAGGGAGCAGAATGAAAGTACCTTGAAAGCTCAGATTAAATGTATTCCACAAATAAAAAAAGATAGGAAGAGGACCAAATGTCTGCCTGTGTGGCTAAATGGTGAGGTGAAGGAGGCTATTGGAGCCAAAAAGGCATCCTTGAAAAAATGGAGAGAGAGTCTCAATGAGGTAACTAGGGCAGAGCATAAGTATTGCCAAAGTAGATGTAAAAAGTTAATAAGGTAGGTCAAAAATGAATTTGAGGAGCAACTTGCTAAAGATGCTAAAACAATAATAAAAACTTTCAAGTACATCAGAAGCAGGAAGCCTGCTAGGGAGTCAGTTCGGCAGTTAGATGACCAGAGGGTGAAAGGGGTGCTTAGGGAGGAAAAGGACATTGCAGAGAAGCTGAATGAGTTCTTTGCTTCGGTCTTCACTGCAGAGGATCTTGGGGAGATACCCACGCTGGAACCTTACTTTGTAGGTGATGAATTGGAAGAGCTGTCAAAAATTAGCATGACTCCAGAAGAGGTTCTAGAGCAAATTGACAAACTAAATACTAACAAATCACCAGGACCAAATGGTATTCACCCCAGAGTTCTGAAGGAACTCAAATATGAAATTGCAGACCTACTGTTAGTAATTTGTAACCTATCGCTATGATCTGCCACTGTACTTGAGGGCAGGAGGGTGGCAAATGTAACCCCAATATTTAGAAAGGGATCCAGAGATGATCCTGGAAACTACAGACCAGTAAGCGTCTGTGCTGGGCAAAATGTTGGAAACTATCATTAAGAACAGAATTGCTGGGTATGTTGATAAACATGGCTTAATGGGGAGGATTTAGCAAAGGTAAGTCATGCCTCACTAATCTGTAGGAATTCTTTGAGGGTGTAAATAAGCATGTGGACAAGGGAGCCTCAGTAGATATAGTGTACCTGGATGTCCAGAAAGCATTTGATAAGGTCCCACATAACAGACTCTTGAGAAAATTAAAGTCATGGGATAGGAGGTAGTATCTTACTATGAATCGGTAACTGGTTAAAGGATAGGAAACAGAGTAGGACTGAAAGGTCAGTTTTCACAATGGAGAGATGTAAAAAGTGGTGTGCCCCAGGGATCTGTATTGGGACTGGTGCTGTTTAATGTATTCATTAATGGTCTGGGAAAGGGTGTTGAGAGTGAGGTGATCAAGTTTGCAGATGCCACCAAGTTATTCAAGGTAGTTAAAACACAAGCAGACTGTGAAGAACTGCAACAGGATCTTACGACACTGAGTGCCTGGGCATCTAAATGGCAGATGAGATTTAATGTGGACAAGTGCAAAGTGATGCACATAGAGAAAAATCATCCAAACTATGAGTACACAATGCTGGGTACTAAGCTAGGAGTTACCACTCAGCAACAGGATCTGGGAGTGATTGTGAACAATACGCTGAAATCCTCAGCCCAGTGTGCAGCAGCAGTCAAAAAAGCAGTCAATGTTAGGAGTTATTTGCAAAGAGAGAGAGAATAAAACAGAGGATGTCATAATGCCTCTATACAAATCGATGGTGCAACTGCACCTGGAATATTGTGTGCAGTTCTGGTTGCCCCATCTCAAAAAAGACATAGCTGAACTAGAAAAGGTACAGAGAAGGACAGCAAGAATGATAACGGTTATGGAATGGCTTCCGTACAAAGAGAGACTTGACAAGCTGGGTCTCTTCAGCTTAGAGAAGTTGAAGACAGAGAGGGGACATGATAGAGGTTTATAAAAATCTTGCGTGGTGTGGAACTAGTAGATAGGGAACGGTTATTTACCCTCTCAAATAGTGCTAGAACCAGGGGCGGCCCGCCCCCCAAGTCCCTCAGGGGTCCCCCCATAGACCCATGCTTGCTGGGGAGCCAGAAGCTCCTCCTCAGCTGATCCAGAGGCAGCGCGGTCAATTTCCCCGCTAGTCCTAGGCTTCAATTACATTGTAACTCTCCTCCTAGAGAGCAGGCTGAGTCATATGTAAACAAACCCTGCAGTGAGAGAACTCTGCAAGAGTGGGAGGGGAGTCAATCATCCTTGTGCTGGGCTGCTCCCCCCTCCCTCTAGCTTTCCACTCACTGGCCAGAGAGCTAAAGGGAGGCAGGGACTTAGAGAATGTCTCCCAAGCCCTCAGAAAGCATGCGCTGGGCATCGACCCAGAAACGCATTGCTTTCTGGGGGATTGGGGAGGGAGTGGGGGAGGTGCCATGTGCTCCTTGGCTGGGTTCCTATGGAGAAACGCAGCCAATCAGCAAGGCTTAGGGAGTGTGTCTGGGAACCTTTTCAAAACGCTCTGGCCACCTCATTTTCTCCCCCTGGCCCCTCCTCTACCAGAGTGGGAGGTGGGGGGGAAAGAGCTGACTCTTCCCTGCTCCTTCCTCTAGGCTTACTAGAGGGGAGGAGGAAGAGATGACTCAGACAGACTAGAGAGTGAACAGGAGGTCTCATTCTTTCAGAAACCTGGTAAGTTTTGAAAAAATCCCCTACCCTGTGCATTTTTTGTTTGATTGCTTGTGCTTTTAATCTTTTGTCTTCTTCAATCCCTCCCCACTGGTGTGTGCGTTGGGGGAAGGGGGGGGGAGGCTGTAGATACAATGGATGGTTTTGCTGCTTGAGTTTGGATTTTTCTGTGAAGGTTGCAGTAACAAGTATGTCCCCCTGCTAGCCATGTGCTTTTTCTGGTTTGGGGGTGGAGAGAGACTGGGGATGTGGGGGATGAGGGTTTTGGGATGCAGGGAGGTGATGCTGTGGTGATGGGGCTTGGGGTGCAGAGAGGTGATGCGGTGGGTGGCTGTGCTGGGGGGATGAGGGTTTTGGCGTGCAGGGAGGTGGTGCTAGGGGTGGCTGTACTGGTGGGCTGTGGGGTTTGGGGTGCAGGGAGGTGATAGGGGTTCTTGTGATGGCTGTACTGGGATGCTGAGTGGCTTGGGATATGGGTGGGGGCGGGATTGGGGATGTAGGGAGGTGATGTTGGGGGTGGCTGTACTGGGGCTGTGGGGTTTGGGGTGCAGGGAGGTGATGTGGGTGGCTGTGCTGGGGGATTGTTTCTGGTTCATGTGTGGTTTTTATAGATCTGCATATAGGGCCCTGGGAATAAAGTTGGTTGGTTCAAGATCAATTGGAATGTGAGTTTTGTTCACTTGATGGCGTGGAGTGTTTGTTTTGCTACTGTCTTTGGGGGTCTCAGGATGCCTTTCGGGGCTTTGAACCTGGGCAGGCTTGTGCAAATGGTTTGAGTGTGCAGCTTTGCTGAAACCGATGTTTTAAGCTGTGAATATTAGGGGTGGGAATACCGGCAAATCCGGAATCCGATAATGCCGGTACTGGGCATACCAGCATTATCGGATTCGACCCGGTAAATCCGGTCCGGTTACCGGATTCCGGGTACTGGATTTTTTTACATTGCAGCCATTTAAATGAATGGCTGCAATGTAAAGTCCCACCAAAAAAGTAAAAAAAAA
>QEPC01002260.1:178190-204046 GCA_003113815.1 Sphenodon punctatus | reverse complement strand
GCTCTAGGCCTTCCGGGGAACTTCCGGGTTTCCCCGGAAGGCCTAGAGCGTCTCTGATGCCGGCAGCCAAAGCCGGCGCTGAGGCCGCCGGATCGCCCGCCGCCGCCGCACCCGAAGCTCCGCAAAGGTAAAGCACTCAACTTTAGTAGGGGTGTTAAACACACACACCCCCAGGGATCGGGTCTACACTTACCGGCGGCTGCGGGGACGCCGCGGCCGCTGGTGCTGGGGGGTGCGCTCTTTCTTTAACAAAAATCCAGGGTGGGTGGGGGGTGTCCCCCCTTCCACCCGCGCAGCCTGGGAGGGGGAGGAATTAATTGTATTTCATTGATTTCAATGGGGACACAGTGCCCCATTGAAATCAATGAAATAAAACCAGTACCGGATACCGGATTTAATCCTGGAATCTGGTTCTTTGAGAATTGGTAACCGGTAAATCCGGTATCCGGTAATTACCCCGGGGTCCCACCCCTAGTGAATATAAGCTGCCTGCATAAATTAATTAAATTAAATTAAAGTGACTCATTGTTTTTCTTACATCATTTTGCTCAGTGTTTCACGAGGATTAAAATGAACTATTTTGTTGTGGCCCTGAGATTTTGTATGTGTTAAACATGTGATCAGGTTTTTTATCCTGCTATGGCACTACCACTGTTGGGCAGAGAGAGAGAGAGAAAGTCGTCCTACTGAAGTCCCATCCACTGAATGGATGAGATGCTAGTAGAAGGGTTCTCTGTTTCCAAGTGGCAGGGTTTTACTCAGCAGCAAGGAGTTCCCAGTGTTAAGTAATGTTCTGTCCATCCAATATTAACGCTGATAACTCCTAGTTGCTGGATTTTTGGAGGCTCTGCCTACAATGGACAAGAGCTCTGCCAGCCATAAGGTTCCACCGGTCTTACTGCCGTACTGCCCCACCAACCTCAAAACCCACCAGCTGCCACTGGCCCTAGTGTCTAGAACTAGGGGACACTCCATGAAACTAGCTGCTGGCAGATTTAAAACAAGTAAAAGGAAGTACTTTTTCACTCCACGCATAATTAACTTATGGAATTCGTTGCCAGAAGATGTTGTCAAGGCCAGTAGTATAGCTGGGTTTAAAAAAGGACTTAAGTTCTTGGAGAGTAGGTCTATTAATGGCTATTAACCAAGTAGCTTACAGGATGAACGTCTTAGTGTCGGGTGCTTGGAGTGAACAATGAGGAATGGGTTGCTCATTGTGACACTTGGTTCTTCTCCCACGCGATCGACAGTGGCTGCTGTTGTAGGACAGGATGCTGGGCTTGACGGATCATTGGTCTGACTCAGTATGACATTACTTACGTTCTTATCCAGGGAGGGAGTTCCAGGCATGTGAGAGTACCTTTTTATTCTAGGATCAAAAACCTTTTGGTTTGAGAGGTTATGACTCTTACAAATTCATTAATGCTCCAAAAGGCATGGAAACTTAAGACTCCTGCCTTAACTTCATGCCATGCAAGCAGTAAGGACATGGTACAGTCTTGCACATTGTGCTTGATTATAACTTAGGCTCCATGCACCTACACTTTGTCTTGGTCTTTCAGCCGAAATCCTATTCCTCTGCAGGTTGAGGACCCCCCCTCCCCCCCCATATACACACCACACATGCTATCACCACACGCACTCATTCAGATTGATCAGTCATGCACACTAGACCAGGGGCGCAGCTAGGGTGCAATGGGCCCCCCTCTTTGTGTCCTGCCGTTGGGCCTAGGGGCAGCGCCCAGCTCGGTGGGGCTGGGGCCACTCCTATCAAACACACACGACACCCAAAATGTAGCCAGCCTATTAAGTGCATTATGCTATGAAAGGAGACCTATAACCAGTTCAGTTCTGTCCCCATAATCAATTCACACTGCCCCCACCCCATAACCAGTTAATTTGTGCCCCCGGGGCAGCGTGAATTAGTTATATAGTGGGCGCAGATGAACTGGTTATGGGGTGGGGGTTTAAAGACTGAATTCCTGTTAGCAATACCTTCATTAAGAAGAGTTAAGTGAAATAGCAGCCGTAATAATCTCAGAACCGTATTTGCAGATTTTCCAAGATAGAATAGATATTGCTTTACATCCTAAATTTCTACCTAAGATAGTATAAGACAGTTGTGAGAATGTGGCCCTTTTTACACAGGTCTCTCTCACCCATGAACATGTAGATTTCTGCGTGTTCATGAGTGAGGGAGCCCCGTGTGAACGATGTGGCGCGTGCACTTGCCTAAAACGCATCCTCACTCACCCCGATGCATGGAGCAACTGGGGAAAACGGCAGTTGCTCCGTGGGTGTGGGTGAGTGGGGATGCTTGTGTGGCTGTGTGCATGCCCTCCCCCACCCGGCGGAGCCATGGAAAAACGACCAGTGAGGAGCCACTCGAAGAAGAACAGAAGGTTCACGATGGCTTCAAACATTCTATAGCCTTCGGTCTGTTTATTCGGACCCAGGGAGCATTCTCCCTTGTAACCACTAGAAGGCAGCACAGACTTTCTACTGGGCATGCGTAGGGAGAGTGTGCCCTCGCTTCCCCAGTCGAAAGTCTGCCTCTGAACTGTTAGGTTGTGCAGCAGGGGTGCTCCGCACCCCATTAGACTTTCGTGCCTCCTTTTCTCCCTATGAGGAGGGGGGCTAGTTATTTGATTGAATTTAGGACTCCGTTCTGCCGCTAAAGAAAGCCCTTCAGAACAGGCCTCTCTCCGGTACCGGCATCTGGGTACGGTACGGTGCCCCAGCTAGTGGCGTTCGGCCCCCTGGGTACGAACGGCCCAAATCCAAGTGGGGATGGCTGAAACCGCCAAAACCCGCAGAGTTGCCACCCAGAGCCGTGACCCGCCGAGAACACGCTGGGCGCAAAAACGAAACCGCAAGGGAGCCTCAGGCCCAGGTTGTGGCCCCCGTGCTGCAAGCGGAGGAGCCACGCGGCATGGAGATTGAAGGGTGCCCTGCAGAATCGTCTGCCTCCTCACAAGTAAGAGGGGACAATTCGGCGGAGACCTTTCAAAGGCTCCAAATGGACACGCGCAGATCCATGATGGGGGTTCTGGCGCGCATTGAAAACAATCCGAGAAGGGCCCAAAAGCGCAAATCGCCCCCTTTAAAGGATCTTCCAGGAAAGCTTGTAAGGGTAAACCAAAAGCCCCTCGCAAGTCACAGGGTCACTCCCTTTGAGATTTATTGGGGTCCTCATCTGAAAGTGATCAGGGGGATTCCCCCTCAGAGGAGGCTGAGCTACAGGGGTCCTCTTCCTCTGTCCAGTCGGAAGCTACTCCCCAGCCCCCGCACAAGAAGCGCAGGACTCTTAAGCAAAGGGAAGTCTCCTCCTCCCAGACCCTCCTCTCCCTCGGTGGAGTCTGAAGCTGATGAGGACCAGTTCTCTAAGGATCCGGGACCAGGATACCCCTGAACGGGAGGATATCCTGACAGCAGGCCCTAAGGAGGGGGGCAGGGAACTCCCCTCCGACCAGGGACCCAAACTCCTTAGAAGGGCCCAGCGGGTGCTTAGAATAACTCCCAGCTCCCAAAAGAAGAGTGATACTGATTCTTCCTCGGATGAGGAGGAATCTGACAGAGAATATATCCCCAAGCTCAATAAGGAAGGAAAAGGGGTCGTGTTGGATCGTGCATTTAAGAAAATTATTAAAGCCCAGTGGAAACAACCCACTAAAACGGCTAAGTTATCTAGAATCCAACAATCCTTATACTTCTTCACCAAACAGAGTAACCCTATTTTTAAACCACCCAAGGTGGATGTGGCAGCTGCATCCCTAGCGCACCAGTCAGTTTTCCCCTCCTCGGAGGATCTCCCGAAGGATCCCACTGATCATGGCATTGAAATTGGATGGCACAAGAGCTACAAAGCCTGTCGTATACCTTACAAATGGCCACCACTGCTTCCTACGCTTCTTGAGCCACCATGAAATGGTTCAAGCTAGCTAAAGACCCGGATATTTCAGTCTCCCTATCCCACAAGTTGGCCGCTAACGTCACACTTGTCCATGCCTTCCGAATGGATGCTTCCATTGATATGGTCACCTGGGCGGCCAGGGGAATGGTGGCTAACATAGCAGCACGCCGCTATTGATGGCTATGCTCCTGGCGGGCTGACTCACACGACAAGAACCTACTAGTAAATAGCAGATTCAGGGGACGTAAGCTGTTTGGCCTGGCCCTGGACAAGGCCCTCGCACAGGCTTCCAACAAAGACAAGAAGCACTCTCTTAACTAGGTGCAATCTTTCAAAACCCTTTTTCGTCCCTTTCAGAGACTTAACCAGGGCCACAAGCGACCCTACTTCTCTTATAGTAACTGGAGCTCCCAGCAGCGGGGCAGAGGACAGAGAGGGCGAGGTGCGAAACCCACCAGGTCAGCCACGCAACCCTCCTTTTCTAAGCGACCCAGTTCTCCTTCCCGGAGACAAGATTCCTGACTCCTCAGCCACTTCCTTCCCCAACTCCGGCCGGCTGGGAGGAAGGCCCCTTCACTTCGCTGGCCAGTGGAGCCGAACCGTATCCGATTCCTGGGCTATACAAACGGTAACAAAAGGTTATTCCATAGAACTCAAGGCCACGCCAAGGCAATCCTTCCATTTCCCCCCCATCTCGTGCATCCTCAGTGCAAACAGGGCAATGCGAACCGAAATAGACAGACTGAGAGCAATGGGGGCCATAGAAAGAGTACCATGGCATGAGAAGGGAAAAGGTCTTTACTCTCTTCTTTTTCTAGTACAGAAGAAAAGCGGAGACTGGAGAGCGGTCCTAGATTTGAAGCGGCTCAACAGATTCATCAGATGCCAGAAATTCAAGATGGAGACCTTAGCATCCATCACACTCGCGATCTCGAAGGGCGACTGGCTCTGTTCACTGGATCTGAAGGACGCGTATTTACATGTCCTCATTCTATCAGCTCACCGCTGTTACCTCCGTTTTGCCTACGACAGCCAACACTGGCAGTACCGAACCCTCCCCTTCGGCCTCGCCTCAGCACCCAGGACATTTACAAAGATCCTTATTCCACTCATCGCAAACTTCCGCCTCGAAGGCATAGTAGTGTTCCCCTACCTGGACGACATCTTGATCCGAGCAACAACACGGGATCTAGCTCAGATTCACACCATTTTCTACTTAGAGAGCCATGGTTTCCAAATCAATCGCTCCAAGAGCCACTTGGACCCCTCCCAGCACTTAGAACACCTGGGAGTAATATTCAACATACATCTAGACAGAGTATTCATCCCTCTCGCCCGACAGCGCAAGATGAAGACTCTCATTTCTTACATATGTTCACGACCGAGGACCCTCCTCCGATCCTTGGCCTCCCTCCTAGGGTGCATGATCTCTTGCACACGGCACCTGCAATGGGCTCGATTGCACGCTCGCACCCTGCAGCAGCTGCTCTGTCCGTGGCAACTGCAGATAATCAACAACACCCCAATGACTGTCAGTACCAGACAACACTCTGCAATCCTTCAGCTGGTGGGAGAACCCGGCCCGCTTCAGAGAGGGTGTTCCTCTCTCAGACCCAGCCAAAGTTGTTCTGACAACAGATGCCACTCTCTCCGGATGGGGAGCCCACCTGGGTTCCAACCTCGCGCAGGGGGCCTGGTCACTCAAGGAGACCACCCACAGCATCAACTGGCTAGAACTGAGAGCCATCCGACTGGCCCTCCACAAATTCCTCCCAATCCTGAAGGGTTGCCACGTAGTCATCTTAACGGACAACACCACCGCAATGGCCTACATCAACCGCCAGGGGGGAATCCCGGTCAAAGACACTCCACAGGGAAGCTTCCCACCTGATTCTTTGGGTGGAATGTCATCTGCTCTCCCTATCAGCCCTCCACATAAAGGGGTCAGACAATATCAAGGCAGAATGGTTGAGTCGACAGACCCTGGATCCGGGAGAGTGGTCGCTCAGCCCGGCCGCGTTCCAGCTAATCATCGAGGCGTTCGGCTCACCGATGATCGATCTTTGCCTCCCCGACCAACCACAAGCTGTCTTGCTTCTTCAGCAGGAACCGTCACCCCAGATCGGAGGCTACCGATGCCCTCAACCAGATGTGGCCTCAGGGTCTTCTTTATGCCTTTTCCCCCGTTTCCTCTGATCAGCCGAACAATCCACCGATGCAAGTTTCAACAAGTCACGACAATAGTCGTAGCCCCCTTCTGGCCCCACCATCCGTGGTTCCCGGACTTACTCAACCTGTCACGTGGGAATTTTCTCACTCTCCCGGCCACTCGGGACCTCCTGTCACAGGGTCCTCGAGTCTACCAGAAGCTGGAGTTTCTGAAGCTAACAGCATGGCAGTTGAGGCCCTAGCACTTAAGGGACTAGGTTACTTTGATTCAGTGGTACACACCCTTCTAAAAGCCAGGTGAAAATCCACACGGTGCATATATCAGTGCACCTGGAAGGTTTTTGTGGGTTGGTGCAGGTCTAAGCAAATTTTCCCACAGTCGCCTTCAATAGCCCAGGTTCTGCTTTTCCTCCAGGAGGGATTAGATAGAGGTCTCCGCCCTAACACCCTCGTTAGACAGCTGGCCGCCATTGATAGCATTATAGGGGCATCGCGCAAGCCTAGGTTGTCTCCCCATCCCCACGTCAGACAATTCATGAGGGCAGCTCGTATCTCCCCTCCCGTAGTTCACAAGTTCCCTAACTGGCAGTTAAACCTGGTCCTTAAAGCACTTACAGGGCCCCCCCTTTGAGCCTCTTAATCAGGTATCTTTGTTTTACCTATCAATCAAGGTAGCATTCCTCATAGCCATCACCTTAGCTAGGTGCATATCAGAACTGGGGGCTCTGTCGGTTGATCCCTCTCTCTGCGTATTTAGAAAGGAGTCAGTTCTCCTTCGATTGGACCCTTCCTTCCTCCCTAAGGTTTCCTCGATCTTCCACCTTTCCCAGGATTTAATCCTGCCTTCCTTTTGCCCTGGACCTCGCCATTCGCTAGAAAGGCTGTGGCACACACTGGATGTTCGCAGGGCCTTAAAAACTTACCTGCTTTGTTCGGCTGCCTTTAAACATTCCTCTAGCTTTCTGGTTAGCTACCATCCCCGTCACAGGGGCAAGAAAGTATCTAAATCGGTTATTCCCGGCTGGATTTCGACCTGTATAGCCGAGGCCTACAAAGCCTCCGGTCTCCAGCCACCCAATCCTGTCCTGGCCCACTCTACATGTAGTGCGGCCACAAATTCGGTGTTCCTCTCCAGGGCTCCTATAACGGAAATATGCAAGTCTGCTATATGGAAAAGCCTACATACTTTTACCAGGCACTATAAGATTGACATACAACAATCTGCCGAGGCCACTTTCGGCAAGCAGATCCTGCAGGAGGTTCTGGGAACTAATGAAATCATCTGTCCCTCCCCTTCCGAATAAACAGTACTGCTCTGTTACCTCCCTGGGTCCAAATAAACCGTCCGAAGGCTATAGAAAGGGCAGTTGGTATTCTTACCTGTGAATTGCCCTTCTGTAGCCTTCCAGTGAGTTTATTTGGCCCACCCGGGCTTTTTTTGTTATGAAATCTTCTTAGTTAAATAATAGTGCGGCCCCCATTCTATGGGGCTCGTTTGTGGTTAACCCTTGAAGTTTCGGGCAAGGTTTTTCTCCTTGTTATTTCAGTTCCAGTTTCATTGGTTGTGATACTCCTGGGGAAGCGAGGGCGCGCTCTCCCTACGCATGCCCAGTAGAAAGTCTGTGCTGCCTCCTAGTGGTCATGAGGGAGAATGCTCCCTGGGTCCAAATAAACTCCCTGGAAGGCTACAGAAGGGCAATTCACAGGTAAGAATCCCAATTGCCCTTTCTCACAACACCCATCCTTCCAGCCCCACATGGATTTTTTTTCTTATATTCGTGGAAAGGGTTGGAAGGAACTGTCAATCTGAGGGGGAAGAGTGCTTTTTATACTAGAACAGCTTGAGACCATCACTTGGTCTATTATTTGAATATGGTGAGCATGCACAAGCCAGTTGTGAGACTGTTTGGAGCCATCTTGAAGAACCTACTTTACAAGGAAACAACCTTTTGATCACTCACATGGGGAGGAGGAGTTTGTAAACAAACAGTTTTATCTCCCAGTCCGGTGTCCCGCTGCTGCAGCAGCACTACTAGCAGGTGAGGAATGGAGGACACACACACACACACACCGGTGATCCGTCCCTGGACTCCCTTTCATTGTTTGTAATCACAGAACACGTGTTGCTGAAGGAAAGCTAGAATGGTCGCCAACTGGAGGTTTTTGCTCTACTGACTACCATTGAACAGCATAGGTGCTGTTCAGTGACAGTTTGCTACCGCCTTAACTATAGGTCTATAACTTCCATGCCTTTTGGAGCATGGTTGAATTTGTAAGAGCCTTAACGTTCTTAAACTGACGTTTTTTTGATCCTAGAATTTCCCAGTTCTTTTGAAAACGAACGAAACTAAATTACCCTTCTACAACGGTATCAACCTGGGAAAAAATAGTCTGACTTCTGTCTGGCCTCTAATGTGCCCATGAACAGCTTAAGAAGGTCATAAGCTCCCACAAAAATGGCAAGGTAATTGTCTGAGGGGAGATATCTTTTTCTTTTTCCCCTAAATTTAAAAATCTTTAATTCCCCCCCCACTCTAACCTATTTACCTGTCTTGACCGATAACCTATTTTTAAGATATCTTAACCTATAACCTAATTAACATGAATATGATTAAATGAAATTATAAAATCTAAGTATTAAATAGAGTGTAGGGAGTTAGATACTTTCCATCTTCCTGTGCACTTGGCAGGACGGGGCATGATGATAGTGGCAGATGGTCGGCGGGCAGGGATGCCCTGTACCCCAGAAGCCTCTTGCAGCGCAGAGGAGTCACTCATACTCCTGTAAGGAAGCCCAGTGGTAGCCTTCCCATGGCGACTTCTGTTCTGGCCCTATAGAAGGGAATAGTATAGCATTAAAATGCATTAGTAATGCTTAGGGAATACCTAATCCTATGGTTACCTAAACTGAAGTAGAGGGTTTATTACTTGCAGGGCCTAATTCTCTTTGAACTCACTCTCTTAATGTGGCACAAACTCAAGAAAAGATGAGTGCACGCTTGAATTTTCCGATACCTCTATACTTCCAGACATATAACTTTAAACACACTTTTCTGCATCACGACAAACCGGTCACAAACCTCAGAAAATGCAGTTCTGCCTCTGATTTCAAACTCGTGTAACTTGGCTGTTTCTCACCTGATCTTGCTGATATTTGGGTAGCTTCGACCCCTCATCTCAGCGACCCTCCCTACAAATTACCACAGTGATAGGGTGAATCTATTTTATAACAAATAGAATGTTCATGATTTTAAGAGCACAAGCCGCCTTAACTCTAGAGCTGCTCCAGCGGCTCAACCATACCTGGTGTTTTCCTGGAAACTTGCAGATCCATGTTTTGCTAATGATATAAATTTGTTTTTCAGTCTTGTTATACCCCATAATTCTGCTACATTTCCAGTAATTGCCAATATTGGACCATAGCAGATAACACAAGAAGTTGCCAAACAATTATTTGGAAGCTTAAAGTATGAAATTTAAGCTTTATTATTTGTTATTGCCTGGGTAAAACCTAAGAAAACTACGAATCAGCTCTACTGCTTAACACTTTAAATGGGAGTTGACCTCTAGTTGCTACTTAACATTAAGAGGTGTTGGAGTTCTAATGCAAAGCCTCCCATTGCTTTCCATTAGAATTTTCAGGTGCTGCATTTCAAGCCGACTATTTTTGTTTGATTTATTTATTTATTTATTTATTCTTGCTGTCCCTCCCTTATTTGCTGGAGGGTGTATTGATGGGATAGTGTGCAGGTAAATTCATCCAGTGTCTAGTTCCTGCTGGTGAATTATGGGTTCTTTGTCGTGTTTTTAAACAGACAATTCATGGGGCTGAAGATGCCCATTTTTGTCTGTCATGTGGCTTAATGCCACACGTGTGCGGTATGGGCCGAATGTGCCATGGTGTTGTGAGAAGTGGTGGGGACTGAATTGCTAGTGTGCCCCCCCCGCCAGTGGCTTGGGGGTGAGGGAGGAACCTACGCTGCACCCAACTACCCACCTGCTTGTCTGCATGCCAGCCTGGCCGCTGATGTCTAATGGGCCTAGACATAGAAGGCTCCCTCTGGTGCTCTCCCAGGGCCTCACCCGCTCCTGGAGACCTATGTGCCGGTAAGGAGGAGGCGCGGTGTTGAGTGAGGCGGGGTGCCTTCTTGCTGCACCTGGCAGCTGAGCGCGTCCCCTTTCCTGAGTGCCATTGTGGCCGGAGAGGGGGAAAAGAACTGCTGCTGTTGCCACTGCCCCCTGCTACATGGGACTCGTAGCTGCTACTGCTGCAGCTCCTGTTGCCGCCACTACCACCCGTTACTCAGCATTCCAGTCAGGAAACATGGTGGCGACCCCATTGCGCGTATGTGCAGCAGCAGCGCGCCACTTTTAAACACACAACAGTAAAGCACAGCAGCCAGAGCAGAGACAGCGGCAGCAGGGAGCACTGTCCGACCCGAGCAACAAGAAGCAGGCGGGAATAAGGCGTGAGACCAAGACAAGTACAGTTTATACTAGGTAGTTTGGAGGGAGGCAGGCATCTGGCATGTGACCAAGACAGGCATGCACCTACAATCTTCAGGGCTCTAGAGGAGTGCTTTTCTCAATGAGCTAGTGTTACAGGTAAGTAAATCTATTTTCCCGGAGTCTTAACTTAGTATTTCAATAGCCCTTCTGATAGTTTTACTCTGTCTCCTGTGCATTCAAGCTAGGTTCTCCTGATGTTCTTATTGCTTATACGACAGAGGGTGGAGCAGGGGGGCATTACCCCCCTCTACGCATACTGAGAGAGAGAAATTATAACTCTAATCTCCAAACTGCTCTGACATTGCAATGAATGGGGCTTGTGCTGGTACAGTACTTCGAGGATCACAGCTTAAGTGATTTGCCATAGGTCACGCGCTGAATTAGTAGTGAAAGGTCACTGACTCCTAATTGTCTGCCCAACTAAGACTGAACCCCCCATGAGATTTATAACATGAAAGCTTTGCATGGGTGTTGGGGATTGACGCTCTTTACGCATCATGTGTAAAAATGCTGCAGAAACTCTTAACCTGTTTGAGCATTTGGGGGGATAATTTAATGTTCATTAGCACTTTATATCTCCTATATGTGGTCTGGAAATAAAAACGTTTTCTCATCGGCTACCAAGGAGGTTACTAGAATCCCACTGAAATGAGCAATCCAAGAGGTTATCTACCACCGTGGAGAATTATGTCCAAGCAGTGTGAGTCAAGATACGAGTTGAAGCCTCCCTTCTAGTGCAGCTACCAATACTCATATATATGCTACTGTTTTGTTTTTATTGATCATTTTTATGGCAAAACTCAGTATAAACCTTTTTTTTTTTTTTTTTTTTGAGGAAGGAAGCAAGGACTTTGGCAAAGATAAATTTAGATTGCTTTTACAAATTATAAAAATTCAGAAAAAGTATGCCATAGATACTGTACTAGTATGTTGCAATTAGATGAATTTTTGTTTTGCATAATGTATCCTAAGTATTAGCTATCTGAACTGGGTGAGGGGTGGTGTTAATGGTATTGAAGTGGAAATCTTAGTTTTGTGGAACCTAAATCATCTCAATAAATACGTAAACTGCTGATGTTTAGCATGTACAAGAGGAAATGTAAATATAGAACTGTTTGTGCTCTTCTAAGTTTCCGTGTACAAGGACCTGAATTTTAAAAGCAGTGTTAATGTTAGTTTTTTTCCTCGAAGACTTGATAGATGGGTGGAAAATCGGTAGAATTATGACAGGTTGCCTTTTTGACCCATTACCCGTTTCATCCACAATTATCTGAGTTGCCTTTTTGATCCATTTTTCACACCTGTTGCTTTCCATACAGCTACCTGCCTCGATGGGATCTGCCCTCCTGTCAGAGTCTAGGGCGTACAAGATCCCTGTGTATATGAGAGAGAGGGTTTTTTTTCTGAATGCAGCTCTTCCTTGTAGAAGAGACTAGTTCTAATTTCTCACTGATTAAGAAGGGAAGAACAGTCACATCCATCATGTTCCCAAGCCTCGCTGATCCAGCCTTGTACATTTTAATACTGTACTTCTGACCCATTTGTGAGACATTTGAAAGAGCTTGTGTGACCAGCTGGTTTAGCCTGGCAGTTAGGGTGTTCGATTTGGAGCTGGAAGACCAGGGTTCAAATCCATAAACTCGGTAGGTGGCCTTAGGGAAGCCACTATTTCTCAACCTTAGTTCCCCATCTGCACAACAGGAATAACTATGACCTATCTCTCAGAGTTGTTGAGGGTGGCCTAGATATGAAATGTAAAGTCACTTTGTATATAATAATAATAAGTTTATTTGTTTAGCCATTTTGGCCATAACAAAATAAAATAAAGAGATAACATCAACAATCAACAATAAAATCAACAAAATACATAGATAAAAACAAAACAGAACCAAATAAGACCCAAGTCCTCGTCATTTACAGAAGCAAAATCATAATAAAATCATCAAATTAATTCAAACTAGCAGTCCCCCAACCTACTCCCCTGCTTCTCCTTCATAATATATAAACACCAAATAAAAATTGAGCAATCTTTTCAATGGTTTCTTTACATGGGTCTTGCAGTAACTTCATCATTGTAGACTCACCTGGGCACCCCACCATTTCCCTCAGGAGAGGCATTATTAATTTTTGACGTAAATCCTTATAAAATGGGCAATACAAACAAATATGGGTCAATGACTCAATCAGGTTCAAGGGGCAGGAGCACAGCCGCTCAGCCAAAAGGATTCCACCATACCTCCCCAGTGTAAGAGCAGAGGGGAAATAGTTAACCCTGGCCAACAAAAGGAGCCTCCTCTTGAGTATCAGTAACCCACAATCCAAATAGACCCTTAACTGGCCGGTTTCTCTTAGCAGATCCTTCTGAGGACCATAGGCAGAACTGGCACTTATAACTGCCCATCTTTCCTGCCTACCCACATCTGCCAGTCTCTGGAGAACCACAGCCCTTGCGGCTTTATAACCTAACGGGGCTATAGCCTCCTGTGAAAACCCCAATAAATTCAACTTCCCCATCACACGCTGCACCCAATAATTCAGAGACGTGTCCTTAAAAATCAATCTTGTTAGTGGAGCTACTGACCCAAAATATAACCTGAGCCAGTAGCTTAGAGTACCCTTCCAAATCCGTTCTTCCAGCGGGATTATACCACACTCCGCATACAGCACCAGACTACTTTGTATATCGTAAGTACTATATGAATAATCAGAACAGAAGTTTCTAATGCCTTCTTTATTCCTTTTCGCTGACTAACCAATTTAACACATGGGGCAAGGAGCACACACTTTCAAATTAATGTTTGGTTGGTAGGGAGCTTGTATCAATCAATTGCTTCTTAAGCTGCTCCACTTTTGACTCCTGGTTTTTAATGCACACAAAAGTCGTGAGGGTTTTGCTTTTACTTCTGTGTTCCATATTGTACTGAATGTGTTCAGCATTGTGTTAGTTTCCCCCCACCCAAGCTGCTGTCCACAAGCGCATCCTAGTCATCTAGAAAATTTAACAAGTCTTTTTGCAACAAAGATGGAAACATCTTCATTCCAGATGGTATAGCTGAGATGTGTCAGAACACGGGAGGGCATACAGTTGGGATGTTAATTGTCCCAACTTTGCTTTGTTTGGTTCTCTTTTTAAAATGGATAGCTTTATAAATTCTTGCTTACTCAATGTAGCACTGTAACTTAAAAGTTACAGAAATGTAGAAAAGCTTGAACAATCTAATGGGTGAAAGCACTTTAAATAATAATAGGATTTAAGTCTGTTAAGCTGTAACAGACTTTTAAGGGGCACAGAGCTGATTCGTACATCTTTTCCCCCAGCAGCAGAAACACCATCTGTGTGGTACAGTGAACTGACTGAGTGTGTGACAAATACGGAGACTGACAGACAGACACGTCCCACCACTATACATACAAACATAACCACCCAGTAGTACGCAGACAAATCTTGTACATACAACCACCCACCACAAAGCTGACAGGGAGACCAACCCCTCCCACTATACTGAGTCAGTCAGTCATGAGGGGGGACAGCAGTATACGTACGCACAAACCTCACAGCACTACATACTACAGATGTTGCACGCACACAGATGTCACAGAACTCCACATGTCAGAACTACACGCACACTCGTGCATCTAAGAACAACGCACACACAGTTCAGACAATCTTACCAGATAATAATTCACACCCATTATCATCTTTGGGGAAAACCAGGTATGATCTGGAGTTGGACCTGCACAGAACCACCCACTGCAAGCTTACACACATTATTAAACATGACAGTAAGACTAAAAAAAATGGGGGGAAATTCCTACCCAAAAAAACCCTTTCATGTTACGGACATAACTTAAGGCACTACAATTCCTATCAAACCATTTCCTACCCAAAAAAACCCTTTAGGGAATTACGTCATTTAGAATTCCCATCAAGCAGTAACAGGCATGGAAACGGAAAGTTAGGGCAGGAATAATGGCACGACACTTCCGTACCCAAAAAACCCTCTCAGGAAAGATACTGTATGGAACCAGTATCCTATCCAAAAAACCCTTTCCATGAAACAGTAACAGGCATGGAAATTGTAAGTTAAGGCAAGAAAAAAGACACAACAGTCTCTCTACTATCTGAACACCAGAGTCTCCCTTTTCTCGGGGGGGGGGGGGGAATTAATTTGTAGGTGAGAAGCAAACGCAGCTTTGGAACCTAAGGCGCATGGGAGTGAGTTGAAGTGGCTTTTAACTCCCACGCCATACAAGGGTCTGGTGTACTACACAGCAGGAACGCGAGTTTCTCATGAGTCACTAACGCATGACCCAAAAAAAAGTTTAAAAGTGGTAAAAATTGTTGACACATACACTTTGTATGGACACCAGAACTCATGGAAAGTGCATAGAAAAAAGTGCATCCTGAAATCTAAGTGTCCCATGTTAGTACACAAGACTTGCATGGCATGGGAGTTACTTAAAGTGTCTTCTCACTTCCAAAGTTTCCAAGGCTGTGTTTGCTTGGGGAGAAATAAACAGCAAGGTGCCTCAGGGGTCAGTACTGGGACCAGTATTATTTAACATATTCATTTAATGATCTGGAAAAAGGGGTAAAGAATGAGGTGGCTAAATTTGCAGTTGATACCAAATATTCAAGGTAATTAAGACCTCGGCAGACTGCAAGGAAATACAGAGGGATGTTGTATGACTAGGTGAATGGGCATTAAAATAGCAAATGAAATTCATTGTTAAGTGGAAGGTGATGCATACAGGGAAAAATAATCTTCACCTTACATACACAATGCTACGTTCTGATCTGGGTGTAACGACTCAGGAGAAGGATCTTGGAGTCATTGTGGATAGTTCCTTAAAGACATTGGCTCAGTGTACAGCAGCAGTCAAAAAGGCAAAGGGAATGCTAAGCATTACTGCAAAAGAAATAGAAAATAAAAGGGGAAAATATCCTAATGCTGCTGTATAAATCTTTAGTACAACCCCACCTTGAGTATTGTGTGCAGTTCTGGTCGCCTCATGTAAAGAAAGCTATGATAGAATTGGAAAAAAATTCAGAGAAGGGCAACAAAGATGATAGAAGGGATAGATCGATTTTCATATGAGGAGAGAGGCTCAACAGGTTAGGGCTGTTTAGCTTGGAGAAGAGGCAATTAAGGGGGGGATAGAAGTTTATAAAATGAGTCTCATGGAGAAAGTAAGTAGGGACTTTGCCCTTTCTCACAATAAAAGAATACGGGGACACTCATGTTAAATGGCAGCAGATTTAAAACAAAAGAAAGTACTTTTTCCACTCAGCAGGCCATACAATTGTGGAACTCATTGTGAGAGCTGGCAGTGAACGCTGGCACTATAACTAGCTTCAAACGGAAACTCAATAAATTCTTAGAGGATAGTCATAAATGTTTACTAGTTGGGGGTGGCTCCTGGTAGTTGGGGATGGTTAGCAGGAGATGGGTCGCACCTCCATGAACTGTACGTGTACTTCTCTCAAGCTACTGTGGTTGGCCATTTTGGGAGATAGTATGTTGGGCTTGATGGACCATGGATCTGACCCAGAATGGCTCTTACTACTTATGCGAAGTAAAAGAACTGTTTCACTCAGAAAAAGTAGGAAACTAGTTATCTAATTGGTAAAACCAATTTTGGGTGTGTGGCTTTGTATGCAGAGGTATCCTTTTTAAGAAGTTAAGTGTGCATTTTTATTGTGCATTTTTCTCCAATTACTTTATGCACACACACACACCCAATGCTGCTCTTTCTAGACGCATCAGTGGTTTCCCTAAGACAGTTTTGTGTGGATATCCCTTTTTTCATAGCATTGTTCCTGTGCTACCATACCATAAGTCAACAAAATCCTGCAGTGTCTTTAATCTCTTTTGCAAGCCTTTCCAGAATGCAATAGATTGCATCCTGCATTCACTGACGCTGTATAGATTGCAAATGGAAAAAATGTATGATGCACTGTCATTTTCTACCATAAAAGCTTTTGAGAAATTTGAGATTTTTTTCCCCAAGAGTCTTTCAAATGCCAGTATTCAAATATGACTAAAGAAAATCCTCATTTCATCTGACTCTCCAGATGTTCTTTAAGATCTTAATTTTTGTTAAAATTAATATCAGACTTTTGAAAGACTTATTTTTGTTACAGAAAATATTCATTACAGCCTGAGTCCTTAGCCTGTTTGAAGTTGGAATGATTGTGTGCTGTGTCATGAGTATTATATATTTATATGTACTCCTTCCTTTCCAAAGAGTTGATGGTGTTTCACCCATCTATTTTAAGCAAGAGATGAATTTTCAGAGTGCTACACACCTATTTCTCTTATTAACTGCAAACAGTAGTGAATAATTGGGTCCTAGAGGAACAGTTTTTAAAAAAAACAGTTAGGTCCCAATTTTTAATGCTTTTTTTAAGTATCTGAAAGTCAATGGGAGTTGGTGACTGAATGCCTTAGTCTTTGAAGAATCAACCCTCCTAGCCCCATCAGGCCTCAATTTCAGAATTGCTGGAACACGTAGCAGTTCCTGTTGACTTCATTTAGGCTACTCATTTAAGGATAGACTTAGAAGTCTCCCTTCAGACACTGGTTTGAAAACCTTGGTCAGTTTTCTGTATAGATAGCACAACACTGAATAGTTTTATTTCTAGAGATAGTAAAATCTGACAATTTATTCATATTATAGTAATGAGACAACTAACTGTGCCTTTCCATAAACCTTACCTTCTTCAGAGCTGGAAGAACAAACAAGAAGAGCTCTAGAGTTGGATCAAGAACGAAAAAGAGCAAAAGAGGAAGCGGAGCGCCTAGAAAAAGAACGTCGCTCTGCAGAAGAGGCTAAATCTGCTCTAGCCAAACAAGCTGCGGATCAGATGAAGAATCAGGAGCAGCTAGTAAGAAGTTATAACCCCATTCTGGCTGAAACCAAGCAGTTGTTTTGACAACCTCAAGAAAATTAGTCTTTAAGGATGAATTAATTACTTTCTGTTGACTGAAAGACATTTCTTTCTCCCTTTTAGACCATAGATACCTGCGAAGTAAACCAGTCTGTAAAACTGCAGTTTTGCTACTTATGCCCCCAAAAGGGTGACCTGTTTCTTAATTGCATTTTAAGCAGCAAATATACGAATTTATAACACAATACTTTTTGTAGCATTTAGTGACAACCTGATTCCAGCTGTTGCCATCCACTAGTGTCTGGTGGCATGTTTTGTTGTCTTACTTTTTGAGACCATGTTATGATGATACTAAACCAGTAATTTCAAAATGTACATTAAAATTTCAGGATATTTTCAGAATGCTGACTGGTGGCTTCCAATGAAGTCGGGCATAAAATCCTACCAATAACTTTTTATAATCCCACTAGCTTGCCTAGTAGTTGGTGAATGCCCCCAGGCTCTGCTATAGCGTAAGCCATTGTTGGAAGCTGCTGTAAACTAGCTCAGCTTCCTTGCCGATCAGCTATCAGGGAAAATAAGATTCCCCCCCCCCCCCTGCAAAAAGGCTGGTTCTTTACAAATGCATCTGTCTGGCTTCTTTATCCATGTGAAACATGTACCTTTCTCCTAAGGGGTGCAGGATTATCTGGTTTAGTACTAGAAAGGATTCCCTTAGTTAAGCTGTTTCATCCCACGAGGAGGATGAATATTGTTTAAAATGGAAATAATTTAAGAAGAAAATCATGTTTTATTACTATCGCATGTGACTCTTGTCCTGATTTCCAAAATTTTGGATGCAAAGAAAGAAAATGCCATAGGGCTAATTTGTCTTCAGTCACATTTTATGACCCATGGTTGAAACAAATAAACTTTTACTACTACTACATAGGGTCAATTTTGGCTTCTTCCACTTATATATTGTGCCATAACAGGATCGGAGCTGGCAAGTGGAGTATTCATGCATGTAGCCCCTGGCATGGAGTGCAGGATTAAGGGCAAGAAGTAGTATCCATAGCATAAATAAACTTAAATAAATAAATAACACTCAGTGCTGCAGAGTCTGGCCTGTGCCAAGAAAAGCTGTAAATTGGTAGACCCTCTAAAGCTACCTTATCCTTGACCAGCCCAAACTTTGTGCAGTACAAGTACGTTGTAAAGTCACTTTTCCATGAGCTGCACATTCCTTGTTGTGTTTCCTGTGACAGTACAGTACAGAATCAGTCCTTTGTTTAAGTGGGGTACTGTTTTAAAAGGTAGAAAATGGCATATCAATTCTAATTCATATCAAAGGCCTGACCACTTCCTCTACTGCAGAGCCAAAATGATATCTTGAATTAACCTCTCTGCTTAATTCTGTTCGTTTTAGGCAGCAGAACTGGCTGAATTCACTGCCAAGATTGCACTTCTGGAGGAGGCCAAGAAGAAGAAGGAAGAGGAAGCTTCAGAATGGCAGCACAAAGTAATAAAACATTACTGCACATTACGGTTGGGATTTTTGTAGAAGCTGAGGGAGCTCCGTGTCCAGGTCACTTGAGCTCCTAACAGAATGCATATGGTAGCACCTAGAGTACTGAATTAGCACCTATTGCTATTTCATGCATTTGAAGAAAATAAAACCAGTTTCTCCTCTTACCGCCTTCTCCTCCTCTGCTGGGTAGCTCTGCTGCTGGCCCATAGGAGGCAGATGAATAGATTTTCTTTTTGCGCATGCGCGCCAGGAGCTACCCGGTCTCTCTTCAGTCTAATCATCTGCCTCCGGCCGGTAGGACACTCTTCGACGCAGCTCCGTCCTTCCGTACAAAAGAAAGCAAAGGAAACCGAGTTAGTAGTGTTTAGGGCTGAGGGGAGCTTTCTAAGGCGAACCCCTTTTTACACTGGGCCCTTCGAACCTAAAACGGCTCTTTTTTCCTTCTCCCTACTCTCCCGGCAGCCTTCCCCCCCCCCTCCCCGCCAAAAAAACTCCTCGGTGGCGCGGCCGTGCCTGCGAGCAGATTGGGCTGAAAACACAGCAAAAAGGAAGCCCAAGACAGGAAGATTGGGGACAGTGCGGCTGGGCCTTAGAGTTTTCCCTCAGCCACATTACCACGTGGAAGGAACCCTTACAGGGCGGAGGCAGCGCGGCTGCTCTCTGTCCCTAGCAACCAGGCTCCATGTGGAAGGGCCTATTACAGGGCGGAGACAGCACGGCTCGGCTCTGTCCCTGATATAATTAACCCATTGTGCCTGGCTCTAGAAGTTCCAGTAGATAGAGCTCCCTATTCTACATTAAGTGTTGCTTGTTGTTCTAACAGGCAAACCATGAATACGGGACAACCCGCCCCCCCCAGGGACACCCCTGCTCCAGTGCCAGCTCCCCTGCAAGACCAGGACACCCAGGTACGCCTAGCCTCCCTAGAAAAATCAATGGGAGAGATCCTGGCTACCCTGGGACAATTAGCCAAATCTAAAAGAAAAAGACATAGTGCCAAGCCTAATGCGAAACCTAAGGCAGGGACATCTGGGGCTCCCAAAAAGAAAACCAAGCGACCACCAGAGGGTGCACTGCACGCAGCCTCAATAGGGTCCTCAGCAGAGAGTGACCAAGGGGAGCAGTTTACTGAATTAAATCGGGCACTATCTGAGCAGGGTCAGAGAGAGTCTGATCCTTCCTCGGAATCGGATCAAGTTCTGTCTGAATTAGAAGAAGGGGAATGGGTTGAACAGGCCTCTGACCCTAAAGAGGGGGAGAGACAATTTCCCTCTCAGTACAGAAACAAACTGATAGCGCAGGTTATTAAAACTCTACAGTTGCAGGAAAAATCCCCTAAGCAGGATTCCTCTGACTCTCAGGAGGAGGAAACCCACCAATACATTCCCTCAGTTCATGGTAGAGACCAGGGTCTCCCCTTAGATAAGGCTTTTGAGAAGCTTGTTCTGCAGGAGTGGAAACACCCAGACAAGAACTTTAAGATGAACAAGGCTCAGGACACCTTGTACTCCTTCTCCAGGAGAAAGGATCCTATGTTCCGACCCCCTAAGGTGGATGCCGGAGCTGCATCCCTAGCCAGACATAGTGTTCCCCACTGAGGGGGATTGCCACCCTAGGGATGCAACGGACAGAGCAATTGACGCAGCTCTTAAAAAAGGTTCAGAAGCTACATCAGCTGCCCTGAAAGTAGGAATAGCCTCCTCCTATGTATCTAGAGCCATGCTAGCCTGGCTCCAGGAATTAAAGCCCCAGAAATATCGGAGGGTAAAGCCCAGAGACTAAATTCCAGAGTTTGCATGGCAGCCGCCTTCCTTGCAGACGCGACCACGGATAACCTAACTTGGTCGGCTAGGTCAGTGGGCCAACAACATTGCGGCTAGACGCAGGGTATGGCTACACTCCTGGGATGGAGATGTCACCGCAAAGAATTTGCTTACAGCCTCCACATATACATGTTCTAAGTTATTCGGCGTATGCCTGAAGAAGGTGTTGGAAGAGGCGTCCAGCAAGGACAAAACCAAGACACTACAACAACTGTCTGCCAAGAGGGACTCCTTTAGGGGGCAGCCCTTTCATTTCAGGGGCTTCGCAGGCCCGTCCAGAAACTTCCAAGCTCCCGCTCAGAGAGGCTACACCCCCAACTTTACCTGCAGAGGCTTCCGGTCAGGAAGGTATGATAGACGCAGATCTAGAGGCCCTCCTACCAATCAACCGAGGCAGGACGCCTGACTATTCCAATTGCCGGGTTGGGGGCAGGATCCAGCAGTTCCACGATGTGTGGGCACACTCGATCACGGACGCCTGGGTCCTATCCTGCGTAAAACGGAGACACTCCATCGAACTGGACAGCACCCCTCCACGCAGGTTCCTAATATCTCCATCACGAGACGCAACAAAACATCGCGCTATGACCTCCGAGATCAAGAGGCTCCTGGACACCAGAGCCATAGAAAAAGTGATGACGTCTCAACAACGCTCAGGCCTTTACTCCATTCTTTTCCTGGTGGCAAAAAAGGCAGGAAAATGGAGAGCAGTGTTAGATTTAAAGGCCCTGAATTGGCACGTAACAAAAAAGAGGTTCAAAATGGAAACTGTGATGTCCATTTGCCACAACATACACAGAAATGACTGGATGGTGTCCCTGGACTTGCAGGATGCATACCTCCACATCCCAATTCAAACGACTCACAGGAAGTGGCTCCGCTTCATGTACAACAACCACCACTGGCAATTCAGGGCCCTTCCATTCGGACTGTCCTCAGCCCCCAGGACCTTTACCAAAGTATTGATACCACTGGTAGCATACCTCCGGACGGAGGGCATTCATGTACATCCCTACTTGGACGATCTGCTGATCCGGGCCCACTCTCCGGAAAAGACTATACAAGACCTCAACAGAACAATCTTCTATTTGGAACAACAAGGGTTCCTAATCAACAGGGAGAAAAGTCACCTCATCCCACGAGGAGACTAGAGCACCTGGGCACCATCATAGATACGAGCTCCGACCTCGTGTTCGTACCCCCAGACAGGACGAGGAGGATACGGAAGTTGGTAAGGACTCTCAAGTCATCACACCGGATGAGACTCAAGACACTGGCATCACTGCTCGGGCTGTTGATCTCGTGCCCAGCCCAGGTGACGTGAGGCAGGTTCCACCTACGTCCCTTACAGAGGCTGCTAGGACCTTTTCAACGAGAGCTCACAGGCGGGCTGAATCCCTGGGTGCATATACCAGGACACCTAAAGAACTCCCATGTCCTGGTGGTTAGACCCCGGCAGTTCCTGCAAGGGGTCCCTCTCACGGAGCCCACGAGGGACATAATAACAGACGTCAGCCAAACAGGCTGGGGAGCCCATACGACAACTTGATTGGTACAAGGGACATGGTCATGGAAGGACTCACAACAGCAAATCAACTTCCTCGCGCTGAAGGCCATTCGTCTGGCCCTTCAACAACTCTTTCCCTCTGGGACCAGTCGCTACTTGCTGATCTACACCGACAACGTGACAGCGAAGGCGTATGTGAACCATCAGGGCGGATCCCGGTCGCCTCAGCTACATCAGGAAGCAACCCGACTCTTCAGCTGGGCCCAATCCCACTCGTCGTCCCTGAAAGCTCTCCCTATCAGAGGGCAGGACAACACGACAGCAGACTGGCTCAGCCGCCAAGTTCTACAGCCCCACGAGTGGATGCTCAACAAAGCAGTATTCCAGGACATTGTGGAATGG
The DNA here is from genome assembly GCA_003113815.1 of Sphenodon punctatus. Classification (NCBI taxonomy): domain Eukaryota; kingdom Metazoa; phylum Chordata; class Lepidosauria; order Sphenodontia; family Sphenodontidae; genus Sphenodon; species Sphenodon punctatus. The sequence goes on along the minus strand of QEPC01002260.1, from coordinate 181,321 downwards.
TTCGGCCTTCCCATCATGGACTTGTTTGCCACCAGAGCCAACACTCAACTGCCCCGCTTCATGTCACGGGAGACATGCAAAGATGCAGAGGCAATCGACACTGTAAACCAACCATGGCCCAAAGGACTGCTCTATGCGTTCCCACCATTTCCTCTGATTGCACGGACCATTGCCAAGGCACGCAGAGAATGAGCGCTTCTGTTACTGATCTCACCCTGGTGGCCCAGGAGGCCTTGGTTCTCGGAACTGATCCACATCAGCCAGGGTCAATTCAGAAGGATCCCGCTAAAGACAGACCTTCTACATCAAGGACCGATCTCCTGCCCGGATATTTGGACTTACAGCTGACAGTCTGGCGATTGAGCACTCTGCACTGAAGAAAAGGGGATATACAGACCCAGTGCTCGATACTCTTCAGAGTTCCAGAAGGCCAGCCATCAGGAGGGCATACCAGAACACATGGAAAATGGTCACCTCCTGGTCAAGGCAAAAAGGTTTAGACCCACGACAGGCAGGAATTCTCCAAGTGTTAGACTTCCTGCAACAGGGGTTAGATAAAGGGCTCAGGGCCAACACTATAGGCAGACAGGCAGCGGCATTAGATTCGGTGCTGAGAGCAGCAACCAACAGGGCAATATCTTCCCATCCACACGTCAGGAGGTTCATACGGGCGGCCAGACTTCTGTTCCCTCCGGTTGTGCACAGGGTACCCTCTTGGAACCTAAACCTTGTCTTGGAGGCGTTAACAAAGCCGCCTTTTGAACCTCTCAAACATCGCTCTCTATACCTTTTGACCCTCAAAACAGTGTTCCTGGTAGCAGTGACGTCAGCTCGATGAGTTTTAGAGCTGAGCGCACTGTCCATGGAAGACAACTTTTGCATTTTTCGCACAGATTCTGTCACTCTTCGATTGGACCCTGCCTTCATTCTGAAGGTCAATTCATATTTCCACAGAGCCCAAGAATTGGTGCTTCCTTCTTTCTGCCCCAATCCGGTCCACCCCAGGGAAAAAGCCTGGCACAAATTGGACGTTCGATGGACTCTAAAAATGTATTTGGCCAGAACCCGGGCTTGCCGAAAATCCACGGCCCTCTTCGTTAACATTCGCCCGGGCCTTCAAGGCCTCAAGGCTTCAAAAACCTTGTTATCCAAGTGGGTAAAACAGGCCATCATTGAAGTCTATAAGGCAGGCGGGAGGATTCCCCCTTTGCAGATTTGGGCCCACTCTGTCTGCAGTGCGGCCACTTCCTATACCTTTAAGGCACAAGCCTCCTATGAAGAGATTTGTAGGGTGTCCCTACATACTTTCGTGAGGCACTACAAGATCAACATTTTCCAGTCAGCCGAAGCGGCTTTTGGCAGACGGGTACTGCAGTCAGTACTGGACTCTTCCAGTGCTGTCGGCTCCCACCCGTAAGAGAGGGGACTGCTCTGGTACATCCCAGTGGAGGAGGAGGAGGAAGTAGGAGGAGAAAGGAGAATTGGTGAATTCCTTTCTCTCTCACACTGCTGATCCTCCTCTGACCCTCCCTGCCAGACAGCATAGAGTACACCATATATCCAACTGTATTCGTTTAGTCAAGTTGAGGGCCACCGTTTGTGCTCTAGTTCGTTTTTTCAAATTATTCTCACTTAAATCCCATAAATGTACCGCAGGGGTCTTTGTTCTAAGTGTGTTTTTGTTAGATAAGAAATACTCTCCAGGGGCACTCGGCTAGATTACAGACTGAAGAGAGACCGGGTAGCTCCTGGCGCGCATGGGCAAAAAGAAAATCTATTCATCTGCCTCCTATCGGCCAGCAGCAGAACTACCCAGCGGAGGAGGATCAGGAGTGTAAGAGAGAAAGGAATTCTCCAAAGGTAGGTAACCAATTCTCCTTTTTTCTTCTTTGGAAATCTCAGTCTAAAAGGCCTATGGCTCCAAAACCTCAGCCAGTAAAACTTACGTAGCTGATCTGAGCATACTGAACGTTAAATCAAAATAGGGCAACAAATTCTGATCCTTTGCGCTCTGACTTGGAGTTCCAGTTAATAAATTAGAACTGTTAGTATGGAAGGAATGGTTGCTTTCTAAGTAGAGGCTCTTAAGCTGTTTTCTGCCTAATTTTGGAATTATTTGTAAAGTCCTTTGAAGGTGAAGACAAAGTGCTAAATATTATTGTTATATTTAGGCCTTTGCAGCCCAGGAGGATTTGGAAAAGACCAAAGAAGAACTGAAGACTGTCATGTCTGCGCCACCGCCACCCCCTCCTCCTCCACCACCAGTTATTCCTCCAACAGAGAATGAGCATGATGAACAAGATGAGAACAATGCTGAAGCTAGTGCTGAACTTTCCTCTGACGGTGTCATGAACCACAGGAGTGAGGAAGAACGGGTAACAGAGACGCAGAAAAACGAACGTGTTAAGAAACAGCTCCAGGTAATGAAGGTTTGCAGTGTAATTAATGCTGTAATTAAGATATCGGGTTTTCAGTGTTTGTTTACTGAAAATCATGCATTTTCTGTGTCACATTTAAGAGAAACCGTAATGTGCAGTTCATGTTGCATATTTTATCACTTCCTAACATTAACAATTGAAGTACAACTGGCATCCCTTATCCTGCTCTCTGGCTTGAAATGGGTTAGGAGCTGCATCGTACTGAACTGAGCAGAGACTGGGAGTTGTGAAACCTGAGTGGACTGTTCATGCTGCTGCTGAGGTTAGCAAATGTCTGCTATGATATTCAAAGTTTAAAACTGATCTCCAGTATCCTTTAACCTAATTTTCAGTTTTGTACTATTCTGTTACAGAATGCAATTGGTTCTTGCTTAATTTACTATATTTTAATCAGGGACCCGAGTTCCCTGCACCAAAAAATCTTAAATTCTGCAACCAGTGAAGCCAAGTTCTGCAAATTCACTGTGAACATTAATATTTGCATAATTAACTTGATTTGCATAACTCTGCATGCTGGGAAGCAAATTTGCAACAGGTTTGACATAGAATCACAACTTTGCTAATCAAACACGACTCAAATCCTCTGGAATTTCAGCACCCCAGAATTCCCACCTCATATTAAAACTCCAGACCTCCCTCACCCAAACATAGGGCCTTCAGACCCCACCCACCATTCATCTCCCAGAGGTCTAT
>QEPC01002260.1:136711-176330 GCA_003113815.1 Sphenodon punctatus | reverse complement strand
TGAGACCTCACATCTTCATGAATGTTAGACCCCTTGTCTCTCCCTCTGTTCCCCTTCCTATGTCTCTCCCCCAGCTCCTGTGTCTCAGATTGTAAGCCCTAGGGGCAGGGACTGTCTATTTTATTACTTTGTAAAGTGCCAGCTACATTGCTGGCACTATATAAATGTTTGTTAATAATAATAATAATAATTAATAATAATAGTTGATTGGTAACAAAGTGGAAGTTGGGAACAAAGCCTGCTTGCTGGCCAGAAGCAGAACTGACGGTAAATGTCTAATTCAGAAGAAGACATGTTGGCATCTGCTGTATGGTCAGAATAAATAATTGTGCTAAAGGGCATGATTCAACTGCAAAAGAAAAATGAGCAGTGTTGCTTTAGTCTTCAAAAAGGTGATATTTAACCCTAGTCTGGCTATGAGGTTGCATGGTACCCCGGAAGTTGTACAAAAAAATTCCTAAAACTTTTTAGCACACCTGTACCACTTCATATACTCTTCAAGGATAATGGGGTCAGTTGTGGCCCACTGGTTCATTGCCCCCACCCCCAGTTGTAGTTTTGTTTTCAATTAAGATAAGTACTAGAACATTAATGGGGCATGATTTGCCATTTGAATGAATGGGAAAATGAAAGCACTTTACACCCACAGTTATGGGATCATACTTTCCCCAAACACACTGTGGGATTTTGTCAGTTACAATGCCATTTTCTATATGTACATGAGAATTTCACTAGAAGTGGATTTGGGGGTCAATTATACCCCAGGTGGAAAACTTTGGTTACCAACTTAAAGTATGCAAGTTTGCTTTATCTTCATATTCTTTGCTCAGCACGTAACCCTTTTGTAGTGCGACGCTTAAATGCTCTTTGTTTTTATTTACGTGCAAGGTTGTGTTGAAGCAAAACTTGTATTGGGCTGAAGGGGTCATTTTGACCATTTCCGTTAGTTACTATGACAGCCACCTATTGGACCTGTGAAACTTTGCGTATGGAGTTAATAGCTACTTAATGTTTTTTGTTTATCCATGCTGACTGCTCAAGAACATTGGGCTGTTGTCTTTGTCTTCATCCAAGTCCTCTTCTTGGCCTATGAATAGGGAGGGCTAACCCAATAACATGGGTGATGACACTCGACCATTCATATGCAAAGTACATGTCTTTGTGCTATTCCCAAGATGTACTAAGCCAAGGTTATTTTTTAAAAAAAATATTTATTTATTTTATTAATTTATATTCCACCCCTCCTGCACTTGGGTGGCTTGGGGAGGCTTACATCAGCATAAAAAATGCACTAAAAACATAAATAACAATAATACGAAATTCATGAACGCTAGAACAATAAAAATTCGTTTGTTTGTTTGTAAAATCATTAAATACCCCACCCCTCCTGCTCCAAGCAGCCCGGGGTGGCTTACAATGTTAAAACCTATACAATCAAGAAAATCATAAAATATAATAAGGAAGGCACAAATCCAAAACTGCCTTCCTCCTCCCATCCCACCCTACACCCCATCTCCCTCACCAAAAGCCAGGCGGAACAGCCAGGTTTTACATATAGGACAGAAGAAAGGAAGATTTGGGGCCTCCACGGTGAGGGAGTTCCACAGGCTAGCTGCAGCCACTGAGAACACCCTCTCCATAGTGGGCCCCTGGGCCACACGGGGGGCCTTAAGAAGGGCGCCCCCAGTGGACTGCAGAGGCCGCTCCAGAGCGCAGAGAGCGAGGCGGTCCCGCAGGTAAGTTGGGCCAAGGCCATAGAGGACTTTATAGGTCAAAACCAATACCTTGAATCAGGCCCGGAAGAGCCAGTGCAGAGCCCGGAGCACCGGTGTAATGTACTCACTGCAACCCGTCCCCATAAGGAGATGGGCCGCAGCATTTTGCATTAGCGGCAGTCTCCAGACTGTCACCATAGGTAGCCCCACATAGAGTATGTTACAGTAGTCCAAACTCGAGGTAATGAAAGCATGGATGATGGTGGCCAGGTCATTATTTATTTTATTTATATTTATATTAAAATTTATATGCTGCCCCCTCCTGCCTCAGGCATCTCGCTGAAGCCATTGCACCAAATGTAATTGGTGAAACGCACTCCTCGCCACAGCCCCCACCTGGAAATCCAGGCAGATCGAGGAGCACACCCAGACTAAGGACCTGGGATACCAGCGGAGGACGGATCCCATCAATGATGGTAACCGCCACACCCACTGCCCTTCCCACCGTCATCACCTCCTTTTGTTGGGATTCAGCTTCAGTCAGCTCACCCTCATCCAATCCCGAACCGCTGCCAGACATTGGGTAAGCACAGACACTGCCGGGTCTGGGTCAGATGAAAACGAGAGGTAGTCGTGTGATATCAGCATATTGATGACACCATACCCCATACCGTCTCATGACCTTGCAAATTTGTGAATTACAGTTTGATACAGTGGTGTATAAAACCCCTCCCAACCCACCCTTAACCCTCCCCTCCACCAAATGCGTGGCAGAAGAGCCGGGTCTTACACTGATGACGGAATATAAGAAGACTTGGGCTAAAGCAGACCTCCGCCGGGAGAGAGTTCCACAGCACTGGAGTGGCTGCCGAGAACACCTGTCCATAGCGGGGAACCTCCAGGAGGGCAGCCCCCAAAGACCACAGGAGCCGCCCAGGAAGTGAAGCGGTCCCTCAAATAAATAGGGCCCAGACCATTTAGGGCTTTATAGGTTATCAGCACCTTGAATTGGGCCCAGAAGACTATAGGCAGCCAGTGCAGTGCCTGGAGCACTGGCATAATGTGCTCCCAGTGGCTCCTGGTGAAGAGACGGGCCACAGCATTTTGCACTAGCTGCAGCTTTGAACAGTCACCAATGGGCAGCCTCACGTAAAGTGCATTACAGTAGTCCAGCCTCGAGGTGACAAAGGCACGGATGACAGTGGTCAGGTTAGAATTAGAGGTAGGGGGTGGAGCCACCTGAACAGATGCAATAGGCGGAAGGCACTCCTGGCCAAAGCAGACAACTGGAGATCCAGGAACACTTCCAGGTTTCTAACCTGAGATGCCAACCTGGGGCAAACCCCATCAATAATGGGTAATAACCCCCCATCTAGGACCCCGGGCCCACCAATGAACATTATCTCCATCTTATCGGGATTCAATTTCAATCGGCTCAGCCTCATTCATTCCGCCACAGCCATCAAGCACCAGAAAAGCACTGAGACAGCAGGACCTGAGTCACATGAGAAGGACAGGTAAAGTTGCATGTCAACAGCGTACTGATGACAACAAACTCCTCATCTACACACTACGTCTCCCAATGGCTGCATATAGGCATTGAACAAGAGGGGAGACAGGATGGAACCCTGCAGGACCCTACACAAGAGATCTCTGGGAGAAGATGTAAAATCTCCCGGAACCACCTGTTGCGATCTACCTGCCAGGAAGGACTGGAACCAACATAAAACCATTCCATCCAACCCAGCCAGGTCCCCCAGGTGAGTCACCAACACCTCATGGTTCACTGTGTCAAATGCTGTTTTGAGATCGAGCAGAATCAAAAGGGTCACATGACCCTTACCAAGCTCCGCTCAAAGGTCATCAACCAAAGCCACAAGCGCTGTCTCAGTGACATAACCTGGGCAAAAACCAGACTCTGAAGAATGTAGAAAACTTATATGGTCCAGATCCGCCAGCAACTGATGCGCCACCACCTGCTCAATAACCTTCTCTAAAAAGGAAAGGCTAGAGACAGGCCGATAGCTCGCCGGGGAATCAATGTTCAAAGATGGCTTATTGAGGAGGGATCAGACCACAGCCCCTTAAGGGACACCGGTAACCTCCCCCCACCCCCAAGGAGGCATTGATCACCCCGTCCAGCGAAGACCCAGCTGTCTCCTGGCTGACCTTAACCAGCCAGGATGGGCATGGATCCAGTTCATAAGTTGTGGCTCACACAGAGCCAAGCACATCTGCCTCAGCAGGTTTCACCAATTGAAACTGATTCCATAAACACTGACCAGATGGGGCATTTCTTACCTCTGGCTCTGCTGCTGTATCCAAAAGGGGAGCATTGAAGTAGTGTCCAATGAGAGTGATTTTTATCTGCAAAGTATGCCATAGCACTTGTCAGGCTGACATCGCTTGAGGACGCCGCAACCCTCCTGGCTGCCCCGAGGTCCACTGACCAATGGACCAGAAGGCGTGCGCCATAAGATCACTCTTGAATAGAATACTTCAGCAACACCAGCTAAGGGTAAGCCTGAGTACTTCAACCATCTGGTCGCCACCCGGTGGCTCCTCAGTGACCAGTAGGCCAGCCACTCTTCACCTCCTCCTTCTCTGTCTCTTCTCCGCTACCCACCCCATGGGTTGCCTTCCTCCTAACCTCCCCACCATCATGCCTGTCTTAATATCTCGCCTTCCCTTTTCCCCTTCCCCCCCACCTCTTCCTCCCTCTACTTGTTCCCCTCTGCTCTGCTGTCCCCCTTCTCCCAATCTTATCCCCATTCCCTTACATTCCCCCTGATCAACTCCCATTCTCTTGCTCCCTTTGGAACTGTCGCACCTCTGCCTAAAAAGCCCCGTATATCCATGATCTCTTCTTTTCTCACTCCCTCCAGCTCCTTGCCCTTACTGAAACTTGGATCTCCCCCTCCCTGTCACCCCTGCCACCCTTTCCTTTGGGGGGGTGTCTCCTTTTCTCACCAGCCCTGCCCCAAAGGTTGGGGTGGTGGCATGGGCCACCTCCTCCTAATTCCTGTCAATTCCAACCACTTTATCCTCCTCTCTCTCTCTCCTTCCCTTTCTCTGAGGCTCACTCTACGTCTCTACTCCCTGCTGCATCTCCGTGACGCTGTCCTCTACTGCCCCCCTGGCTCTGTCTTCCTTTCTCTCTGAATTCGAGTTCTGGTTCACTTTTTCTCTCTGACGATACCCCCACTCTCATCCTTGGTGACTTCAACATTTACGTTGATGTTCCTTCCCAGCCCTCTATCTCTCGCTTCCTCTCACTAGCCTCCTCCTTCAACCTCCACCTTTGGACCAACTCCTGCTCCCTTTCATCCAAAGCCCACCCATGCTAACGGCCATTTTCTTGACCTCATCTTCTCTAGGAACTGTTCTCTCTGATCACTCCTTCAATCCTCATCCCATCTCTGACCACTTCCTTGTCTCTTTCAACGTGCCCCACTGCCCCCCTCCTCTTCCCCATCTCCACGCCCCTTCTGTGACCTGAAAGCCATTAACTCCCTGGACTTTGCCTCCTCTCCCTTCTCCCCTCAGTCGTCTTCTTCTCCCCCGACACTGCCATCTCTGCTTTCAATGCTTCTCTCTCCTCTTCCCTGGACTCCCACAACCCCTGTCCTTGGCTCATCTCCAGTATCTACCACCTCGGCTCCTGCACCCATGCTGCTGAACTTCTCTGGCGCAAATCCCACTCATACTGACTTCCTTCACTTCAAATTCTCTCTCTTCTCCCTTACTTCTGCTATCTCCCTCACTAGAAAGCATTACTATGCCTCCCACATTGAGTCCTGTTCTCGGGACCCTCGCTGCCTGTTCTCCACCTTGACTCCCTCCTCAAGCCCCCCTGCTCTCCTTCCTCTTCCTTTTCTGCTGAGGATCTTGCTTCCTCCTTCACCTCCCAAGATAAACAAGATCTGCCTTGACATCGCTTCCCGCTCCTCTCCTCTTCCTACTCCCTCCCCTCTTCCTCTTCCCCCTCCTTCTCTCCTGTCCTTCTTCCTTCCTGCCTCCCTTGAGGAACTCTCCTCCCTGCTCGCCGCCTCCAACCCTTCCACTTGCCCCCTTGACCCCATCCCCTCCCGCCTCCTGACCTCCATTGCTTCCACTGCTGCCCCTTCCCTCCTGCACATCATCAACCTCTCCCTCTCTACTGACTCCTTCCCCTCCTCCAAGTATGCCACAGTCTCTCCTATCCTCAAAAAGTTCATGATCCCTCTGACCCTTCTAGCTACTGTCCTGTCTCACTCCTTCCTTTTGCTTCCAGTCTACTCCCACTGCCTCGACTTCCTCTCCGCCAATTCCTCCCTTGACCCCCTCCAATCTAGCTTCTGCCCGCTTCACTCTACTGAAACTGCTCTCACTAATATCACAACGATCTTCTTGTGGCTAAATCTAATCGGCTCTATTCCATTCTTGTCCTCCTTGAGCATTCTGCTACCTTCGATACTGTTGACCACTTACTCTTGATGAACTCACTTTGCTCCCTTGGCTCTGTCCTCGGCTGGTTCTCCTCCTACCTCTCTTGACTGTTCCTTCAATGTGTCTCTTGCCAACTCCACCTCCTCCCTTCCGCTCTCAGTTGGTGTTCCCTAAGGCTCTGTCCTTGGCCCTATCCTCTTCTCTATTTACATCCTGTCCCTAGACCAACTCATTGCCTCCCATGATTTCCAATATCACCTGTTCAAGCTCAACTCACCAGCTGTGTCTGATATCTCTACCTGGATGTCTCAACGTCAACTCAAACTCAACATGGCTAAAACTGAACTCCTTATCTTCCCCTCGTTCTTCCTCTTCCTCCTTCCCGTCCCCCCAAGCCCGTAGCTTAGGCTTTATCTTTGACTCATCCCTTTCTTTTGAACCCTACATCGACTCTGTTGCCAAATCCTGTTGCTTCTCCCTTCATAACATTGCTATGATTTGCCCTGTTCGCTCTTTCTCCTCTGCCAGGAGGTCATCTCTCACCTCGATTACTATAATCTCCTTCTCGCTGACCTCCCCCACCCTCACCTTTTCCCCCTTATCTCCATCCAAAACTCTGCTGCCAGGGTCATCCACTTCGCTCATCGCTTCAGCCACGTGCAGCCCCATCTCTCCTCTCTTCACTGGCTCCCCTTTCCTGAACAAATCCTGCACAAGCTCCTAGTCTTCATCTATAAAGCTCTTCATAACTGTGCTCTCCCATACCTCTTTGTGCTAATTTCCCTCTGTACTCCAGTCTGTGAACTCTGCTCCTCTCTCCCCTCTCTTGTCCTCCCACGCTTCCCCTGCTTCCCTAACTGCCTTCATCCCTTCATCCTAGCTACCCTCCACGTCTGGAACTTCCTCCTTGCCCACATCCGCCTCGCCCCCCTCCCTTTGTACTTTCAGATCCCTCCTCAAGACCCACCTCTTCCGCTCTGCCCTCTCTGGATGTGCACCTGAGATCTCGCATCTTCGTGAATTTTACACTTCTTGTCTCTCCCTCTCTTCCCTTTCCTTCTTGTCTCATATTGTAAGCCCTAGGGCAGGGACTGTGTCTATTCCATTACTTTGTAAACTGCCAGGTACATTGCTTGCGCTATATAAATGCTTGCTAATAATAATATACATGTCACAGCGGGCCCCGGAAAAGTCCGGGTTCAGGTGGAGACAGGGAAGACTGACCAAACCCCTCACCACCCAGAAAAGCTCTGCCGGATGGGACTTCGCAGACGCTCTGAATGACAGAGTGGCTCCGATATGTCTTCTTCCTCCGTCTTGTCACCGCAGGACCCCTTGGTTTACTGAGGGGCTGCGGTGTATGAAACAGGTAGGCAGGAGACTAGAGCGACGCTGGCATCGGACTCGCTCTGAATCTGACCGACTTCTCCATAGGACCCATTTGTTGAGTCCTATGTTGAGGCTGTGAGGACAGCAAAGAAGGGTTTCTTTGCTGACCTCATAGCGTTTGCAAAGTCGCATCCAGCGGAGCTGTTCCGGGTGGTGCGGGGGCTGGTCAGTCCGGCCTTCCTCCACCTGGATGGGGACTTGTCCCGCTGTGAGGAGTTTGCCACCTACTTTGCAGACAAGATTGCTCAGATCCAGAGTAACTTTCACACTGGATTGGAAGCAGTGGGTGAGGAGCATGAGGTTATGGAGGCGCCGTCTGGTCGATCTTTCTGGGATGAGTTTGAGGAAGTGATGCCAGCCAATGCGGTGAATGTCCTGAGGTCTGTTAGAGCCACTAGTTTGAATTAGATCCATGCCCGTCCTGGTTGGTGAAAGCCTCCAGGGAGACTTTGGGGATGGTGCTGGCGAGGGTAGTGAATGCATCCCTTCGGCAGGGGAGGCTGTCACCTAGTCTCAAGGAGGCTGTGGTGCGTCCCCTGCTGAAGAAGCCATCTTTGGATGTGGACGCACTCGCCAGCTTCCGACCTGTCTCTAATCTTCCCTTTTTAGGGAAGGTTATTGAATGGGCAGTGGCACTGCAGCTTCAGGCGCATTTGGATAGCATCGGTTTCCTTGACCCTTTTCAGTCTGGGTTCTGCCCCGGCTATGGTACTGAGACGGCGTTGGTGGCTTTGGTGGACGATCTCCACCGGGAGATGGATGAAGGAATGCAGGATGTTCAACATTTCTGATCCTGCTAGATCTCTTGACCGTGCTTGACACCGTGGACCATGGGCTGCTGCTGAGACAACTGCGAGACCTGGGGGGTCTGGACGAGACTGTCCTTAGTTGGTTCCGCTCATTCCTCTCGGGGAGAAGCCAGCGGGTGGTGCTGGAGGCTGAAACATCGAGCCCCCGGGCCTTTTTCTGTGGTGTTCCGCAGGGTTCAATCTTGTCTCCGCTATTATTTAATGTGTATATGCAGCCCCTGGGGGAGATCGTGAGAGGGTTTGGGGTGCGATGTCACCAATATGCTGCTGATATTCAGCTGTACCTCTCATTTTCAACTGACCCAGGTCCTGCTGTCTCATTACTTTCCCAATGTTTGGAAGCCTTGGCGGATTGGATGTGGCAGAGCAGACTGAAACTAAATCCCGACAAGACGGAGGTGATGGTGGTGGGTAGGGCAGGGAAGGTTCTCGCTCCCCTTGTGGGGGGGTCCATTGTCCTGTAGCCCAGCAGGTTCGGAGTCTAGGGGTGGTGTTGGACTCGGGTGTCCGTCTGGATTGGCAGGTGGAGATGGTGGCTAAGGCTGCCTTCCGCCAGCTGTATCTGGTATGGAGGCTGTGTCCATGCATTTCCAGGCCCGACCTGCCCACTCTCATCTATGCCTTCGTCACCTCAAGGCTAGACTACTGCAATGTGCTTTACGTGGGTCTTCCCTTGTTTCTGGTTTGGAGGCTGCAGCTGGTGCAGAATGCAGCAGCCTGTCTCCTTACGGGGACTGGGCGATGGGAGCACATAACACCTGTGCTCCGTGCGCTGCACTGGCTGCCTATAGCATACCAAGCCAGATTCAAGGTGTTAGTGTTGATCCATAAAGTCCTGCGCAGTCTGGGCCCCTCATACCTCGCAGACCGCCTCGCCCTCCATGCTTCGGAGCAATCCCTTCGGTCCACTGGGGGCGCCTTTTTGGAGGTCCCCCACGTGAGACGGGGGGCCGCAATGGAGAGGGCTTTCTCGGTGGCCAGGCCGTGGTTCTGGAACTCCCTCCCGGAGGAAGCCCACCTGGCCCCAGGTCTGCTGGCATTCGTCGAGCCTGCAAGACCTGGCTGTTCACCCAGACCTGAGGAGTGTGGGGTAGTTTTTGGAGGGGGGATGGGATGATATTTTAAAATGTATTGATGGAGTGTATTTAATATTGATTTTATGGAATTCTATTGTGGTGGTGGTTGTTGTAAGCCGCCCCGAGATGCCGTGGGCATGAGGGGGCGGCTAAAAAATGCGTATAAATAAATTAACTCCAGCTCCGCACCATGCAAGCTGGCCTTGGCATGGATGTTGAAATCCCCCAAGACACTAAGCTTCGGGGACCACAAGACCAACCCTGAGGCCAGAGTCACTAGATCAGACAGGGAAGCTGCTGGGCAGTAGTGTGGATGGTACACCAGCAAAATCCCTCTCTATTCTGAGCCAAATCAAACACAAGATGGAGGCCCTCTATCACGGCCTCAGTCTGCACTGAATACCTCCTAGCAGGCAACTCTTCCCTGAAAATAATAGCTATGCTACCTCCCTGTCCCTCCAGTCTGGACTTATGCAGCATGGAGTGCCGAGCTGGAACAAGGTCAGCCAAGATTGGCCCTGATTGAGCGTCTAGCCATGTCTCCGTGATGCGGCTGCTCAGTCCAGGATTGTAGATGACTTATTGGCAACAGACCTTGCATTGCACAGCACCAACAGACTAGGGCCCTCAGAATTCTCAACCACCGTACTACCTGAGTTAGAAGGGGTTTAGCGAGGGACAGGCACCAACCACCTGTTCCTCACTTCCTGATGGCAACACCTCCCCCTAAGGCCATAGTTCCCATGCCCCAGGATGACCCCTACTGCTGCAGTCCTCCCCCAACCCCTGGCACAGCCCACCTAGCCCCACTGCTGCCACCAGTCGGCTCCCCCACCAGAACAGTGGAAGGGAACACCCTCTTCCTCCTCCCCCCTCTCACAGGAGGGCCCCTTCCCATGCCCCCGCTCTTACTGGGGGGAGGGGGTATTCCCCACCCTCCCATAGACCACCTCTGCTGCTCCCACCAGCACTACTGGCCATTTCCCTTTCCCCATATCTACTCCCAAACAAAAACCTCCCCACCAAAAACACCACTTAAAATTCCCAAGCTTCTAAAACCACCCAGCCCTCCCCCCAATCACCCGGGCCTCACCCAAGGGCTGCACCAGCGGCTTTTCGATGCCCACCTGCGGCGCTGCCAAAAGTTCCGCCACTCTTCTGCCCCCGCCAGAAGTGCTGGAGGGGAACTCCCTGGCCCCACCCCCTCCCCAACAGAGTGGAGGATTAGAGGGACAACTGGTGGGCCTGGGGCACAAGGGAGCCCTCCCTGCACTCACTGTTTGGGACTTGTCCTTGGTGGGGAGCAGAGGGTGAGCACAGGTATGGCCTGGCTCCCAGCGCTTTTGCTGTTGACTGCAGGCTGGCTGGCTGGTCACACTGCTTGGCTGAAAGGCCCACCGCTCTTCTACCCCTGCTGTCCGGAAGTGCCGGAGGGGAACTCCCTGGCCCCGTCCCCTCTCCCTCTGCAATGGAGTGTGTGTATGTGGGGGAGTAGATGGACAATTGGGGGCCCCCAGTTTATATAATCAATCTGATTCCATAGGTGTAGGGGGGGTGAGGGGGGAAGAGACGCAGCATTTTAGGAATTAACTGCTCTATTTGTGTAAATGTAGCTGACAGTTATGAAACTGCTTGAATTGTTATAGTATTATGTTCTCATGTTATGTTACGCTATTGTGTTATGTTTTTATTCATAGTTGGTAATTGTAATGTTCAAAACGTAGCATTACTTTTGCATTATGTACAAGTTATGTTCAAAAAATGGAGGAAGTGTCAATTCAACTCCAATAGCTTGACTGTTGGGACTTTGTTAATACAGTGGGGTAGTATTGACCCCAAGAACTCTCATGTTGACCTGTATTTCTGTACAACAAACACTACAGTTATGTTAAACTGGAGTCATTTTGAAATCAATCAAATTTATTTTTTTCAACTATAACTTAATTGGGGTATATTATTATTTTATTATTATTATTATTATTATTAGCATTTGTTATAGCGCCAGCTATGTACCTGCTGCTTTACAGAACAATAAGATAGACGCGATCCCTGCCTACGGTTTACTCCAAGAGCTGATTAATACAGTAGGTTTTTAGAGGCGGAAGAGGGTTAAAAGGAATTGACAGCCTTATTCATTTTTATCGGAGGGATTCTAGAATTACATTGGAGAATTATAGATACTGCCTTTTTGAGTCATTGTGACACACAATTTAAGCAAAATGTTTCTGGGCACAGTTGGTCCTATTAAAACCAAATACTAAAAGCTGGCTGCACATTTATTAATTAGGACCTAGTCTGAGCTGAAACATTTAAGCATGCATCCAAATAAGCCACTATGTTTCCACTGTATCATTTTGGTATTTAAGATTTTTACAATCCTATAGAGCTAATGCTGTTATATTTTGCATATTTCAGTTAACACTTTTGAGCTTTTGCAGATGAATTTTTCATATTGATCAGGATCATATTTCACTCTGGTAGCAGTTTCTTCAAGAGGAGAGTGCGTGTCAGGGAAAAACTGAACAAACTTTTAAGTTCTCATTTTCATTAAGGAAAATTAAGCACTTGATTTCTCTTGGCATAGCTGTTCTTTTGAAAATAGTGAAAGAGGAAAAATTGCATTCTTTGTTCTAAATCTCAAATATCATGTGTAATCAAGATGTTTGTTCTGGGATGTTGCATAGTAGTATTATAGGTTTATCAACATCGCCAAATGATACCTTGCTTATGATAAAGAGCTCTATAAATATTCTAATATAAGAATGGTATACTTAATGGCCAGATGTTGAGTTAATTATGTGTCATATTTGTTTTAGTCATGAACTTCTAAGTTTATGGCCCATAATATCTTTTATTCATGTTGCAGTTTACATCCACACAATCCTTATTCTGTGGGTTAGGTGGAAAATGTAATACTTGGTTATTTTATTTACAGTAAGTCATGGGTGTTTGAGAGCTTACATGACACCAGCTTATATGAACTTTTAGATAGGGTGGCCGTACCTCCTCTTTTAAAGAGGATGCTTTTGAAAAATACTTGGTGCTGGGCTGCACTGGAATCAATGCAGCCCTTGAACTTGTATTTTTCATAAGCGTCCTCTTTTAAAAGGGAGGTATGGCCACCCTAAGTTTAGATGATACCAGAATAGTCTGATTAATGGAAACTAATAGTCAATCTTGCTACACAAATATCAAAACTCGTAACTTTAGGAAGCAAATTTACAGCATATAGAGAAATCTGAACTAGGTGTCAGTGCAGTCTGTTATGTACAAGAGACAGTTTAGTTAGAAGCTAAAAGCACAGGTTTTTAGACCTCTCTCCAAAAAAGTCAAGAAATGCTGAGTTCTGCTGCTAAGTAATGTCCAATATTTGTCTTGAACAGGCCCTAAGTTCTGAGTTGGCCCAAGCTAGAGATGAAACCAAGAAAACACAAAATGATGTCCTTCATGCTGAGAATGTTAAAGCGGGCCGTGATAAATACAAGACTCTGCGACAGATCCGACAAGGCAATACAAAGCAACGCATCGATGAGTTTGAATCAATGTGAGAGCTGTTATTTTGCATATTGTTCTTCATAAAGTTGAACCACCAGCAGAGAAAAAAAGCAGGCCTTTGCAGTTCTGAAGGATTGTACCCCACCTTGCCAAAGCACTTATACCAGTTTGACTGGGGTGACTAACAGACAAATATAGGGAAAATCATTCAACAAGAAGGCAGTCCTATCTTAATTTTTTTAATTTTTTTTTTTTTTTTTTGTCGGGAGGGGATGGGGCAGAGGGTTTCCATTATCATGTTTTCATTTTCATTATTCTTGTTTCTTTTGAAGTCTGGCACTAATTTTCAATACTGAGTGAAAGCATCAGATCTAATCGTTAAAGGTTGGAAAGGACACTGGATCTCAACCTAAAACTGACAGCGACTGTTTTAGTGTGATGTGGTTTGATACGGCACTTTTTAGTTTACCCGATGTTAGAAGTTTGCTATTGCTGACTTTTAAAGCCAAGTTGTTTTGGTGTTTCATGTCCTGTCATCATTGATGGTTTTCTTTGCCTACCTGTTCACAAAGGTCTAGATGGCAGGTGGTAGTTCCAGCAGAGACATTTAAATGGAACGCTACCTGTGGTAAGTGTCTGTGATGTGTTTGAATAAGTATTTATCCCATAGGTGGTGACTTTAGATATGCAGAAGTATGAAACAAAAAGCCCCACCGCGTACCTTGTTTGTAATTATTTTAATTGCAATGAGGAAAACCTGGACCTTTCTGGCAAGGGAGCATATGAAAACATCAGTCCCAGGGAGGGGACAGTATCCTACCTCACTACTATATACATGATGATGGGTCCTTCAAACACCAGGTAAAGCTGAGTGTGTAAGCTGGCTTTCACCATAGCGATGGTATAAAAAGCTAGGAGTTTTTACTCTTAGGATTTTGTTTTAGTTCAGAATGGATTTAATAGTGCTGTTTAACTGCCTTTTTGTTGAGTTAAAATGTAAGCACATATGATATACATTATAAATGTAATACCTGTCACTGGTATACTATCTTATGGGAGGGGTGTGGAATGGGTTTGAATTAGTGTGTTAATGAGTTCCTCTGTACCAAATGAAAGTTCTCATCACTGAACAAAAGAGAGGGCTTGTAGCTTCATTTCTTAATAAAGCCAGTACATAATTAGGTGACTACATCTGACATCTGGAGCATTGTTCATTTTTCAACCTCTTGAAAAGATGAAACAATTGAGTATTTTCAATTTGTGGATTATGTAGGTTATAGAAACTGAATTACTTTACAATTAACTTGGCCTGCAATTATACTTCATTTTCTAGTCTCCCCTAGTTAGTGTCGAGGAGGAAAAAGCCCTGCTTTCTCTGAGGATGGTTCAGCTATCTTCTGTTTTGGTATTATGCACTCAAATTTTCACTTACCTATTAAAAATTGCCATTTTATTAAATATTTTTCATGCACAATAAGTTCAAGTTACTTACAAACAGTTCTGTTTAGCTTTTGGGGTTTTGCTTGAAGGATGACTGCGAGATGACATCATGAAAGGGAAATAAAGATTCATAATCATTTTAAAAATATTTTGGGCTAATGGGGCTAAAAGCAACTGGTTAACACTGAAATGTGTGTGGTGTGCAAATGTGCACATGCTTCAAAGCACTGCTTGGTGGAGGTTAGTGTTTCTACTTGCAGTGCATTGGAAAGAACGAATTATGTATCGCAAGCTTCATGCATTGAAGCATGACATCTGGATTTCCAAAGTGTTGAAAAAATTTGCCATAGCAAGTGAAATACTGTGCTTCCAGTGAGTGTTTGAGTTTTCCTGACGTGTGCACCATTCATTGACACATCAGTTTAACAGCTTGGAGGAAAATGCCAGTTAAGTTTGCTGTTCATAAATCTACAGTATATAGATTAGAATTAAAGTGGATCTAATCCATTCATAAAGATGTGTGAATTTTTCTAAACAACCAGGAACAAATATTTGTATCATATGGATTTTCACAATGAACAAAGCAGTGATAGCTCCTGTTGCTAGTAGTTGGGAACACTTACTGATGCAGAAATGTTAAGAATACATAGAATGAATATTTGGTGAAGTAAATTTCAACATGCTTTCCGCCTTAGCATCATGTTTTGTGTTGTACAATTAAGCTACAGTTACATCTACTATTTTGGATAATATTCATTGGTTAACAATAAAGAGAATACACTTCATTTCTCTGAGGTCCATTGTTGTTATTTAATGCACCTTTGGAAGATTTGTTAATGTCACTGTAATAGGTTTTTTCCAGGACAGCAAATAACTTCTGGACCATCAACTTTAAAGTTTCACATAGCGGTCAAAGTGACATAAAATGTGTTAAACTGAAACCACAGAGAATAGTAATCAGCTTCTGAAATTGCCATCTCCAAATGGGAAGAAAAACTGGTGATTGCCATTTCAAAGGAGGATATGAATCATCAGACTAAATTGGCTCTCATGAGAACAGAGCAATTTGGCCACGTAAGAGCTGTGTGGGTAACGTAAGAACTTTCAATCACTACTTGCTCTGAACATAAACTTGAGTTAAGTAAAATTCAACTTAATTGGTCAGTGGCTTATCTTTGAACATGAATAATAATGGAAATTATTATTAAACGTTATACATTAGTGATGTCTTCTCTCAAATGCCGTTATAGATTAGCAGTTTTGAATGTTTGATTTGTGTTTCACCAGCCTGTAACATGTGGATTGTTCCTGACGTCTTGCAGTTAGAGGGATCTGCTAGAATCTCCATGCAGATCTGACTGCTCATCATCAGTTGACTTGTATTTCATCTGCCTCATAAAAAGCACAAGTAAAGAGCTCACCATTGTTGTTGTAGAGTTGGTAAAATAAACAGACTTGCAATACTATTTTACTTTTCAGCCATGTATGTGGAATGGATTTGCTCTTTCTACCGGCAAAAACTGCTACTGCTAAACTTTGTACTCCAGACTCCTCATGCTGTTGGTTAGTAATGCAAACATCAGAAAATTGGGAGCTGGGCTCTTCCAATTTTATTTTTCTTATAAGAAGAAGATTAAAAAGGAAGCTAAAATGTTTCCCATGCTCTACCTGTAGATGAGGCTAACTTAATTCACAGCATTCTGTCCATTCAGTTGAACCTCTCTCCAGTGCATTCAGAACATTGCACTTTCTCGGTTTCAGATACAAGTTATTTTGTTCCTTCAAAAATGAAGTTAAGACAGAAATCCAAGACCTGGAGGAGAGTGCTTTTATTTCTCTGCGCTAAGGCCCCAGTTCGAGAATACTCTTAAGTATGTGGTTCAAGTGCTTTCTCGATCTAGGGAGGTTTTTCCTGAATCAGAGGCTTAAAAGGTGGACTGCTTCTTGTTTTCAGTCTGTGGCTCCCAGAGTTGGACCCATTCCTTCCCCAGTAGGAGAAACAGAGCTGTTTTTCTTCTGAATTTTGTGTCAAATACATTCTTTTAAACTAATGCTGAATTATCTAATGCTTTAGGTTAAAATGTTGGGCTTAATCTAAAACAATATCGGTAGAGCATCATTTAGGAAAACAAGTAATTTCTAGCAAAGGCTTTCCATGACAATAGAAATTTAGAAGCAGTCATTAATGATTCCTGGTCTCCTTGGATTGGAAAATACTTTAACTTTTCATAGGCAGAATATTTCACTAAAATACACAATTGTGCTTTTATATCCTGATTTGAATTTGCTACATTTTATTTTCACAATCCTTTATATTTAGGATCAAACTAAAGGCCATCTCTGTTTTCTTTTACAAACTGACAAAAAGCTGGAGCTAGAAACAACCATCCCCCACACTCGGTGTGGGGGTGTCATGAGGATTTTGCACCTTACTTTTTTGCTACTGAACTTAAATACCAGTGACAGGTGCCATACAAGAACCTAGCCAGAATTTGGATCATTGGTCTAATCTGGTGGTTCTTTGTAGACTGTGCTCCCCTTCCATTTGTGTCTGGTAGTTGTGGCCTCTTCCCCCCAACCACATACATAGACCTTGTTCTCGCACTCGCGTACCCTCTTCCCCTTTCCATCCTCCTCTTGCTTCCTTGCTATTTTCCCCTTGTTCTCACTGACAATCTCTCCCCTTTATGTCATGATTTTGGAAATTTCCCCTACCTCGGAGTTTGCCAGCTATGGTCCTCACTCTCCTCCTCTCCCAAATTTGAGAACCACTGACCTAATCATCATGGCAAACCTCATGTTACTGAAAAGTTATCAACCCACTGTAGATATGTAAGCTACGTATCCTGGGACCTTAAACATTTCAATGGGCTTTGGATGCTAGTAGTTAAAAGCTGTTTTTCTCTTTTTAGTTTTTAAGACTGTTCTAATTAACTTTCCACTTGACTGGCTATTTTTTGTCTCTGTGAACGTGCTTCAGTATGTGTAGCAGCGAGTTCCACAAGTTATAACACTGTATATAATGGGAAAATATTTTCCCCAGATCAGTTTAGTTTTTGTCTTGTTTTAAAATTTCACCAGATCTTGAAGATAAATTTGAGTGTGTTCTGTGTCCCATGCATAATTACAAAATCTGTGCTATTTCATTTTGATTCTTTCAGAACAGAATAATCCATTCTTGCAGGCTTCTTACATGTGGAAGCATCCATTTTTTTAAATAAACTTTTATTTTTTTTTAAATGAGATGCCCACACCTAAATGAAATATATAGAAGTTTTATAAATAGAACTATTTTTATATCCGTATGTGTGTGTTTGACTACCCTTTGTAGTAGAGTTTTCTCTACATTAAGTTCACAACTGCACAGTGTAAAGATTTAATTTCCTTTTGAAGTGCATCGTATTTCTGGCAACTGTATTGAATTTCACTGGCCATAATTTTGTTCCATTATCTATTTTTATTAGGTTCTTCCTTGGCTCTTGATGATCTTACCAATCACTGACTGATCTCACTTAGTCAATGTAGACACCCCACTAGTTTACATCACAAATATTTCATCAGAGATGGGTGAAATGCCAGTCCATTTTGCATAATACAGCTTCCTTGGTGTAAGATTCATAGTCCATTTCCACTATAGTCCTAGATTTTAGGGGAAGCAGCAGTTTGTCTTGGCTTTAATTCCAAGGACATGTCTAGTTCAGACCCTAAAATATCTTCCTGGCACTAAAGACTTTGCATATCTCTTTCTAGTTTTACTGAATGGAAAGCATTTTAGACAGAATGGACACCCCATAATTTGTGGTAACATTTAGAGCGAGATAGGACAAAGCAGTAACTACTTATGCTCCAAGAATAATTTGTTACAGAGCACAAATTAGATGGCCCATAAGATTTTTTCCACTTCTAAATTTATTTGGAATTTTTTAGAGATGATGTGCCATTTCTTCTATAGCAGGCTGGATCAAGAGTGTGCAGAAGTAAGAGGACACACATCTAGCTAAAGTATGTTAGTCCCTTTGTCTGAGAATAACTGGTTCAGTTGAGCATCTCTCTTTTGCTGGGATTTGTCAAGGGAGTACTTGATGATCTTACCGATTGTAGTCATGCCAACAGAGAATTCACTTAAGGGATATATCTAGGAAGAGGCTAGAGGAATTTTATGATGGATTTCTTTTCAGGATTTACTTTCACCTCCCTTCAGTATTTTGCATAACTGCAGTTTAGTGCAACAAAGAATGCTTGGTTTATTGGCTTTGAGAGTCTGATTTAATCAACTAGTTTGTGAGTTTATAACACCAGTGCTCCGCTCACTGCGCTGGCTGTCTATAGTCTTCTGGGCTTGATTCAAGGTGTTGGTTATCACCTTTAAAGCCTTATATGGCCTGGGCCCTGCATACCTGTAGGACTGCCTTGTGTCCTGGATTGGCTCCTGTGGTTGGCCAGGGGTGTCCTCTTAGAGGTCCCCTGGGTATCCTGGGTGGTGACATTCGAGAGGGCGTTCTTGGTGGCCACACCTCAGCTGTGAAACTCCCTCCCAGTGGAGGTTCGCCCCTCTCCAGATTTCCTCTCCTTCCGCAGACATGTAACACCTGGCTGTTTCACCAGGCATTTGGTGAGGGGGGATGGGTGTGGGTGGGGAGGCTGTCTTTTGTGGGGTGGAGGGTACTGGGTTATTCGGGCCTCATTTTTTCATATTTTTTAATGGTTTTATATTGTGTATTGTATTTTTATACTTTTTATTATTCACGGTGTACCGCCCTGAGCTGCCATTAAGCAGGAGGTGGGTGGGTTCTAAATTACAAATAAAATAAATAAAATTGGTTACTCTTCCATAATCTTAAATTGTGTTTAAAACTCTCTGTAGTTTAGAAGTGGTTTTTTTATACCTCTTCAAACTTGGCCAGCATGTGCTTAGTTACCAAAGATCCCAATTCTACAAAAAGTTCCATGATCCTGGTATCCATATGGACTTTTATGCTTATTGCTCTCTATTGAAAATGCTGATCATAACATTAATAGACATTCCTGTGAGATACAAATATCTCCGGTTCAAAAATGAGAAACTGGAATGAAGTCGTTAAATGACTTCCCTACAACCACACAGGTATTGATGATCAGTATTAGAAGAGGGAATATAACCAAGACTTCTTGACTCCCAGTCCTGTGCTGTAGTTTCCAGATCACCAATTTTGTTCATTAAAACCAGTGTGAAAACAAATTCACATCTTAAACTATTTTGTGGTAGATGAAATACATTTTAAGAACCATCCAGCACTGTGGCAGCAAAAGTTAACAAAGTGGGGGCAAATATACTGATGCACACTTGAAAACTAGTTTTAGAAGAAGGGTAAAGCAAGGAAATAATTCAGATTGAACTCCTTTTGGACTGCTTGTCCATTAGTAATTAAGCATATCACTGAAGTTAAACAACTTTGTGATAAAGTACCTCATCATCATCATAATTTATTACGTGATCTATGATCATTGTAAAACAATACAGACATCTACAAGCAAGACAAACACATAACAGCTTGCTTCAAAAGCATTGTACAATAAAATGAGAGCCAGATACCTCCCTCTGATTCCTAGTGGGTGATGGTTAGGATTGGTTCGCTTAATGGGTACTTATAAACTGTGATCGGAGATGGACAGGCCTCAGCAAAAAGAGGGCTACNTCACCTCCCTTCAGTATTTTGCATAACTGCAGTTTAGTGCAACAAAGAATGCTTGGTTTATTGGCTTTGAGAGTCTGATTTAATCAACTAGTTTGTTTTCTTTATAATAGTAGCCATGATGTGCTCAACGCTTACTACAAAATCAAGACAGTTCCTGCTCCAAAGAGCTGAAGGACAAATGGATGTCAGGGAAAAGAATTTTTTTATCCATGGACCTTGAGATCTCTTACGGGGTTTATTGCTTTTATTAAATAAAATGTCCAAGTGTGGTGTTATGCATAGCAGTAGAATTTAGCTTCCATATACCTTGTTTCTTGCCTGTGTTAGCAGTGAAGGCACAGTTGGTGCATATGTTGCCAAGACTGATTGGCTCATACTGTGATGTTTCCTAAACATTTTGCCTGTGATGCCCCACTTTGAGGCTTCAGTATAATCCAGATACCAACAACCATACCTGGTTTAAAGAATATTAATTGAGACTGACACCCATAGTTTCAGAACCCCTGTCTTCCTGCATGAGTGTTTGCCAGGGGCTTGGAGTGATCCCAGAGTTCTGGGTGGATGGCTCAGGTGTCAAGTGTAATTTGCAGTAAAGCGAGGTAACTACCATGCCTTTTCATTTCAGCTGAGGGGTGTCTGTGACTTGTGCACTCTGAAAGCTTGCAACCCAACTTTATAAAAGTGTTAGAACCTTATTACTGTATTTTAGAAACAAGGAACAAATTGGTGACTGTTTCCCTCTCCGCTGGAGAAGGGGTCTGAAAAACCAGGTTTAAATAAACACTCCCCTCCATTCACGTATCATAGCAAAGGCATGGTCTCCCTCGTGCCTAGCGAGTTCAGCCATGGGGGAAGGGGAACTGTGTGTGTGTCCAGGGGGAAGCACGGCCATAGGGGTCGTGATGGGCCAGGGGGAACTATGGTCTCTCTGAGGGACATGTGTGATCTCTGAGGGGGCCTAGGTGTTTTGTGCCTGTCCCCCCTATTCCCCCAGGTTGGGTAGTGAGGTGGTTGAGGCTGGAAGGGCCCTTGGCCATGTCTTGCTGCTGTTAAATGCCAGGTCGGTTGTAAATAAGTTCTTCACAGTCCAGGACTTGATCCTGGACCAGACGGCTGACCTGGTGTGTATCCCTGAGACCTGGCTGGACACTGAGTCAGGGTCTATCCTGGCCAACTTCATCCCAGCTGGCTACTCCATGCAGCATCAGTCACAACCAGAGGGACGGGTGGTGGTGGTGTAGCCACTGATTTTAGGAACACTTGATCTGTGTAGAGATATCCAGTGCAAAGCCCATCCAGCATAGAAGGCCTTTATCTCGTTGTTGTTTTGGCTCAAGGAGAGAGATTGGGGGTGCTGCTTGTATACCATGCACCACCTTGTACAGCATCATCTCTCTACTTGCTCTAGTCGAGCTGGTCTCGGAGGTGGTATTGCGATCCCCAAGGCTGGTGGTCTATGGGGATTTCAATATTCACACCGACACCAGTGTTAAGGGGGCAGAGTTCATGGCAACTATAGGCTTGTCTTGGGTGGCATAAGGCTGGATGCACGAGGGGGGGCATACTCTGGATTTGGTTTTTTGCACTGGTCTTGAGGCGGGGGGGGTGGGTCTGTTTGTGCGTGAGGTGTTGTCTGTGCCCTTGTCATGGACAGACGATTATCCCCTGTGGCCAGTCTCCCTGCACATGTCTGCCCCCAGCAAGGTGTAGAACTGGTTCATTTGGTTGGTCCCCAGACACTTATGGAACTGGAGTGGTACCAGAATGCTGTGGGGGATATACCTTCCAACCTCGACAGCCAGTTGCTTGGTGACCTCATTGTTTTCTGGAACACCTTGTTAGCTGAGGCCATCGAATGGATGGCTGCCAGGTGTCTGCTTCCCAAGCATAGGCAGTGCAGGGCCCCGTGGTTCATGGAAGACCTGTGTCAGCTGAAGCAGATGGGGAGGCGGTTAGAGTGCCAGTGGCACTATACTTGTACTGAAGCTGAATGATTGTGGCATATAGCCACGCTAAAGGCCTATGCCATGGCTATGTAGGAAGCAAAGAGGAAGTTCTTTGCTACCATTGTATCTGCAAAATCTTGTCCAGTGGAGCTTTTCCAGGTGGGGAAGGGGCTGGTCAGTCTGGCCTCTGCCTGGAACTGAAATCTTCCAGTGCCTGCTATGACATATTCATTGACTATTTTGCAGACAAAATAGCTCATATCTGCCACATTTTGATGCTGCGCTTGATGTGGTAGGTGTACCTGAAGTTATGGATGCAACATCTAGTTCAGTTTCAGCAGGTATCTCCCACTGATGTGGTGGAGGTGCTCGGGGCTTTGAGGGCCACAACTTGTGAACTGAATCCCTGCCCATCCTGGCTGGTGAAAGCCAGCCGAGAGACATTGGGGCCATTGCTGGCGGGCGTTGTCAGGTGCCTTTCTTGTGGAGGGCAAGGTCATGGGGTGCCTGAAGGAGGCTGTGGTGCGACCTTTGCTCAAGAAGCTATCTCTTGATATTGACTCCCTTGCCAGTTATCAGCCAGTCTCTAACTTTCCCTTTTTAGGGAAGGTTATTGAATGGGTGGCGACCTAGCAGCTCCAGGGGCATCTGGACCGCATTGGCTTCCTTGATCCCTCACAGTCCAGTTTTCGTCTGGGGTATGGCACTGAGACTGCGCTTGTGGCCTTAGTTGACGATCTGCTCCGGGAGTTGGACTGAGGTTGATCCACTCTTTTGATTCAGTGGCTTTTGACACTGTTAACCATGAGATGCTGGTGACCTGCCTGCGGGACTGTGCTGGGGTGGGCAGAACTGTTCTTCAATGGTTCCATTCTTTCCTGGCTGGAAGAACTCGGCGTGTGATACTGGGGGACATCATTCCCCCTGGGTCTAACTTGTGGAGTTCCACAGGGATCCATTCTGTTCCCTCTCCTGTTCAACATGTATATGCAGCCTTTGGGTGAGATCGTGAGAGGGTTTGAAGCTGTGTGCCACCCATATGCTGATGACACCCAGCTTTACCTTTTGTTTTCATCTGACCTAGGCCCTGCAGTCTCGGTGTTTACCTGGTGTCTGGCTGTGGTGGGGGATTGGATGAGGTTGAGCCGTCTGAAGCTGAATCCTGATAAGATGGAGGTGACGTTGGTGGGTAGGGGCAAGGATAGTGGAGGCCCCATCATTGATGGGGTGTGTGGCAAAAAGCCTTGCCCCTGCCTTTGTCTCTAGAGGGACCCTGGCAGGACAGCACTGTATGCCTGAATAGGGTGGGACCTGCCTTTCTTTCTCATACGAGCACATGGCAATCTAGCCACATTCCTGAACCGAGGGACTGTTTTTTCACCACATGACTGAGCAGAGACCACCTTGCCTTGGACTGGGTCATAGACCAGGTGACCTCCCACAGACCAATCTAAGCAGAGGGGGGATAGAACTTTAAAAGGGGCAGATGGCCCGTCTTTCCTCTTCCTGCCTGCTGGTTCTGAAGCCTACAAAATCTGGGCTCATGTCAGATTGAAGCCAAGGACTGTACCCCATATGATTTACCAACAGCACATGGAGAACTATAGGTTTCAAGTAACTAGCTTGCCTGCCTGAACAAAGACAGTTTAGGGAGTCACAAATTCTAAGGGTACACGTACCCATTGAATTGGACTCTGGAACTTGCTCAAAGACTTATTCTATCTCCTTACCCTTTAGTACCCTTTTGGATCCTGCAAGTAAATTCTAAACTTTTTGTATTTCTTAACTCCTGGGCATGTGTGGTGGTGTTTGCAAAACTGCCTCCCTTTGCCTGGAAGGCATAGCTACCTAAAGAGGGAGATAGGAATTCCCCTATGGCTCTTTTAGCCAAGACAACTTCTAAGTTGCTCCAAGAGTTTGGCCTCCAGAAAGGGGCAGATCGCCAGATAAGGAGAACCAGGGAACAGGGTGTCCTTGGGAAGCTGTGGGTTTATAACTTTCTGGGGTTCACACATCCTGAGTTGTGTGAATTCCCTCTGATTATTTTTGAAACTCAGGTGGTGGCAGCAAAAATGAGGTTTGGGATTTGCCAGCTGTGGGGATCCTGGGCTAGAGTATTTGGACAAACAGTGAGGTGGGTGGCTCAGCTGTATAGCGCCCCCTGCTGCGTTTTGTCATAGGGTGCGTTCTTCAGATTCGGAGTCTGGGAGTGCTCCTCGACTCACAGCTCCGGCTGGATGCCCAGGTGGCCGCTGTGGCGAAGAGTGCATTTTGTAAGTTACATCTGGTCCATCTTCATCCTTATATCTCTGGCTCCAATCTGGCCACTGTCATCCATGCATTCATCATTTCGAGATTGGACTACTCCAACACAATCTGGGGGAGGGTGGCTACCCCTGGTGACGACCTGGAGACTGGAGCTGGTGAAGAATGTGGCGGCCTGCCTCTTGGTGGGGATGGGCTGCTGTGAGTTTATAACACCAGTGCTCCGCTCACTGCGCTGGCTGTCTATAGTCTTCTGGGCTTGATTCAAGGTGTTGGTTATCACCTTTAAAGCCTTATATGGCCTGGGCCCTGCATACCTGTAGGACTGCCTTGTGTCCTGGATTGGCTCCTGTGGTTGGCCAGGGGTGTCCTCTTAGAGGTCTCCTGGGTGGTGACATTCGAGAGGGCGTTCTTGGTGGCCACACCTCAGCTGTGAAACTCCCTCCCAGTGGAGGTTCGCCCCTCTCCAGATTTCCCCTCCTTCCGCAGACATGTAACACCTGGCTGTTTCACCAGGCATTTGGTGAGGGGGGATGGGTGTGGGTGGGGAGGCTGTCTTTTGTGGGGTGGAGGGTACTGGGTTATTCGGGCCTCATTTTTTCATATTTTTTAATGGTTTTATATTGTGTATTGTATTTTTATACTTTTTATTATTCACGGTGCACCGCCCTGAGCTGCCATTAAGCAGGAGGTGGGTGGGTTCTAAATTACAAATAAAATAAATAAAATTGGTTACTCTTCCATAATCTTAAATTGTGTTTAAAACTCTCTGTAGTTTAGAAGTGGTTTTTTTATACCTCTTCAAACTTGGCCAGCATGTGCTTAGTTACCAAAGATCCCAATTCTACAAAAAGTTCCATGATCCTGGTATCCATATGGACTTTTATGCTTATTGCTCTCTATTGAAAATGCTGATCATAACATTAATAGACATTCCTGTGAGATACAAATATCTCCGGTTCAAAAATGAGAAACTGGAATGAAGTCGTTAAATGACTTCCCTACAACCACACAGGTATTGATGATCAGTATTAGAAGAGGGAATATAACCAAGACTTCTTGACTCCCAGTCCTGTGCTGTAGTTTCCAGATCACCAATTTTGTTCATTAAAACCAGTGTGAAAACAAATTCACATCTTAAACTATTTTGTGGTAGATGAAATACATTTAAGAACCATCCAGCACTGTGGCAGCAAAAGTTAACAAAGTGGGGGCAAATGTACTGATGCACACTTGAAAACTAGTTTTAGAAGAAGGGTAAAGCAAGGAAATAATTCAGATTGAACTCCTATTGGACTGCTTGTCCATTAGTAATTAAGCATATCACTGAAGTTAAACAACTTTGTGATAAAGTACCTCATCATCATCATAATTTATTACGTGATCTATGATCATTGTAAAACAATACAGACATCTACAAGCAAGACAAACACATAACAGCTTGCTTCAAAAGCATTGTACAATAAAATGAGAGCCAGATACCTCCCTCTGATTCCTAGTGGGTGATGGTTAGGATTGGTTCGCTTAATGGGTACTTATAAACTGTGATCGGAGATGGACAGGCCTCAGCAAAAAGAGGGCTACCCTCCGAATTATATCTGGTTCAGAACTATCCAGCAAAACTGCCATAATCATGGGATCATCCCTCCCTGGATACTGGTCCCTTATTGGTTCAAGAAGGTCATGGCGTGGCTCGTCATATAAATGACAGTGTAACATTATGTGCCCTACAGTCTGTCGTAGCATTGTCAAAGGGGCATAATCTGTCAAGAAATGGTATGCCCTGGATCCTCCCTTCCAGGACTTGAGAAGGGAACGCATTGAACCGGGCACTAGCTATCAGTTGTNGGAATCCGGGAGT
Organism: Sphenodon punctatus; assembly: GCA_003113815.1. Classification (NCBI taxonomy): domain Eukaryota; kingdom Metazoa; phylum Chordata; class Lepidosauria; order Sphenodontia; family Sphenodontidae; genus Sphenodon; species Sphenodon punctatus. The sequence continues at coordinate 150,231 of QEPC01002260.1, read as the reverse complement.
TTGTGCTTAAGATACACCGTGGAAGTTCCCATCTCCTCCAACTGCGCTTCAACTTCCCTTACCCAGGGGTCTCTAAAGGGGTCGTCCGACAGAGATTTCACTAAAGTAGACTCCTTATTTAGTTGTAATTTTGACCAGTATTTAAAACTGGCTTCTTTGGCTGCTTGGGTCCAAGATATTTGTCCCAGTTCCACTTGGATAGCTGCTAATGGAGTGCCTCTCGGGACCCCCAGAAGTCCCCGTAGGAACCTAGACTGGGCCCTGTCCAACGGGCCCGAGTAGAAAGGGGCCCACAGCTCGGCCCCATAGAGCAATTGGGACCTCACTTTACAGTTATAGACCTGCAAGGCCTGTTGGACCGCCATCCTGCCCTGTTTGGCGAAAAGTCTAGAAATGGACAAAGCCACTGCTTGGGCTGATCTCAGGGCTCTGCTAACATGCTCCTTCCAACGGCCCGATTCATGAAACAAGATTCCCAGATATCTAAACGCCCTGATCTGTTGTATAGCGATACCCCCTATATGCCAGCTCTGGATTTTGGCATGGGCCGAAAATACAGGATCTTCGATTTTTCGTAATTGATGGTGAGTTGATTTGCCTGACTAAAAGTCTTGAAAGTCTGCAATTGCCTGGTCAAACCTAGCCTCGTCTGTGACAACAAGGCCACGTCGTCGGCATAACATAGGCAGCCGACTGCCCGAGCTGCCAATTTTGGGGGGAAATACTGTGGGGCTGCCATGGTGGGTATTATGTCGTCTATAAACAAGTTGAAAAGGGCCGGAGCTAATACACACCCTTGGCGGACAGCCTTCCTAGTTGGAATCATAGGTGTTACATGGCCCTGGGTGTCCATCTTCACTACCATGCCTGAGTTAGCATGTAGTGAACGGATCAGTGCTTACAGGCGTTTGTTGATCGAAGAATTCTCAAGCTTCCCCCACAAAGTACCTTTAATTTTGTCATTTACGGTATATAAAACTCTGCCACTTAAGCCACTTTCCTTTTCAATTCCAGAGCACTGAGGAATGCTTCTCTTCCCTTTCCCTGCCAAGACGCGCACGGTGGGGATGGTCACATGAACTGCTGAGGACCTGGTCCCTGCAAGCACAGCTGTCACACTGTGGGGCAGCACAGGGAACGGGGCAGACCGTTGACCCTCCCCGCATCTCCTATGGGGAAACCAGATGGGTGGGCTGTTGTTGGACCTCCCACCGTGGAGTGGGCTGAGGCACCGGCCACACAAATGGGTGCCCGGCCCTGCTCCACCTCCCTCCTGCAGCCTGACCATTGTCCCAGCCCTGGTGGTGACTTGGCTGTGCAGGACTGGAGCTAGTGTCCACTGCTCAAAGCCCAGCAGTGGACTTCACTGTGCATCAGGGCAGGCAGTGACCAGGCACATGAACTACCATGCCTTGGGCAGCCTTACACCCAAATGGGGTAAGGCTACTACGTGTGCACCCTCAGGCTTTTTCCTTTTTCTCATGTGGCTGCCCCCAGTGTCGGTGAATAGCAAGCAGCACAGAGAAATCCTGAAGAGTCCCATATTGTAATTAAGTCAAATAGAGGTTATTGCCAAAGGTTAGGGGTTGGCGAGAGGGGGAGATATATATTTTGTTGGAATTAGTCCAAAATCCAGGCTCCTTGACGTTCTTATGCAATTTCTTTGTTTTTGAAAACTTTAGGTAGCATGGGTTTTGGCTGCTGCTAGTCAGATAATCAAAGACTGTTTTCACTTCGGTATAAGGTTTTCTTGTTTACCAGGATAAGGGACATTGCACTGCAAGGTGACCTTGCTCTGGCAAGAAGCTCCTGTATAGCCCCGAGGTACAGCTTACGAAACTTCAGGATGGGCCGGCCAGTTGTTTTTCTATGAATCTTTTACCATCCCATAGAAATGCTCTAACCCAACTTAGGTTAGAACAATCCACCATGGCAATGGTTGAGGGTTGTCCTTTAGGTATTCCCAAAGCAGAACGAAAGTGTTCATTTTGTAAAATAATCCTTGAGGATTTGATTCATTATGTTCTAGATTGTCCGATTTATGAGGCTCTTAGAGATAAGTATTTCTACCCATTTCCTGCTTGTTTGAAGTTCTTTTCTAGACAAGAAAAGATTATATGGATTTTCCAACAAAACAGTGCCCTTTATTAAGAGAGTGGCTGTTTGCGCCTTTCAAGCAGAAGCTACTAGGCGATGGTGTTTGGTTTCGGCTACCTAAGATTTGTGGGAATAGTATTGGATATTGTATATATTATATCTGTTTTCTTTTGTATATTTATCTTTTTTGTGTTTGATTGTCTTATGATCAATCAGGGCTTTGCTAGTATCCCAGTAAACTTGACTATGCAATTTGTCAATTACTGTGTCTGCAAGTTGTTCTTCTGCTGAATGACCGAGTAATACAGAACAAGAAAAGTTAATGCTCAGGCTGTTTTCCTTGAATATTTCAACAGGGGAGAAATCCCTAATGTAAAATTTCCCATTAAAGTCCTATGTAATGGATCCTCTTGCTTTGCACAAATACTTCTAATGGTTACAGCCTTTAACTTCTCTAGTGTGATAAAACCAAGACTGACTTTTTTCCCAATAAATAAATAAATAAAATAAGTATATATTCTGAGGCTGCATGCATTAGAAGTGGCAGCAAATCTTCGACTTGTCATTTTTTGGGGGGGGAGGGAGGGAGTGCACTTCATTATCAACAATAGTGTAAGTGTTCAAATCTAATCAATATGGCACTGGAGACCAGGTCCTTGGCTAATGCAAGTGTTGTCCACTCCATTGATTTTAATGACTTTCATCTGCTGAGGTTCCAAGTCTTTTTATTTACCAGCAGAAGAAAAATAAAGAGTAAATGATCCGTTGATTCCCCTCTATGGGAAAATTCACTTCAGCACTTGAGTGATGTTTATGTTCATTAGTTTCTCAACAGTAAAATAAATTAGAGTAATATTCGAGTCCAGGGTGAAGTTAAACTCTTCTCCTCTTATGTGCACCTCAGACCCCTGTTTCTCCGAGTCTCTGCCAGGCTTGCTTCAGAGCTCATCCATAACTTACAGGCCAAAATAATAATGCTGTTGTGCTTCTACTTCTTAAGAACATTTTGTTTTATTTGAATTGTAGTGAGACTGAATCCCATCGCAGATCAAAACTCTCAGCTTTACAGTATATGTTTCCTTTTCTTTATAGTCTCCTGGTCTCCAGTCTTCCACTTAGTGTAATATCAGATGTACTGGGCCGCCAGGCCCGCCACACTGAACCACGGACCGGGATCCATTTTGGATCCTGGTCAGGAATCAGGCTGTCCGTCCTTTAGATGTGCTGGCCCGATTCTCGCCAGGGATCGGGGAGGGGGTGGGGCTACGCAGCGTGACATGCGGCCACACGTCCCTGTGCGCCCCCCCCTCCCCAGGCTGCCTGCCCTCTGGGAGATGGGCAGGCACAGCGGCCATTCCGGCTGTTCTGTGGTCGGGACCACGATCCGGCCGGACTGCAGGTAACGGACATTACCGTCGGCCCATCCCGGATCGTGGCCAATCCGATCACGGTTGGGGCCTGATCCACCATGATTCTGGACCTCTGGGCAGCCGGAGGTCTGGAATCATGGTTAATTTGATTCCTGCCAGTGATTCACTGGGGTGAACATCTGGCAGGAAGTAGAACAGATGTAATGGGACCAACGGCCACCACTGGGGATTCACTGTGGTTGACCGTGGTGGTGTTACGTCTGAAATTACCCTTTGTCGCTACTGTGATTTTCTGCATCTATTCCATTTTCACCTCTGCCTAGTGTGCCATTTGGTGTCTTCTTTTCAGATCTCATCTGCTTAGCTTTCAAGCATCCTGAAAATTCATGGCACGTCTCTTTCTGATACTTTGAATATAGGAGGTTGGTTCTCCAAAATTAAAATTCAGATCTGGTCTCGCTAAACCTTTAGACAAACGCAATGGGCATCCATCTTTTGGAACAAGATTTGAGTTTGATCTGTATTCTAAGTTTATCAGGCATAGATGAACTGAGTTAATGCTACCATGTAGGAAAAGAACTCAAAATATTATGCGAAGTGTGCTTAGCAACCAGAGATCTTGGAGATAATTCCAACTGTGAGGGTGCAGATCAAACACACAAGTTGTGATTGAATGAGCCTTGTTGTGTTCCTGTACTAATGAGTAAGCAGTCCCCAAACCTCTTGAGTATACTATTCCAAAGGAAGACCTGCTGCAGTCACCTGCCCCTCTCTTACAAACAAGGGAATTGCAGGAACCTGTAACTTGAAGTCCTGACCTACTGTAGCTATATGCTGCCAGTTTCTTAGGCAGAATTTCAAGGTGCCACTCCATCCTGTAAGAAGAATGAACTTCCAGTCTGTAACCCATGCAGGGGGGTGGGGGCCATCCAGCAGGCACACTTTTGGGTGTTAACAGAAGTGACGGCGGAGTAATGTCACAACCCAGGTTAGGAACCTGCCACCAACACGGTCCTGACTGGGCTGGCCAACAAAAGTGCCAGCCACCGTGGAGGGCAGGGAGCCACACAAATTTGTGGCTGGCCAGCCCCACTCCTGCACCGCACAGCTTGGCTGCCTCAGGTCTTACTGAACATTCCCCCCTCCCTCCTCCCCACAATGTTTTGTACAGTGTGTGTTGCTTGGGGAACTCAACTCTGCTTTTCATTCTGTAGACTGACAAATGGAAGAAATTGAGTTCCTTGGGAAAAACATCAACCTATTCTTCTGACTTTTTTTTTTTTTTTTAAAAAAACCCTGATCTTTGTGGATGTTAGTAAGGATTTAAACTGAAAATATCGTAGTAGGATAAATGTCAATAAAATCCCACAATAAATACATGAAATGCTTCTGCAAACATGTACCAATACACTTTTTAGCCATGAGAATTTTTTTCACTGGCATAAAAGCTGGAATTCAAAGTTCGGAATACATCCCATGTGACTTTATGGAAAGAATGGTACCCATGAGAAGAGCTCCGTTGCCAGTCATGAATGTTCAGCTAGACCTGAGATAGCCAGGCTATGGGCTCAGACCCCAGTTGTGATCGTGCTATCTGTGGATGAGGCTCCAAACACGGTGAAATCTGCTACATTTTGTATGTCTGTTGCTGTCTGAGTGAGCCCATGAAATCATATTTAAAGTCTCAAACTGAGGTCATGGAGGTGAAATTTGGTCCTCTTCCTAGATTGATTTTGTGACACAGGTTTACCCTAGTGAGACCCAGTACTTAAATGGGCAATGTCAAATCCACTTGGCTAACTTTCCTTTACAAATTGCCTCCTGATTTATTTATTTTAGCCAGCATTTTAATGCCTGCCAAGCCCCAAACATTCAAGTTTCACTTCTAAGCCTGAGAAGAAAAAAAGAGTGGGAGGATAAAGAAGGGGAAGTCTCAAGTATTTTTACTTTTTCTATAAATGTAAGTTTGGACATTTTTCAGCTTGCTCTGTCAAAGTCTCCAGTGGACATTTACATTCAAAAAAGGCTGCACTGATGCACGTTCTATTCAGTGAAACAATGGGAAATACGGTTCAGTACCTGTGCAAAACAAACCTTCCAATCAGGTCCAGGCAAGCGGTGTGGCTCCGCTGAAATTTGATGTGACCATCTATATGCTTTGCACCAATGGGGAGAATTCTGTTTGAGAGTTTATTTTCTAATGGAAGGCTGTAAGGCGCTGCCTAACTGAGCCTAACTCCAGGGTTTCTGGCAGAGGTCTCACCTGGGCTTGCTACCGGACACCCTCCAGGATCCCCAGCAGAGGCCTCACCCAGGCGTGCTACCAGAGATCCTGAATTGGAGATGCCGGGAATTCAACTTGGGACGCTATACATGCAAAGCATGCGCTCTACCTCCTAAGCCACTGCCCACCCTGTGGGCACAAGCCTAAATTCACTGAATGAGAACATCAGTTTTCAGTTAAGTATGACTATTTCCTTTTTTCAAATGACATCTTGAAAAAGAACTTCAAGCAGATTCTAGATTTTGTATTAAACTTTTATGGTTACCTACTAACTGGTTTTTGTAAAGTGACTGAAAAATGAAAATTGTAAAAACCCTAAATTCATGAACGTTCTGAATATAACAAAACAAAAGATTTAAGTTTTTGTATTAACTTATGTGAAGGGATCTTATAATTCTCTAATTTCTTTGGAAACGTCTAAATTTCATTTCCTAATTTAAGTCAATTAAAAAAAAAAGTTAGCTCTACTTGTTTTTCACCAGATCTTGCACGATTTTCAAGAGAAGCTTTATTGCTGTGGTTTTCTTTTAAGGATGGTAAAAAATTTCTAATCAGCTTTCTAAAGCAATAAGTTGCATTAACTACTTCTGCAAGAACCACAGCTTGCGTTGGATGTAGCACTTGACTCTGCTAAAAACATCATTTGGTATCTAAACTAAAACCAGTTGTGATTGAAGGTTCTGCACAATTGTTCTTCACCCATGATTCACAGCTCTGAGTACCATTTATGGTTCTGCCTTGTTGCACTTTCAACTACCTTTGAAAACAGATTTAATGCCATTCTGCCTGAATCACTTTCAAACATTTTATCTGGCCTACTTGAACAGGATATTAGTACTTACTATTTACAAGTGAGGCCCACATTAGGGTTTGGCAACAGGTTTGCAACCTTTTAGTCTTTATCGCTATCTAAGTCACAAATTAGGCAATGGGATAAATGCTTATTATTGGGAGTAGTATTTTACTGCTGTGAAATAGTCTTATAAGTCATTACCTTAGTAAGACTGGGCTCTTGGTTTGCAATGGTGGCTTAGGCTACTTTCATACATTACCGGGCAGGCAGAAGAACTTCCGTGAATGCAATTGTGGCTCTGTTCTCATGGGAATTAGTGCACGTGGGAATACGCTAATCCGCTTTTGTCCTACAAGAACACCCGTCACGATAAAAACTACATTGGGGGACCCGGTCATGCATGAACTTGGAGAATAAAAGTGGAATAGCACATTCCCACATGCACTATTTCCCACGAGAACAGAGCCATGATTGATTTTGCGGACATTTCCCCGCCTCCCCCCGTAATGTGTGAAAGTGGCGTGAGACAGAGTTCAAACTTGACTCTCAAACCTAGCTGAAACCCCGTTGGGATAGGAGGAGCCTGGGGACACAACCTTCTCTCTGGCTGTTGATTGCCAGTATGAGTTTTGTTGAAGTGGGGAGTTACACACTATTAGTCATCAGGCTTATTTGTTTCCTGCATCACCAATTTCCATTCTTCTTGAATCTTTAGGAGCAAAATTCAACCAGAAATAAAATGTGGGAAGATATTTTCACTTCAAACTCTGGACTGGGGTTGATGTTTGGCCCTTTCAGATTATCTGGCTCTTCCTCACACCTCTATTGATTAACCATGCTTGCATTTCATGTGTTTTCTAGACTAACTTGACTATTATTAAATCTGCTTGATTTTTCTGTGTCTTTCTGTGCAGGTTACAAAAATATGATCTCTTACAGCCCTTAGGATAGGAACGTATTCAGGACCAACAGAAGAACCTGGGCTCTTCCAAGGCCTGCGTTTATCCTTCTGTTAATCTGGACAGTTTACAATACTTTAAATCAGGTGCTAAGCGGTCTCTCAAGAACTTTGCTGCAAGGACCCAATATTGGTTAGAGTAACCCTTCTCACTTGGTGGCTCAGCTTGGCTTTTCTAAAGCCTTCCTTTGTCTTTTGCCAGGAGTGAGTTAACTTTTGGAAACTTGTGCTCTTCTCTTCCTCCAGGTAAAGGAAACAAAGCTATTGATTTCAACTGCTAGGCAAAACGGAGTCCTTTGCAATAGGCAAGGCATTATCTTTTAAAGACAAGTCTTTCAGATTTTGACTATCCTGCCTTTCGTGCATGAAGCCTGACATATCAGGGGTAAGAGAATAACTACACATGCCTTTAAAGTTTTATTAATTTTCTACACAGTTTATAATAAGTCTTGAGGATATAGACAGGACCAGATCAATTAATTTTATCTGGAAAATCCCAGTTTAAGATACCAGAGCTACAGTTCGTCCCTCTTCTCTATGTAGCTTAGCTGGGCATTCTTTGTATATAACTGTCCTGTAAGTGCATTGTGCACAAGTGTCTGAATAAAGGTATTAGAACATTAATATGAAGAATCACTTTTCATTTGATGGCCTGCAAGTGGGTCCCATTCCAGAAGACAAGAATGTGAATACATGCCTAGTCACAAGAACAATGGATATTAGACCAGGCTGGAGCTTGCTTTGGGACTTCAATCCCATGCTATGCAGGCTCTGCCAAAGGGCTTGAACCACCTTAGTTCTTTCTGCACAAGATGGCTGCCTAGGCCTAGTGTAGCTCTTATGTCATCCAGGGAAAGTGGACCTTGTGCACAGGTTTGTGAATAAACCAGTTACCTTGATTCATGTCTCCAGTCCCAATGGCTTGAATAGAAACCATTCTGTATGGTCCTGAATTGGAGTTCTGACTTGGCTGAATGGGAATGTGGTGGTTTCAGAAGATACAGTAACTGCTCTTCTTAAATCTTTAAGCTGCCACAATAAGCTGCCACAATTAACTTCTTTTCCCACTTGTGTTTCCCAAAAATGGGGTTGTGGGGAAAGGTGAATGCATTTATAAATGTGCTGCAATAGCAACCTTACTAGAAAGCCTCAGTCATCTTGTTTGCTTTGGCATGGGTGAGAGAATCGCTATTCCCGTGTGCCTTAACCACCCCCACCCCCGTGCCTTATCGGGGGGGAGGGGGCATGTGGGGAGCGGGGTTTGCTTCTCCCCCACAACGGAGGGAAACAAGCTGGGGGGAGAAATAGGCACTGCCGTTGGCTTCGGGAGAGCGTGGACCGAGTCGCACGAGGTGAGGTCTCGGAGGGCGCCATTTTGAAAAACGCGACAGGAGCAACAGAGAAGCATCTACCCACCCTCCCTCGTGTCACTGCGGGCTTTACGCTGGCTGCCCTTTTCTGGGGGCTGGGAGGGAATTTTTGCTGGCAGGCCCAGATTGGCTTAGGGGCCTGCCGGTTTTTCACCCTCCTCACAGTGCATGAAGATTACGATTGGCACAAAAAAGGGAGAGGTCGGACTTGCATAGCAGTTAATTCTTTGTCGCACTCTCACGGATCCAGGGTATTAATTAGCAGGGTTCGTTAGTTAGCTGATTGTTGTCATCTCCTTACGAGAAGGGGCTATGGGGAAGCTAGAGCAAGGGCGGCCAGCTTACAACCCAGGCCCAGGAGGAAGGGGCGAATCATACACTGGAGGACGGGCAGTTTAGGGTGCAGCCGCCGCCTCCCTCTTGTTCCGGTCATGAGAGGACTCGTACCTCCCCGACTAGCCGGGCGGCTGGAGTGAGAGCGACCTAACAGCAGAAGAGGTTCAGCGGCACCGAGGGACATCGGGCTGCACAAGTTGTAAGTTATAGTTAACAGTTAAAGCATAGTATAGGCTGGACCCAGAAGGGGCAATGCCCCTTTCCCCTGACTTTTAACTTCAGTCAATAAAGAGTGCGGCCTTTTAAACCCCACACGCTGTGTCTGTCTTCTTCCGGGGGTGCTGGAGCAATCCTGCCTCTCAAGTGGTTTACACTTTGGGTGTTTTGGGTGGGAGCGGGGTGTCCCATGGCCACTGAGTTGCACAGCTGCAGAGCAGCCACTCAGGTGGAGCGCATGTGGAGGGATACTAACAGGTGGCTCCCAGTGTAGCTACTGTGGCAGCCACCCCGCACTCCCCCTGCCACAGACGATGGGAGAGGGGGAGGTGTCCTGGACTGGTCCTTGAAACTGACGTGTCTTGACATGAGCACTGCGGAACCCGGGCTCCCCAGTGCTTACGGCCTGTGATGTGCAAAGGCCATGACACCCACCCAGTGCCTATGAGCAGCGGACTTCTGCATGGCTTACCGCCCCAGTTCATATGGGCAGGGGATGCATGGGCGCCCATTGCTCTGCACTCTTTTGACTTGCCCCCAACGGCGCACTGTGGATTTTTCAGCAGTGGCCCATGAGTGGGTGCTGTGTGGCTCACGGGAGCACGTATCCCCCTCCCCAACTCCATCTTCAGATGGGAGATTGAAATCTATAAACCATTTCCTTTTTTATTTTATTATATTTTAGTGTTGGAAGCCGCCCCGGGCTGTTCGCAGGAGGGGTGGGGTATACATTTATAAAATAAAAGTAAATAATAAGTATTCCTCCAGAGTAGTCCCATTGATTCTCCCAGAATGTGGATTGCAGCCTGGGGTTAGAAAGAAGGCAAGAAGCTTTCATGTAAATAAAGCTTTTTCAGTTTAGCCTGACATTCTGCTGTTTTAACTGCCCTCCCCACCCCCAAAGTTTTCTCAGGTTTCTGTTCATATGGATTTAGTCCTTTGTGTGTGTTGCTGGAAGTTGGGAATAGTGAAGGAAAAGATGTACATTTTAACTGTTTGAAAAGCAAACTTGAATGAGTGCTATCCCAATGTTTGGAGGCCGTGGCGGATTGGATGCGGCGGAGCAGACTGAAGCTCAACCCAGATAAGACGGAGGTGATGGTGGTGGGGAGGGCGAAGGGGGTGGTGGCCCCCCTGATTGGGGGGGTTTGCCCCCCTGTAGCTCAGCAGGTCCGGAGTCTGGGGGTCATATTGGACGCAGACCTGCGGCTGGAGCGGCAGGTGGAGGCAGTCGCTAAGGCTGCCTTCCGCCAGCTTTATCTGGTACGTAGGCTGCGTCCGTATGTCTCTGGCCCGGACCTGGCCTCCCTCATCCATGCCTTCGTCACCTCGCGGCTCGACTACTGTAACGCGCTCTACGTGGGGCTTCCCTTGTTCTTGGCCCGGAGGCTGCAGCTGGTGCAGAATGCGGCGGCCCGTCTTCTTACGGGGACGGGTCGCCGGGAGCACATTACACCGGTGCTCCGAGCGCTGCACTGGCTGCCGATAGTGTGCCGGGCCAAGTTCAAGGTCCTAGTAATGATCTATAAAGCCCTATACGGCCTTGGCCCCTCTTACCTTAGGGACCGCCTCGCCCTTCGCGCCCCGGAACGGCTCCTGCGGTCTGCCGGGGGTGCCCGCTTGGAGGTCCCCCGTGTTAAGCGGGGGGCCACGATGGAGCGGGCATTCTCGGTGGTAGGGCCGCGGCTGTGGAACTCCCTTCCGGAGGAAGCTCGCCTGGCCCCAAGCCTTTTGATATTTCGGCGGAACTGTAAGACCTGGCTGTTTGCCCAGGCCTTTGGGAGGGAGGGGTGTGTGTGTGATTTTTAATCCCCCACCTATATACTTATTTATGACTGTACATTGCCCTGTTTTATTGATATATTTTAGATTTGTATTTTAAATGTTTTAAAACTGTTTTTATTGTTGTTAACCGCCCCGAGCTGCATGGCAGGATGGGGCGGTATAGAAATCTAGGAAATAAATAAATAAATAAATAAATAAATTGATTTAAAGGTAGTAATAAAACAACTAAGGGAATGGCTCTCAAGTGTTCTGTGTGGCAGGGATTTGTCCAATGTAAAATCCCTCACTGTGGTACTTACGGGAGAGGAGAGAGATGTGGGGATTGCACCGCAAGGAGGGGCACAGGAAATTCTGAGCTTGAATCTCCCTTCCCTTGACTCTGCCTTTCACTCTTTCCTACCAGGCAACACTCTGAACTCTTTGGTGAGAAACTAGGAGCTGACTTTATTTATTTATTGTGAGACAAAGGAGGTTCAGATGATATCTTTTATTGGACCAACTGTTGGTGGAAATCCCAGAACTGTGTACCAATGTGTAGGAAATAAAAAGGGAGTTGCCAGCTGTTTCTGGAACTCAGCTCTTAGTTTTGGAGCAAGTGAAGCAGGCAAACATGGTACCAGAGTGCTGCGTGTGTGGTTTTGTTTTCGTTTCGGGAATCGGGGTCAGTTATCAAAATAGGGCTGCCAAAGCATTTCTCCAAGCTAACAAAGGCAGACTTGATAAAGGAGGCACAAAGCAGACACTTTCAGACAGGGGGGAAAACTAAGCAACTAAAGCTTAGTTATAATGAGCCGCCCAGAGCTGCCTATGGCAGGATGGACGGGATATTAAGTTTGAGGGGGTGGTCGCTAGCTCAGAATGGAGCAGGAGGACAAACTCCCCTCAAGCTGCCCAGCAAGCAGAAGATGGGGGACCTGGAGCCAGCCATGAGAGTGGCTCAATCACGGAGATCAAGCTGGCCAAAACTGAAATGAAGAAAGAGCTCAGATTGCAGCAAATGAGACTGGAAAAGGAACTCAAACTTGAAAAACTAAAATGAGAGCAAGAGAGAAAAGGAGCTTGAACTTGAAAAAATAAAACAAGAGAGAGAACAGTGTAAACATGAAATTGAACTCTTGAGGACATGGAATGAATTAAGACTCCTGCTTCAGGCACTGAAAGCAGCCAAGAAAGGCACAGAAGACAATGGATCAGAGACAATTCTGTACTCTTTCACCAGTACAACCAGACCGAATGCATAGATGATTTTTTCACTATGGCAGAGGACGTTTTCCAACAGGAGAATATTCATCCGGACCTCTGGATCAGACTTATGCTGCCAAAACTGACCACTAAGGCATGTAATGTATTTAATTCCAAAACAGATGGGGTATGGCAGTATGAGGAATTTTAAAAGGTTACTTGTGAACTACCAGGTAAACCCCAGAGACATACCCACAAAATTTACCTATGGAGAGATGTAAAAAGTGGTGTGCCTCAGGGATCTGTTTAATGTATTCATTAATGATTTGAAAAAGGGTGTTGAGAGTGAGGTGATCAAATTTGCAGACACCAAGTTATTCAAGGTAGTCAAAACATGAGCAGACTGTGAGGAGCTGCAACAGGATCTTACGACACTGGGTGCCTGGGCATCTAAATGGAAAATGAGATTTAATGTGGACAAGTGCAAAGTGATGCATGTAGGGAAAAATAATCTAAACCATGCACACATAATTCTGGGTATTAAGCTAGGAGTTAGCACTCAGGAAAAGGATCTGGGGTGGTTGTGGACAATACAATGAAATCCACAGTGCAGTGCGCTGCAGCAGTCAAAAAAGGAAACAATGTTAGGAATTATTCGGAGGGGGATAGAGAATAAAACTGAGGAAGTCATAATGCCTCTATACAAATCAATGGTGTGACCGCACCTTGAATATTTTGTGCAGTTCTGGTTGCCCCATCTCAAAAAAGACATAGCTGAACTAGAAAAGGTACAGAGAAGGGCAACAAAAATGATCAAGGGCATGGAAGGGCTCCCATATAAGGAGAGGCTTGGTAGGTTGGGGCTCTTCAGCTTGGAGAAGAGATGACTGAAAGGAGATAAGATAGAGGTCTATAAATCATGAGTGGGGTGAAACTAATAAACAAGGAGTAGTTATTTACCCTCTCAGCTAGTACTAGAACTAGGGGACACTCCATGAAACTCATGAGTGGCAAGTTTAAAACAAATAAAAGAAAATATTTTTTCACTCAGCATATAATTGGGTTGTGGAATCTACTGCCAGAGGCTGTGGTAAGGGCCAGTACTATAGCTGAGTTTAAAAGAGGTTTG
>QEPC01002260.1:93732-136065 GCA_003113815.1 Sphenodon punctatus | reverse complement strand
GGGGGGGGGGGGGAAGGGTGTGCATGCACCACAGCCTGGGGACACAGCAGGTCTGTCTGCGGACCCAGGCAAAGCTGGAAATGTGCAGCTGTGGGGATGGGCCCCTGGAGCAGCTCTGAGCTTGGGCGACCTCCCCATCCATCTAAAAACTACCTATTGCATAGTGTTGGGCTGAGAGCGAATCCACCCAGGAAAAGTGCCTGGAGTATTGGGAAGAGGTGTGTGTGTGTGTGTGTGTGTGTGTGTGTGTGTGTGAGAGAGAGATGTATGAAGGGTAAAGTTTGCATGGGAGTGGACTCTGGGTTCAAAGCAATTGGGGTCATGCTGTGGTAGAGTTTTGAAAGTAATGGGCCAGGCTTCAAGTCTGGTTTAGGAAAGAGGTGGTTACGATTTCCTTACTTCCAGAATTATTCGTTCCACTCATGATTTTCTAAACTTCTGTCATATCCCCTTTCAGTTGTCCCTTCTCCAAGCTGAAGAACCTTAACCTCCCAAGCCTCTCCTTACATGGAAACCATTTCATTTCCTTGATAATTTTGCTGCCCTTCTCTGTACATTTTCCAGTTCGACTATATCTTTGTTGAGATGGGGCAACCAGAACTGCATAAATTCAAAATGTGGTTGCACTTTATATAGCAACATTGGGATGTTTTATGTTTTATTCTCTATCCCGTTCCAAATAATTCCTAGCAATGTTTGCCTTTTTGATCTCTGCCATACATGGAGTTCAGGTTTTCTGTGAATTGTCCACAGTGACTCCAAGGTCCTTTTCCTGAGTGCTAACCTAATTTAGAACCCAGCATTGTGTACATATAGCTTGGATTATCTTTCCCAATATGCATCACTTTGCACTTGTCATCATTTAATTTCATCTGCCATTTGGTTGCCCAGTTGTGCAAGACCCTCCTGTGTGACAGTACCTGGACAAAGCTAGTGGAGAGAGAAGGGCTGAGTGCTTTCATTTTGTTAGCTTAGTTGAGAACGTGCGCGCTTGTGCTTTTCCTCCCCAAATGGGAAAAATAACACAAGCCTCCACGTTCTTAAGTTCCTCTGATTAGGGGCCTAAAGTGCTGTCCCTGTCCTTGCGCTATTTCATTCCCCAGTTTGAGAACTGCCAACAAATGCTGAACGAAAGCCTACAAGTGTGGTGGGGTCTCTTCCCAGGATTACTAAATTAACATGTTCAAGTAGATGGCAAGATTGTGGTGGTTGCATAAATTAGTTTTTAAAATTTCTCAGGATAAGGAGGAAGCCATGAGAGAACAAGTCAAATTTGATTAAAAGTCTGCTCCATGTAGAGTGCATTGTCAAAATGCAATTTCCTTGCTTTACACACTGAAGGGTTACATTTCTGTATCTGCAATCTCCTGCTCAAACTAAAAAGTTGCTAATGAAAAGCAAATGCACTGGTGGTGAAATGACGATAGCTGATTACGCCACTATGCTAATTCCAGAGGCTACCAAAGCTCATTTTCCAGTGCAGAGGAACTATTTTTCTTACTTTGGAAAAGTCTTTTGAGTAACAGGGGGGCACACAAAGAAACAAAACTTCCTACCTGATACAAAATGTAAAAGGCCTCAAGGGAAGCAGAGCTGCAGAACTAACCAGACCACCTGAACCTTAGTGAAAGCAATCCCTCCCACCCCAACCTTCCTATAGCACACTAATCTAGGTAAGGCTATATATTGATCAGAGCCTAGGGTTGTTGCAATGAATGTTCATGAGCTTTATCCTTGTTACTTGGGCATCCACTGCAAAAACCTCACAACCTATTGCAGGGCGTGGGGAACCTTTTCCCTTCCAGGGGTCACCTAGAAAATTAACACAAGCTCGGAGGGCTGCATAGAAGTTGGGGTGGGGGTGCCTAAGCAGTGCACTTAAAAAGAGGAGAGTCCAGATCATGGATCTGGGCCATGGATCCATCCCCTATTTTTGAAAGCATGCTGTTATCTCTTCCCCCTAACCCTAAACTCCATCTTCCAGTGACGGGGTAGGAACTGCATCCAGGGGTCTATAGTCTGGGTATGGGAGTAAAGAAGGTAAAAACTTTTACTAGTGAGATACTTCCTAAGGTAGGAATTCCCTCTCCCTCGGTGTCCCTGAGTGATTCAAGGAATGGAATATGAAGCCATTCAGATCGGTCTGGCAGAAGGAATTGTTTGAAGGACTGTTAGTGTCAGCCAGGTTCTTAGTATCCGTATCAGGGTTGCCAGCATGACCAGGAACTGGACTGCCTGCTCTCTGAGGTAGGTTGTCGCAGTAGCTACGCTGGTCAAGGAATGCAAGGGAAATGCTGATGATTTCAGTTTGAAGGGCATGTCAGCTTACATAAGCACCACATTTTAAAAAAACCCGCAACACTGGAGGCAGCAGTTTCAGTCTGCAGAAAACCAGGGTTACAAAGATCTCTAGCTTGCCTGAGCTAGGACAACAGTTTGGGGAGAGGATTTTAATCTCACAATTTAAAAAAATATATTTTTTTTGGAGCCCTCCTGTCCCTTGACTACAACACCTAAATAAGCTCCAGCTATTTTGTTTTGCCACTTTCTTAGAGGTGTGCACCAGGGGCCCATGCCACTTTCATTTTTGTTGTTTAAATGTCATTTTCCTTTTCATAAATATCAAATTGTCGTTTTCATTTTTGCTTTTGTTTTCCATTGGTTTAAATGGAAAACACATTTTTTGGCTGTAACATTTTTGTTTCAGTATATGTGGCGGTAACATGGAGGGATTGTACCTCCAATTGAAGGCATTACGTGTACCGAATTGCAAAATGATTGGATAAAGTAATCAAATTGTATAAGCAGTTGAATTATATTATTTTGCAAAAATCTTCATATACATTCTTAGCTGTAACTTCTTTGTGTCTCATTTAAATTAGATGAAACTTGGCAAGTTTACACTCCTTCTCATATTTACTATCTCTGCCAACTTTCAGAAGGATTGGATAAAGGGTCCCGGTGGTATAAGCAATTAACTTATAAATTTACCTCTGACTCTAACATCTTTGTTGTCCAACCAGTGTATGTGAAATTTGGCAGGACTGTATACCACATTTTCACAATCATCTCTGCCAAATATCAGATGTGATAAAGGGTCCCAGTTTTATATGCCTGCACATCATATTCAGAGAAGAAGCCTATGCCAGGGATTTTCTTACATGTCACTGTGATAGAAGATCGATTTGTGATGCCAATTGGCCAGCAGAAATGTCAACCAAATATCCTCATTCTGTGCTGTGACCATCCCAAATTCTCTCCCCCAGTCAGAAGCATCTGTTTAGGAAAGAGCCAATAGAGATTCTCTTATGTCCTCATCACAGTCCTGCAGGATGTGACTGTGATGATGATTGGCCAGTTTGGAAGTGTAAACTATGGGTAATTTCAGATGTTATGAGATCAGTCAACCACACTAAATCACACACACACCCAGCGTGGCCAGTGAGCCCTGAACGTCTGTTCAGCGGCATCCAGACGTTCACCACAGTCAATCACCGGTAGGGGCCAAGGCCAACCACGGTTCTGGAGCTCGGTATGGGACCACCTCCAGAACTGTGGTCAATGCAATTCCCACCAGGAAACAACCAAAAGTAATGTCTGAACAGCAACCACCAGGCGTGATCACACACAATGATCCCAAGCCGTGGCAAAGGCATGCAGCATTGCTGCCAGGCAACAACCAACAAAAAGAACAAGGAGGGATATTTAAAGGGGGCACAGCACCAGGGGTATGAGGAGGTGAGACAATGAACAGGAAGGGAGAGGAGACACATGACATGGCACCGTGATGGAGCAAGAGCAGCAGCACCTGCAGGACCCACAGCAAGCCACCTCACAGGGGGACACCAAACGGGACAGAGGCCCCCCGCAAACTGGTAAGGAGAACACAACAGGTGGGGGGGTGCAAGGGTAATGAATGTCGAACAGCCACACAAGGAGGGTGGGATGTGGGGGCTGGAATGGAAAGAGCACAGCACCAACCCCCCATGTCCACCCAACAGACCAGTAAAAGAGCCCGAGCCCCAGAACCCCCACAGGACACCAGCAGGGAGGAGGCAGAGGCGGCACCAGAGCTGGAGGGGGCACCAGGGAAACAAAGGCACCAGAGAGGGGGGACAGTAGGGATACAAGGAGACACAGGACTTCATAAATATCTGGGGGTCCCTGGAAAACCAGATAGAGCTGGCAGTCAACAATTGGAGCAAGCACATATACAATCAGATCGTCAAGGAAATGGAAGAGGCATGATACCAAAGGTCAGCACCACATTGCAGGGTCAAGGAACTAAAGAGGGGGTATAAGAACATAAAGGATAATAACCAAAAGTCTGGTCATGCAGCTAGGACAGTACCCTATTATGACGCCCTGGATTGGATCCTGCACATGAAGGGCTCAGTCGTGGCCCCCAGGCTAGTAGGGAGCGCCGTGGCACCGGGCTGGACACGGGAAGAAGTACCACCACCCATGGCTGCACCAAGTGCACCCACAGACATCACTGAACCCCCCCACTCCAAGAAGAACAGCCCGGGACCTCGGGGAGCAGCAGGGCCTCATCACAGACAGGCATGGGGAGCCCACAACTGATGTCCGGGGCCTACGACGATGACACACTGGTCACCCTGAGCCAGTGGACACAAGGGGAGCACTCGCAGCAGAGCCCCATGGAGCAGCCGGGCATGGAGGACTCCGAGACAGACACCGAAAGTAGGCACAGGGTGTGGAAAACACAGGGACCAGCACAGACTCAGCAATGGGAGATCGGGGGGACCAACAGGCAGGGAACGGAACTAACCAATCCCCCTCCCCCATTACTGGAAGTATGACCAAGTTCGAGGAGGAGGTAATGGAGGGGGAACATGCACCGGGAGTGGTGGAACACACGGAGGAAGGTAAGCGGAAGGGACGGGGCCCACTGGATGCCGGGAGAGGGAGGGGGGGGCATCAGGGACAAGGGGGAAGGGACACAAGCACCCCAATGACTCATCACTACGTCCATTCCCACACAGGACCACAACTACACCCACAGAAGGTTGAGGGGGAGAAGCAGCAGCGGGAGCAGCAAAGTGAGCGGGCAGGACACCAGAGGGTAGCGGCCCAAGGGGGGCGTCTGGACACATGCGCACAGGTCCTAGGGGCTGTAGTAAAATGGAAAGCAAAGCTGCCGGAAGGGGTGCCGAGGGTGAACACGAGGAAATAAGGGAGGGGTTGCAGGTCACAGCTACATGGAGGGAGAGGAGGGGAGGGGACCCTACTACCCAAAGGAAAGGGGGACAGTCGTGCCTCGATCCCAGGCCTCTCCTCTCTCCCCCCCCCCAGCACCGATCCGGGGAGGTACATGTGCAGCGAATGGGAGTCCAACCAAGCATACCTGACCTATATTGTACAGATCCGCAGGCCACCCAGCCATGAGAGGGACCCATTCCACCAACCCAGAGGATGCGTGAGCACAGGGCATGTGCATGCCGCCGACGGGAGGACCTAGCAGAGGAGATCCTGCATACAAGCACAGAGCAGGGTGAGGCAATGATCGCATCCATAGACGGGATGGAGGCTGCCACCAACCGAGCCGTACAGCAGGTGGAGGGGGAAGGGACAGGCACCTGGTAGCGGAGATGTGGAAGGAGAGGAGGCTGGAGAGATGGGACTACACCAGGCAAATGGAGGCATTTAAGAGAGTGACCCAAACCATCGACCGCCTGGGAGTGGATCACTCCAGTAAATTGGATTGGTTGCGTGAAATCGGCACCTCACTACTGCTACATGCAGGCACCATGAGCGCCTACATCATGGCAGCAGCACCCCCGGGCACCATACCGGCTGCAGCCCCACACCCATCCTGCCGCTATTGCCCATCCCGCAGCTGCAGCAACCCAGGCCACAGGGGCCAGGCATTCACTTACCCGTCCTACTGGAGATGAGACGGCAGCAGCTGCCCAGGCAGGTGCAGCAGCATGAGGCAGCGCTGGGCCCGGTCCAGCCCCCAACCCCTGCCACAGAGGACAGCCAGGAGCCATGGCAGAGCCAGGAAGTGCTGGAGGGGGATGTCAGTGCGCGCAAGGGTGGCTCACAGACCACCGAGCTGCCTGCCAGGCGACGCAGAGGTCGGCCCAGGAAGCAGGATGGGTTGGGGGTAAGGGGAGGGAAAAGTAGGGCACTGTGAATATAATGTACCTTTATACACTGTAACCATCATGTCTGTCATTCTTAGATAATCCTGTTGGGGACCGTGTGCTTAGCGGGTCTGGATACGGTCCTGTTGGGCACGGCTATGCCGGGGTTCTGCACCATGGACCTCGGGGAAACCACCTAGTGGGACCTGGAGGGGAGGGAGCAAGCACAGGACATGGTATGGGGATNGGGTTCTGCACCATGGACCTCGGGGAAACCACCTAGTGGGACCTGGAGGGGAGGGAGCAAGCACAGGACATGGTATGGGGATACAGCTTACAGGCACCGGAGACTACTCAGGATCCACAGCCCACTGTCCTTTGCGGCACCCCAGTAACCTCAGGGCAGGGGCACCCTGGATATGTGCCTCGTAAATGCTGCTCGTATCCGCTTTGCATAACGGTACTCCCTGGGGTTT
This sequence comes from Sphenodon punctatus, assembly GCA_003113815.1. Lineage (NCBI taxonomy): Eukaryota > Metazoa > Chordata > Lepidosauria > Sphenodontia > Sphenodontidae > Sphenodon > Sphenodon punctatus. The sequence goes on along the minus strand of QEPC01002260.1, from coordinate 129,479 downwards.
GCGTCATTCACATATAGAGGGACAGGGACAGCTGGCCGATGTGACATGGGATACTCCAGAGCGGCTCCATCGATCTCGCAGATATTGTGCAACACACAGCAGGCACCAATGACGAGGGCGGAGTTCTCCACAGAATAGTCCAGATGCCCTGCAAGGCACTTTCGTCGCTGTTTGAGGACACCAAAGGCCCTCTCGACCATGGTCCTTGAGGTGCACAGCCGAGTGTTGTACAGGAACTCCATGTGATTCCTGGCCACTGGATGAGCCATTGGAGCAGTGGATACGCCAGGTCCCCAATTATGCAGAGGGGCATTAACACCCCCTCAATCTGGGTCATCCGCATGTTGGCATAGTCCCCCTGTACATTTGTGTGAAGAGTGGGGAGATGGCGAGGATCCAGGTATCATGACTGCGGCCGGAGTGGCTGGTGAAGATATCTGTGAACCGGCCCCGGTGATCTACAATGGCCTGGAGCTGCAATGAATGGTATCTGTGCCTGTTGATGTACTCGGCTGCATCACCGTTGGGGGGACATAGGATCCTGACATGGGTGCCATCAATAGCGCCCAGGCAGTTAGGGAACCTGGAAGCCACCCATCACGGCCTCTTGATCCATGAGCTGGATCATGCGGTCGAGGAGAACCATCTCCACAGCCTCTCAGAAGTCACGGATAATGCAGGTGATGGTTGTCAGACCCACACCGAAGTGTTGTGCCACAGAATGGCAGGAATCCAGGGTGGCCAGGGCCCAGACTGCAATACCTACCCACTGCACAACTGGTATAGGGGAGCGCATGTGTTGTTGCTTCAGCCAGGGCTGCAAGAGCTCTGCTAGTCGCAGGAGGGTACGCCGGTACATTCTGAAGTGGACCCTCCAAGCATCATTGTCCCACCGTGTCAGGGCCCTCTCCCATCATTGCTGGGACCTGTGCACGGCCCACAGCCGCCATTCAGTGGGCATTGCGAGCATGACAGTGCTGAGGAGGGCCGCCCAGCTCCAGTAGTGGCGAGCAGCTGCTTGTCGGAGGGCAGCTGGACGGGTGCGTGCGATCAGCACAGCCCTGTGGTAAACTCCTGACAGCCTGCATGCCGTGCACATGGCCTGGATGCGGTGGCGCCTGTGGTGGGCGAGCAGGTTGGTTGCAGCAAAACGGGTCAGGCATTCCTGGACCCCTATGCACAGTTCGAGCAGCTCCGTGGTGACCCGCTGGAGCTCTGTGTGCTGGTGGTACCACTCAGCGATGATCTCCAGTAAGAGCCAATGGGCACCCCACTGGTTGGCATCCATGGCTGGTACCAGCGAGGAACTGAGCAGGTAAGTGCCCCTAGAGCACTGGGTGTTGTCATACACACTGCTCAGAGGCACGCTCTTGCTGATGTGCTGCAGGTTGTGGCTCCTTATAATGAGCCTGTAGCCGGCACATGCCCACACACCAGCGGCTGTCGGTTGGGCCCTGTACCATGGTGCTTCGCCTACTGGCTGTGGGCTATATATTAACGGGTGTTCTGGGTGGCATGAGGAGCTCACCCGTACTGGGAGGGCCACACCCATATGTCATGGGCTCCCTGGTACCACTCGCTGGTAGGTATCGTGATGTTGGTTGCTCAGGTGCATTTGGGGGGGAGGGGGCGTGCTTCAGGCATGTAGGTGGCTAAGTGAGGGCACTGTGTGGTTGATTGAACGTTGTCTGTGTAATACTGCTGTTTGTGCGTTGGCCGTCCCTGGGTTTCGGTTCCTGCAACTGTGCTGTGTCCGCTCTCCAAGCATCGCTTCCTAGTCATCCAATAGTGCTGCCTGTACCCTTATCGCACGTCCTTGGAGCTCCCCTGGTTGTCTCCTCTGCCTGCTTTGGTTTGTGGGGCCCCGCTTTCCTTGCTTATCAAACCCTCTGCCAGTTGCACCATGGCTGATACAGCTGCTTTGGAGTTCCCACTCTGTGGTTCCGTAGCCGGTCTGTGTTGCGGGACCTACAGGGAGACCATGACTCTAGCTGACCTGTGGCATTCCCAGCCCGTTCAACTGCTCCTGAGCGCCTCATCTACCCTCCCAAATGCCTATAGCTGTCTGAGCTCGGGCCTTCACTGCTTTGGATATGTGGCTAGCACTTGCGAGTGCTGGCTCCATGCAGTGGAGCTGGGCCTCTGTCCCTTTCCGGATGGACGCGTTCCAGAGTTCAGGGGGTCGCTCGTGTCATGGCCTGCTACTGAGATGGTGTCAGCTCTCTGTCTGTGCCTTGTCCGGCTTCCAGACCTGTCTGGTGGAGGACGGCCCTGCCCTCTCGGTTTCCTACTTCTGCTGCATCTTCGGGGTCCGTGGCTACCTGCGTTCGCGTGGGGTGTCTTATTACCACCTGTTAGAGCTCAAACAGCTGGCGTAGCCCCCTGAGGCTGACTATGCCTTGGCTGATCCCACAGGACCCAAGCTGCTGGCGCTGTCAGGTGTGGTCCCGTGCCGATGTTCAGGTTGGGCTCACCGGTCCCGATCCTTTTGAGGCCTACTATCTTTTTGCCCACCACATGGCACGGATAGGCTATCGGCAGGGCATGTTGCAGTGGCCACATTACGTTAATCTGTTGGGCCACCCCATCCCGCCCCCCTTCATGACCCCGTGCAGTTGACTGTAGGTCCCCCCCAGGGTCATCTGCATCTGGACTGTCATCTCCACTGTCTGCTCTCTGCACCTCCCTGGACATTCCGTTATGCCTGCACCCCGGGGCCATCTGTGGCACCGCCTTACCATCTGGAACCATGGCGTTCGGTTTCGTGACCCCCCCCTCCCCCCCCCTTCTGCCGTGGGTGCTATCCGACACCTGTACTGGGGATCCCTGTGGACCTTTGTATCCCTTGCTCCGCTGACTCCCCACCTGTGTCCGTGACCTGCCCCCATGATGCCTCCATGTCTTTCTGTGTCTGGAGTTCTCCTGCCTGTGACAAACGGCTTCCCCTTGTTGGGGGTGGTGGTGCTACATCAGCTGTCTGGGGCTCAGTCCCTTGGTGCCCAATCATATGCATCCAGGACAGGGTGTCTTGCTGTTGGGACCTGCCTCGGCCCTCTCTAGTGACTTCATCGGATTGGTGGCTCTTCCCGTGACCCTGCTCTGTCAGCGTGGGGACCCCTGTTGGTTCAGCGCCCTGTGTTGCCATTGGGTACCTCGTGCTGCCCATACTGTCCCTGGGATCTGGGTATCTACCCCCGTGTCCCACTCTGTTCCAGCCCCGTTCCTCTCCTGTATCCTTGCCCGTTGTTGACCGCTGCCCCCCCTTTCTTTGGTGCTCTCTGTTGGGCATCCCAGTGTGGTGTTCACCATTTCCCCCCTCTGAGTGGCTGCTCGTCAGTGTGTGGGGTGCCCTGTCCCTGTGTCTTCCTGGGTGTCTGTCCATTCCTGTCCCCTTGTTGTTGTGCCCCTGTGAGCCTCACCCTGTGTTACTTTCCCTGTCAGCTGTGCGTGTTCCCGCTGGTGTGTTTGTGGTTTGCACTGTCCATGGCTTCCTTCTCCCTGTTGTGTGTGTGCGGCTCTGCTGTTCTCCTCCCTCTCCCTTCCCGTTTCCCCAGCATGGGCGGTGCCTTGTGGCGCATTGGACTTCCTTTGCTCTGTCAGCCATGTCTATGTCCTGCCCCGCCCCACCCCACCCCACCCCGGTGGCTTCTGGGGGTTCTTGCCACAATCCAGGATCGGTGTAACGTCTGTTGCGCTGTCCTGGTTTGTGGCCTGGCTGTCTGTCTCCTTGCTGTGGTACCGCTCACGTTATGTCTGTTTGGGGCCTGTTGGAACCACGGGTGGGGGTTCTGCGGCTTTCCACGGTTGGGGATCTACTGTGGTGACCTGGGAGTGTGTAACTTCTGAAATTACCCTTTGTTTCTTGATTGCTGGGCTGTTATCCCCAAAATTCGTTATGTCCCTCCTAAGCCCACCTCAAAACCACTACCAATTGGTCCTATAAAGCTGGAAGCATGCAGTAATTTGCCAGTGAATGTGTGTGTCAGTCTTTTGGGTTGATCCACATCCCCCCTCCTATAGCCTCCCTCCCCCTGCCATGCCAGGTGCCTGCCTCTGACTGGCACTGCATGTGCTGCTATTGATCTGAATAATGGTCTTCAATGGGACAACTTCAATGGCTTATAAAATTGGGTTCCTTTATCACAATGTCTTGTAGTTCAGCGGGGATGGCAGAGAAGGTATGTGATACATTCCTGCCAAATGTCCTGTAAACAGGATGGAATATAAAAATGTTACAGCTGGAAATATATTTTCAAGGTAATGTCTTATATCAGGATGTTTTATCCATTCTTTCTGAAAATTGGTAGGAGTGTTAAGCTTGTGGAGGGACATAATATTCCCAAACTTCATGCAAATTGGATGGAAGATAAAGAAGTTGTAGCCATGAATGTGTATGGAGCTTTTCTTAAAATCACAACATTCAATTACTTCTAAAATTGGTTCCCTTTCTCTAATCGATTTGAAAGATGGTACACATAATGCCCTTCGTTTGGGGGTACAACCTCTCCAAGGTTTATCAGAATTGAATCCGAAACAAAAACATTATAGCCGGAAATACGTTTTTCAGTGTTTTTTCCTTTTCTATTTTCATTATTATTATTATTTTTCATTTTTGTTATTGCAATAACGATAACTAAAATGACAATTTTCATTGTTATTGTAATAATGAAAATGACACGCACACACCTACATCTTCTCTCAGCTTTATTTTTGCAATAGGAACACATTTGTCACAGGATGAAATACTCTAACTTTATTTTTGTATTCTGCCAGCTTTTGGGTCAGCCCTTTCACAGAGATTCTGTACAACTGACCTGTCCCTAGAGAAATGAACATACCAAGCTACCTTGGAGGCATGGATCCATGTTTGCTGTGCTTTCCCCAGTGCTGGTAGTAAACATGGGTCACTGCAGATACAGGGACTAGGGATAGTTTAACTAAACAGCATAGTTTAAGCTGCAACTGTGGGTATTTTCAGACATGATGCCACTGCCCATGGCCATGGGCAGTGGTGTCACATCTGCTCCCGCCCCACCAGATGTTCACCATGTGCAGGAGCAGAAGTAACCCCAGACCGTGGCAGGGCTAACATGGGAGTGCACTGGGCTCCCAGTCAGCGCATATCCTGTGTTAAGCCCTGCCATGGTTTGGGGTAGGCGTCCCCAGACTGTGGTAGAGTGGGCCATCATGTCTGATGACCGCTTCACCTAACCCCAGACTATGGCCAGAGCAGTTCTGGGCAGGTGCAGCAGCCTCATAGGCCACCGCACCCACCCATTAGAGAGGAGGTGGGGATACGCTGAGGAGCATGGGGGTGGGGCCATGCAGACCTATGTCTGCACATCCCCTACCCTCTCCCTGCCTCCTCCCCAGCCCTGGCTGGCCACCAGAACGTCTGGCAGTCGGGCGGACCTGCGCCCAGGGTGAGGGGGTTTACGCCGGGGCGTGATGACTTCTCAGCCGTCCTGTCTGAAAATACCCAGTGATTTAACTAGGGCTACTCTGGAGTAAGTGGCATGAGAGTTGTGACCTTGCCTTGTATTTTCTTCCCCCTAATTTCAAGAGCTCTTGCTGCTGCTGTAACAGCTTGTGAATTACTTTGTGATAATGCCTCCCCAAGTTGTGTTGCCATACCAACCTGCTAGATCTTTAAATAGTTTCCTAAAATCTGGAAAACAGAGATGGTTTGGCATGCAGTGTTCTGAGAATAATTGCATTAATTGCAAGGGCCCAGTCACAGTGACAGCAAGCATGTAGTTAACCAACACAGAGTGTGGTTCCAATTCCAGTGCCCAGCCAGGAATGTCAGGACATGATGTTATCTACCTACTTATTTTGCTACCTGTGGTTTTTTTTTTTTTCATAGCACTTTTGGCAGATGTGGTGCTTAGGGGTTGTAGCTGTTGCTGACATTTCAGCTTAGGTTACAGAACCTGAATGACCAAACTGATGGCTTGGGAGCCATGTGCATAGTTGCTCCTTTATAATGTCTCCTGTATTGGAGACAAATACCTGCTAGGACAAAGGGATGGAACATCAAAGCCTTTAAGACTAGGAACAGTTTGAAAAAGAGATGTTCTTACAAACATGCTCCCTCCTCAAGTTGTTACCCATCCTTCAGATTCACCAGGAGCGGCTTCCCCCCTCCCCCGGGATTTTGGGGCACTGCCCCCCTAGCACCGTGGGGGACCCCCGCCGTGCTGTCATTGAAAAAAACAAAAACAAAAAACCCCGCGCTGCCACTTCTGACAGCAGCAGCAGCCTCTGACCTGCTTCAGAGGCTGCTGCTGCTGTCAGACTCTATCTCCCTTCCGGGAGTCGCTCTGAGAGTGGGTCCCAGAAGGGACAAAAAGGCTGAGCTGCTTAGCTGCCCGAACCACGTTTTCTATTGAAAACGCTATTTGGGCGGCTGAGCCCCTCAGGCCACAGCATGTATAGGACGTGCTGTGGAGGGAGGGGCTAGCCTTCTTCCATTGTGCCTAATGGGCGCAATGGAACTTCTCACCTGGGTGCTTGATGCAAGCGCCCAGGCGAAAAGCTTTGGGTCGTGCGGCTGAGGCAGGGAGCAGCGCGCATGTGCGCTGCTCCCTGCCTCAGTCGTACATGGAGTCCAGGTCAAGACAAGGCTGGCGGCATGCTCTCAACAGCGTCCCACCAGCCTCAGCCACTTGTTTCCCTGCTGCCGCTCCCCCCTTCCCCATCTGCCGCTCAGAGGGGCGGAGGGTGGGGAGAGCGGCAAGGCAGGAATTGCGATCTTTTTTTCCCCATGCCTTTAAATTGTCTGCGTGTCCTGGCTCCGGAGGAGCAGGACACATGGACAATTTAAAAGAAGTCTCTCCCGCCCCCCCCCCCCAAAAAACACATCTGCCTACCGCCGGAGCTGCAACCAGGTAAGTGAAGATCCCTCCCACCCCTCCGAGGATCCCCCCACCCCCGAGGGCCCCCCCACGCTGCTCCCACCCCCCGAGGTTGGGATCTTTAGGTGTGTGTTCACAATGCTGGAAATGGGATGCTGAAAATGGGGATCTTTAGGTGTGTGTTCATGATGCTGGAAATGGGATGCATTTTAAATCCTGAGATGGAGCTGAGTCTGGTGATTCATGGGCCTTGAAATCCGCCCCCCCCCCTCCGCCCCCCNTCCCCCCTCCCCCCCCACACACACAGCAGAGGGCAAGAATACTGCTTCAGAAGGGACTTCTGAAATAGGGATTGGGGTCCCTCCAACATACATGCAGCAAGTCCCTTCTTTCTGAAGCAGCGTTCTTAACCTCTGCTGCATGTGTGTGTGTCTTTGCTAAAACTGCTTGTAAGTGAGGTTTAAGGTTGTCTGCCTGCTTTTAAACCTGGCAGAGGAGGCGGTTATAACCTGCCTAACCTAACCGAAATTGCTTGATTAAGTAATGTAATGTCCCTCCAACATTAACCCTTGGAACTCCTTGCTGCTGGGTTATGCTGCCCACCATTGCCCTGGCTCCGCCCACCATTGCTCACCAGCTCGGCCGGTGGGCCGGCCGGCCTTACTGCCCCTCCAACCTCAATACCCACCAGCCGCCTCTGAGATTCACAAGGGTTCATTTCTGCACAAATATGTTGTAGATAGATCTATGCATGGACAAGACAGTTCCCTTTAGGGGTCAGTTATGAATGTCCAGCCTTCACATCCTGATGCAGGTTGAGTAAAACCTTTCATCCCAAAATGGCAGTGTTAAAATCCAGATCTCATTCACTCCCACCCACTTTTCCTATCTGTGGTTTAGGATATGATTCTAGTCATCTCTCACCCCACTGCTGCCCCCTCCCCGCCCCCCCCAGCTCCTTTCCCTTCATAATTTGGAGAGGTTACAAACTCAGATTTGAATTTTGCAATGTGAGCCAAAGTCCAGCTTGCTGGCTAATTTATTCAAATAGCTTCGTTTAACTGGAAATATAGCCTCCATTTTATAATAGACACTGGGTCAGTCATAAAAGACCCTCTCCAAATCCAGGAGAGCCTGGAAATGATCCTATCACGTGGGTTTCAGTGGCTATGTAACCCTTGCTAAAGCCAGCTGTCAATACTGGTGACATAAATGCAAGAAACTAGTTCTCCAGGAACCTAAGCTAAGGCAAAAGTGCAAAAGTGCCTTTCTAGCAGGTTTTTTTAAAAGTGGTGTTAGTATTTTCAATTGCTATAGGGAGAGAGTTGTATCAATTTGCCCAACTACTTTTTTCAGTGTAAGGCATTCCAGCTTGGGTTTCTGGCTACTCAGCCCCTCCCTCCCTTCCTGCAATCTCCTGCTGCCTTCCACATCAAACAAAATTATCCTTGTACCATCCCATGGATTGGATCAAATTCAGCCCTGATATAGTCAACTATTCACACCCCAGGTACGAATGTGGCCCATTAGCAAACTGCTAAAGCAGTTTGACTAGAACTACCCATTTGTCTTTGATTTCCAGCCCACATAAACAGCTCTTTCCTTGTATCAAATTTTATAGTAGGAACTGCTCTCGGGCAGGGACCGTGTCTAAGCATCAGGTACATAGTTGGCGCTATATAAAAGCTAATAATAATAATAATTAATAATTGGCACAGGATCAAAAGCTTCTTGAAAGTGAGATGCTGCCAACCAGTTACTCCAGACTAGCCACATTGAAGTCTGTGGGCCTTAAAAGGCAAAACCTTTCCACTATTACTTCTGTAAATGCAGAATGGAAGTACTTTCCCCAAGCTGTTCATTGCAAGTATTGCAAAGAAGCATAAAGGTTTCAGGCCTAGTGTCCTGATTTGGAAGAATAGAATAGCTGGTCTAGTTCACATTAAACTATAAATTGTACTAGGAATGAGGAGCATTACCGCTGGGACTAGCTGGTATGCAGAGAGGTAAAGACATTCCCAAGGAGATTAGAATGATTAGATGGGTCAGACCAGCTGCTTGCTGGGGGAAATGCAGAGGATTTGGCCAAAGCACTGCCTTTTTGAATTGGTGATATAACATCACTGTCATAAGGTGATGGTGTTAGTTGCTATAGTATCTACTTAGCATGGAAAAATTTAAAGTATTCTTAGGTTTTGCTTTTTATAGGTTAGAAACGCTAAATGTAGATTGCTTAAGGCCTTTCATTGGAAAGGGGATGTTCATAAGAGAAGCAAAGACTCCAACCAAATGGGTCCAATTACTACTTCAAAAGCTTCAGCCTAAAACTGCCTTCTCTGTGGTAGCAAGTCTTTTTTGCTGCCTTTCCAGGATAAATGTTTGTTGTATCTTAGCAGGATCCAAGGTTGTAGCTCAAGCATCACACTGCAGGATTATTACCTCTTAAGAAATCATCTCACCAAGAGCCCTTGCAATGGAACTAGTGCTTAAAGGAGGCCACTCCTTCCGATCCCGTGGCGAGAGCACACCGTGGGTATTTATAGATGTGCAGCCAGGCTGGGGGAAGCTGCACACGCCTGGGTCAGGTTGAAGAATGGACTGTTTCCCTGGGCAGGTGCGGGAAGAAACTTGCAGCTGGTTGGCCCTGCCATGGCAACCCCCAATGACAGGGCAGGGTTGGTGCAGAAACAGGTGTGTCCGTCTGGTTTGGCCCGCCTGGGCGGCCAAATTTCCAGGCTAGCCACCTACTGCGCTGGGGTCTTTACCAGGCCCACATCTGGCGGCCTGGAAACAGACATGCTAGTGAGGTGCTGGCCCAGGCAGGCCAAACCGGGTCAACTAATGCCAGTGCCTTGGCCGTCACCACCAACTAATGTCTTCTAGCTTTGGCTGGCTACACTAGAGAGCAGTTCTAGAGACCCTAGCATTGTGCACAGTCAAAATAACCACCAAGTTGCATCAAAAGCTGCAGGGATGGCTAGAAGAGCAAAAGGCCCTTTTCACACAGACACTCTAGCACTGATAAAATGAGTGCTACATTTTATTATACATGCTGCAGGTGTGCTCTGAGTGCCCTGCAACATGTATAATAAACTAACACCCATTTGATCAGTGTTAGTGTCTGTATGAAAAGGGCCAAAGTGGCCCCCGTTTAAATCTGTTATGTGATAATCTGTCAGTAACCCTTTAATGTGCAGTTTTAAAAGGAGACTGGTACCCACTTTAAATGATGCTGGTGTCAAAGTTCACCTGCCATTGTCAAAGCGATCACTCACCTCAGCGATTGCCCTCTAGAATGTAGATTATTTCTTGAGGGATTTTAAAGACAGCTGGCATTCTCCCTTCATGAATGGGCATTAGTAGCATCTTGTCACTGGCAGCCAGCAGTTCCACAAATACCTAAGAGTGGCAATTCAGAGCTAGAAGTAGAGGTCATAAAAGAACTTGGAAGGCCATAGAGTAAATCCAATTAAACCACTGTACATCAATGTTGGCAGCCCACAGCTGTGACTCGCAATAGCCAAACAGCCTTGAACCTGTCCAACCGTCTCAGATGTGTCATTGCAATCAACCCATGCACGAAAGGGAACAGCTGCCCAGTTCTCTGTGTGTGTGTGTGTATAGTTAAGGTCAAAGAATGTTTCTTTGCTCAGATTATGGATGTTCTCAGGTGGCTTGATCCACCTTGTTGAAATCAACTGCCCTGTTCCGAGTGCTCACAATGAATAGCCGAAAGTAGGTTTATAAAACATGCCAAGTTGTTAGGTGCTTTTTAAAAATGTCAAAAGTTATTGGTCAGCAGTTAGCCACAGCGCATCTGCAGTAATTTGTTGAATGCTTCTGAAATAAGTATATTAGTTCTGATGAAAATACCAGAACAAATTGATATGCTAGCAAGTAAGGACCAAAAGTGGTAACAAACATCACAACCCCTATGATTGGGTGTTTTCATAGTTTCCTATTAGGTGCTCAGGATCAGCAAACGTGTGGCCACTACATAGCAGGAAACATTGACCCATCACCCCTGGTATTCATTTATTTGTTCAATCATATATTGGAATTATCTAATTCACATGTTGGAGAAGGGGTGCCCTAAGCCTATGGCATCTAAATTCTAGCAGCCAATCTCTTTTACACATTAGAATCATGATAGAAAAGGATGAGAGTAGAAGAATTAATGAAATTTAACGGGATGAAGGTAAATCCTGAGATGGATAGTTTAATCAAGGAAGCTCTAGTCACAGCTCTGCAAAGCCATCTTCACTACAGCCATGGGTCCCTTCTGTACAGGAAACTAGGAAATAACTCTTGCCTGTTAATGAGCTCTCAGCCTTTGCCTAAAAGCAACGCCAGTGGAGTATCTATCGGATTCATCCTGAAACTGGGGATTATAAACTACACTTACCACTTTGCTGCTTCAGGCAATCCTATAGATGTCAATGGAATTGCATCAAGACTCTCTTCTCCTCCTGCATCAGCATGGTTTCGAAGTAGTACTGCACATTTCTGTTCTTAAATAATGGCCGATACACTTTATCTAAGGACCAATAATCTGAAATGGATGGCTCCCATTCCCTATTTTAACAGAACCCAAGGATCCTCTAACCTTTAGCCATATACACATAATGCAGTGTTTTCAATTTACTGGCTTGGCCTTAAACTCCATGGTGCAGGATTAGGAGTGTCATGACTGCTATAAAAACAGTTAGCTGTAGTTGTCAACAGTTTTGCTAAGTGTTGTAGTTATGATGGCAGCAATTCATACCATCCACTATCTCACACTTAGCAATTCACGTTTAGAGGATCAGAGAAATTAGGTTTGTACCTTTTGCAAATAGATTTTCAAAATAACTGGCATTGGAAGTATCTAACAAGTAAAATACAGCACCAGCATCCATTTTAAAAAAAAAAAAAAAAAAAGAGCATGAGAGAGAATCAAGAGGGTCAGTCCAACATCTACCCAAGCTGCAATATCTGGGTCTCTCCTAAGAAGAAAGGCTGTAACTCCCCCTCCCCCCCCCCCCCGCATCGCATATTTCCATTAAAATGTTCATTAAATATACTCAAATCAATGTTGGGGTGGGAGTTGTTTCTTAGGAAAGTCCTCATGTCTCAGAGGGTTGTGGAAATTACACTTCTTTAAAATACAGCAGATGTTGGCATTACTGAAATGCTGCCTGTCACATGACATCAATTTTAGTTTATTTCAAATAAAGGGTTGACCACATGACAGATTTTTTTTCTCAAAAAAGCCTTCAGCCAAAAACATACATGCTACATAAGAGACTGGAAATGTTTCAGCTCTTTGGTGAATTGTTTTCCACTTTTATTTATATGAAAACTCGCTGGTGGTGAAAATAGTCTCTTCCAAAGGTGGAAGTTCTGGAATTGAGAATGTACTGCAAATCTGTTACTTCAGAACACTTGTTTTATAATAAGGGAAATATATAGATTTCAAATGCAGCAAGGCTAGTTTTGTGCTCTACGCCGGATCCTTTTCTTAGACTGCCTGGTGCCATGGAATGAGCTATTTTCATTATGGATTGATAAGAGGAGAGCCAATGTTAAAACTTTGTCAGAAGGAGTTCCATTAGCTCCACAAACCCTCCAATATCTTTTTCTAAAAAACCCAACAAAAACATGGTTAGGATGCTTATTTCAATCATGTGGTCCCTTGCACATTAGCCAAGTTGCCTGATTCTCCCTCCCCAAGTGCCATCTTTCTCAAATACATACTCCAGTTAATGGAAAGCAAATTTTAGTTTCATTAATGAATCGGAACAAAAAACAATGTGAAGAAATTGCTTTGTTTACTACAAAATTAGTAGACACTGGTGGATGCGTGTGAGTTCTCTATGGTCATCATCCCCTCTCAGGTGTGAACGGCAGAGATGCACAACTCTTGAGTGTGAGGAGCCATTTGTCTTCACTCCACTGTTGCTGTAGGAGAATCATTGTGCATTAACAGAATTTGTAAGTGTGGGCGCTCTTAGTCTCTTGTGTGAAAGGTGAGGGAGCAGGAGTGGGTCTTTTTCCCTGCTGACGTCTCTACCTTCAGGGATACTGGGCTTTGGAGGTACCCCTGGTTGTCTACAGCCCCCAGGGATTATGGATGCTTTGGAAATGGTCAGCCCAGGGGTGGGGTTCTGGTTTTCTTTTTTCCGGGGGTGAGGGGGTTAGTAGTGGTGGACAACCTATTCAGATTGTGTCGGGCAGAGGGAGTGATTGCAGGGAGCAGAGGTTAAGTTTTTGCGGGGATTGGGGAAAGTAGTTAGTGCCTATTCCGCTGTCCCACCCTGCTTCTCTCAGCGTAATTTCAAGTGGGGACCCTGATTTGTCACTGATTCTGCTTATAGCAAGGACAGTGGTGAATAAAACAGCTGTTGTTTCTGATCTTATTCAGGATGAAGCCACTGACCTTACCACTGAGGCCTGGCTGGATGATGCAGCTGTGCCTGTATTGGCTCAGCTGGTGCCAGCTGGGTTAGGGTTAGGGTCTGAAGAGCATTAGCCTTGGGTTGGAGGTGTGGAGGTGATCTGTAAGAAAAATCTGGTCTATTGAAGGTATCCAGTGCCTAACCTGGCCAACATGGGGCATGCCCACCTCGTGTTCAAGGCCTGGGATAGACTGGGGATCACAGTTCTTTCTGGTATATGGGGGGGCCTAAGACTGATGAAAGGGGAGGCAAGGTAGTTGGGGTGCAGGTAGCATTCTACTTGTGCTGAAGCTGACTGATTGTGCCATAGATCAGCTTTGAAGGACAGTGGTGTGGCTAGGGTCGCAGTGAGGAATGCTTTCTTCTCTGCTACCATAGCATCTGCAAAGTCATGTCCAGTGAAGTTGTTCCAGGTGGTGAACAGCTTGGTAAATCCAGGCTGTCTCCGTCTGGTGGTTGAGTCATCTTTTGCTTGTTGTGAAGAATTTAACACCAGTAGAACACCTGTTTTGTGGACAAACTCGCTTGTATTCAGTATTCACCACAACTTGGGGGCTGCCAGTTTGTTGGCAGAGTCAGAATTTGGGACTGTGGAGGTACAGTCTTGTCCTGTTTATCTGAGTCAGTTTCAGATAGTGTCACCCACCAATGCAGGGAATGTCCTTGGGGCAAAGCAGGTGACCAGTTATAAATTAGATCCATGTCCTGGTTGGTGAAAGCCTGCTGGGAGAGAAGAGATTGGGGCCTTTGCTGGTGGAGATTTTCAATGTCTCCCTTCAGGAGGGCAGGGTACCAGGTGCTCTTAAAATGGCAGCTGTCTGGCTCCTGCTAAAAAAAAAAACATCGCTTGATGCTGACTCCTTAGACAGCTTTGGCCCCATCTCTAACCTTCCCTTTTTAGGGAAGGTTGTTGATGGTCATCACCAGGCAGCTTCAGGAGCATCTTGATGCTATAGGATTCCCGGATCCATGTCAGTCTGGCTTTTGCCCTGGCTATAGCACTGAGACTGCCTGTGTGGCATTGGTCGACAAACTTTGACGAGAGATTGACAGGGGAAATTGTACCCTGCTGCTGATCCTTTTAGATCTTTCACTGGCCTTTGATACAGTTGATCATGAGGTGTTGATAACACAACTATGGGACCCAACAGGCATTTGTGGTATGTCTCTTGAGTGATTCTGCTGATTCCTGTCAGGAAGCTCTCTGCAGGTGGTGATGGTTCATCGTCCTACTGTCCCCTCTTGTGGACTCCCTCAGGATTCCATTTTGTCTCCCCTTCTGTTCAACATGTACCTAAGGCCCCTGGGCAAGATAATGCATAGATTTGGGTGCGCTGCCATCAATACGCAGATGACACCCAAATCTATTTGTCTTTTTCATCCAACCCAGGTCCTGCAGTCTCTGTGCTTAGTGCCTGGCTGCCACTGGTTACTGGATGGAGGGGAGTCTACTGAAGTTGAATTTAGACAAAACTAAAGTGATGATAGTTGGCCGGTTCTGTGACCTGAGGAGATTGGGACTCCCATCATTCATGGGTTACTCAGGTTCGCAGCTTGGGGGGGTGCTCCTGGATTCTGAGCTGCATCTCAAATATCAGTTTGCAGCTGTGGCCAGGAGTGCCATTCATCAACTCCTTCTGGTGAGAAAGTTGCATCCCTGTCTTACAGATATGGATCTGGCCACCATCATCCATGCCTTCATTACTTCAAGGCTAGACTACTGCAAAGTGCTCTACATGGGGCTGCCCTTGAAGACTGTTTGGGGGCTGCAGCTCATGCAGAATGTAGTGTCCTGCCTCTTGGTGGGGATGGGTCACTAGGAGCACATTACACCAGTGCTTAAGAGTCTGCACTGGCTGCCAATAGCGTTCTGACCACAATTCAAGGTGCTAGTTTTGACCTATAAAGCCCGAAACAGCCCGGGCCCTACATATCTAAAGGAGGCGCCTTCCTCCTTATGTCCCTTCACAACCCCTAAGATCAGCTGAGTGGTGCTCGCTTGCAAATTCCATCATTGGTCCATGTCTATATGCCCTGGGCTTGGAAGTGTTCGCGGGGGCTGCTCCACAGCTTTGGAACTCCCTTCACTTGGAGGTTCGTCTAAACCCTACCTTGTGCATCTTCCGAAGATGGTGTAAGTCAGATTTATTCAGTCAGGCTTTCAACAAACAGGGTTAGAATTTTGGTTTGGGGTGGAGTTGGGTGGGTGACTTTTTTATCGTTTTATGGGTCTTGCTTTATGTAAGCTACCCTGAGCCTTTGGGGATAGGGTGGGGTAGAAATATAAATAAGTGCTATGTTGCTGGCAGTTACTCCATAGCTTGTCACTGTCTGTATGTGCAGACATGCATCTTGCTACTTGTCTGCTATGTGCTTGTGCCTTGGTTTTCACCTGCCAAACTTTCAGGGGAAAAACAAGGCTCAGGTGATTGCACATAGTTGCTGTTACGTCTGGTAACAGTGGCTATGCAGAAGCAGCAACAACCTGCAATGAGAGGCTGCTCTGCCTGCTGAGCGTTCCTGTCCTTCTCCCTGAGGGCACCACTTCCACTCCCCCACTGAAATAGAGCCCCTTCTCCTGGATGCTGTCTCCAGGGGGCTCTGTTTAGGAGGGGGAAAGGGCTCTCTAGAGGAGCCCAGATCCAGTACCAGTGGTAACTCCCACCAGGCTGGGATGAGGAGACAGATTGGGGCTGAGGCAGCGACTGGGGTGGGAAGCTTCCTCCAAGCTGCAGTGTGATTGGACTATCAGTAGCCACTGTAGTGCAGCAGCATCAATGGGTAAAAACGAGATGGGGGCAAGCCGGCTTCCCTTGTCACCCGGGGAAGGGCCGCTGCAGCTGCTACACTTTGGGCTGGCAGGGAGGGCAGTTCAAATGAGCAGCCCCCCTGGGGAGGCTGCTGTCACCAGTCCCTCTACATCAGTCAGTTGAGGACCCATCCACCTGGGACAGGAATCCTGGACTTGGGAGAAGCTGCCAATAATCAGCTGATGTGTGTGTGTGTGTGTGTGTGTGTGTGTGGAGTGTGCTTACCCCGGCCGCCAAAAAGATGATTGGGGGGGATCCAGAGTGAAGGAGCCACCCACCCCCTCCCCATTTCAGCTGTTTGGAGGCTGGGGTGAGCATGCTTCTCCAGGCCTGATCTTTAGACCCTGCCTTGCAGCAGGGCTGGGCCAGGACCTAATAGACAGGAGGGTGCATGTTGTTGTGGCTTAGGCCAGCTGGGCAAGCCTTGGACATTGCCAACCTTGTTTGGATGATGCATCTGGCAGCAGCCAGCTGCCTGCCCTGTGATGGATGTGGGCAAATATCTGGTGGCCATTGAAGTGACGAGCAGGTGACTCGTGGGCAACTCTCTCGGTTTTTTTCACCCAATGTTCGTTGTGCTGGCCATGTGTGCAATTCAATATGTCCTTGAATTGCACACATTTATTGTGATGTCTGATAACACTGTTTGCTGAAACTATGTTGTTGGACATTCAGGTAAACAAGAGGGTCTGTTTAATCCTGGAGAACAGCTGTGCAAAACTATGTTACCTATACCGAGGATCCAGAAACCAGTGTGCAATTGCTCCAGAGCTGACTGTCACTTCACTTTTCATTGTCCGTGGTCTCCTGGTTGATAGCTGTAGAGTGCTGTAATGCTTCTCTTTCGCTCAGCAGCAGAAGTGAGAACAGAAAAGAAGGGAGTTGCATCTTCACTCTCTGCAGACCCTGGGGCTCCAGTGTTTTGAAGTGGTTGCTTTTCCTGTTCTTGTATTTGCCAACTGACTTGGCATCCCCACCCTTTTCTCCAAAGCTCCCTGGATTCTGCTGCTAAAGAGGCATACTTGTGACAGCAGATGAAAGAATACGCTGAACCTCCTTAGACAAGCTCTTTTTCTGTGATTTTTTTTTGGGGGGGGTGGCGGGATGTGTCATCTATGTAGAGAAAACTGAAAAAGCCAAAGGGTCAAAAGCTTAAACCAGTTAAACACAAATTACTCTATTCAAATAGACCGACAGTCCATGAACCAGGTACGCATTTAAAGCTTCCTCAAGCTTTGTCGAATTCTGAGTCACACCAAGGTCAAGGAAGCAGCTTTCTCTGGGCAGTTCTGACTGTGAAGGTTTTTGTAATTTCACTGCTAACTTCAGTGCTGCAAGATTTACAGCTCTTTTAGGACACAAAAACAACCCATCCATGTGAAAAAAACCAAATGTATCTTTTTATTGTTTGTTTTTTTCTAAGAGCAGAATTCATGTACATGTACATGCTTTGCAACTCTTTCCAGAAAGTCTAAATTCTGCTTTATCAGATGTGAAGAGTCACATCACAGGAAAAGTACAGAACAGCCAATGAAGGAGAGAAAATAGAAATTCAACAATGACCTTTTTCAGGTATTGCAAACACAGTTTATGCCCCTCTTTTTTCTGCCTGAGGCAGCGTCTGGACAAACACTAACATCCCACCTAATCAATACAAGTTAGAGTGGGTGGGAGAAAAAAATTACCCAAACCACTGGGACCTGCACCTATCCATAACGTCTTCAGATGTTACTGTGTTCATTAATTGGGAGATGTTCAGAATTCTTAGTGTAACTTTCTAAAATGCCAGTCTCGCCAAGAATCCCAATCTGATTTTAAAGAATAAAATAAGCTACTTATACCACATTATACCTCTTCAGAGACCAGAAAACCAAATTGTTTTACAAAGGATGGTCAAGTTTGCCTTAACAAATGAGCTGTAAGAATATTATGCAGCTAAAGGGTAAACAAGAACTTTGACAAATCATCAAATGGAAATTTTTGCCTAAATGAGTAGGGGAGGCACAACAGCGGTTTGTAAGGATCCCAGCTCTGGGGAAAGCCTCATCAGCCTTGCACTGCCTAGAGAGCATTTTATGCCTGCTCTGATTCGGCCATAAAATGCTCAGGTTTCTGAGAAGCAGCTGACTCCCTCCTTTGTGCAAAGCTTGTATTGAAACAAATACCCCTGTGGCTGTGCCCACCATTATCCATTAGGCAATGCAACGCTGATGAGGCTCTCACTTTTCATGAACTGCTAACAAATGTGTCTGCACACAACAAAGAGAGCTCCTGCACATTCTTGCTCTGCTCATTTTGATTGCTTCTAAAATCTCCCTCCTCACAGGCTTAGCTTTACGCTGCTGAGTCGTTCCATTTACTATAGAGTGCTCAGAAGCATGTGCGTAAACATTTGGATTATAAATCCAACAGAGAAATGGCAGATCTTTTGAGAATAAACGCCACGTTTGTCAACACCTTAAATAGACCATAACAATCTTAACAGCTTATACGGTTACTAGATAATATAACTAGTATATGGGGGGAGGGAGGGAATGAGACCGGACAACCCACATAGTGAGGCTTTAAGAATTTTAAATGATCCAGTATAAATATTCTAGCTATTCTATTTAGCATACTACAGCTGCTAATGGAATTCACTATATTTATGTAGCACAACTTCTCAGTATTTAATTTACACATACTATGATAGTTTGCAATTCACTGCAAAAAGTACATACTATATTACGTTTCATAAGTGCAAAGAATGCACAGGGATGTATGCGATATCAGAACAGTAGTCATGGATAAAGTCAAGTTGATGATGGAAAGTTATTCCAAAGCACTGACTGTATCAAGAGTAGCTATAGCATTGCTGTCTCGCAAAATTTCAGTCAGAACAGTTATCAGAAATCATTACCTTTAAAACTATTTACATATTCAGGCTAGGCAATGTATATCTGGTATATAGTTGAAATAAAAAATTTCAAGTATACTATTTTGACATATTTTTGTCACTTACAAAGTATAGAAAATGTGAGATCACTTAAACCACAGCCCTTTAAAATAAATATATGATTCAAAAAGGAGATGTTCAGCATTTTGTAAATGAATCATTCACTTTCTTTCAAGATTTTTCTCCTATCGCCATTAAATAAAATTGATAAAAAGGCATTTGTTCCACCCTGTGATAAATCATGAACATTAAATTACACGAGTCTTTTGCACAGTAAATCAAAATAAATATTTTCTAAACTAGTTTTTAAAATGGTCTCTTGATTGCACAGTAATACATGTGTGGCAGTGACTTTGAGTCAACTGGATATTTAACATTCCAGGCATCATTCAGAGCGCGCTGAAAGGAAAACCCCCTCAGTAAAATACATGCCTTGTATATAGATCCTAAAGTGTCAAAAAAACCACTGTTCAAATCTTAATAGCTGAAAGTATTTTGGCAATATCTTACAGAGGTGATGATGGGGTCCAGGTTTTGCAACCTTTCTATTCCATGAACCCAAACAAGGTTGTATACCTTTTAGTCTGTTGCACCTCGGAGGCATAAAAGAGAGGTTTTTAGGTCTGGCTAAGTGAGGTACTCTGGTTTTCATTTGCATTTCTAGAATCAGATAGTATTCTCTTCCCACCCTGACCTCAAACTCCCATCCCTCTTGTTTCATTCACTTGTACTAACAGCCCATGATCCCAACCCTTTCAAAACATAAGCCTCAAGGTCAACCACCAGATCCACACAACCATCTACTTAGCAGTACGTTACACTTCTGGTTGTGCCCTGTAGAAGAATGAGATGTAACATAAAATTAAGATGTGCTAGACAAAAGAAATAAATTACACCTGCAATGACAGGACCTTACCTTTGAATAATTAGTAGATGCTGGTGGTATTTAAGGATAAGAGGAAGAAATTTAAGAGACTACACACTTGGACCAATGATTAATAGCGTCACAATTTGCTAGAATGCCAAGTTAGGTCCTAGTTCAGGGTTAATGGCATTGCATCAGATAAGAAAGTTGGCTGTGTGCATTTAACTCCTTCACCTTGTTAAATGTGAATCTTTAAAGGCTTATGTTTGTCAGCATAGCTAGATATAAAAAACAATTTTGAGAGAATTATTAGGTAAATGCTTGTACAGTATAAAATTGAATTTTTGTATAGCTGCATATGCTAGGAATGGGAATATCTGGATTAGATCAATAAAATTGGCCTGATTTTTGGACCAATCGTATTGATCCGAAGAATCCGATCCTCCTGAGGGATATGATCCAGAAGGATCGATTCCCCTGGTGGGGTCTATCAAAACTCCTGGAAGTGGTTCTGGCACCACTCCAACGAGCTTTCATGGCACTGGGCAGGAGTCCAGGGTAGGCAGAGCTGGGGATAGTGGAGCCATGCAGGAGTGGGGAGGGGAGTACTTGCCTCCCAGGACTCCTGCCCAGCACCCATCTCCCTTGAACCCCTCCCTGTGACCACCCACCCCAGCACCTGCTGCAGCAGTGCTGGGACGGGCGGGCAGCCGGGCAGGAGTCCAGGGGAGACATGTGGTGCCGGGCAGGGGTGCTGGGAGGCAGAGATGGCTGGGTGGAGAGGGAGAGTAGGTGTAGTTAATTAACTTGCCTTTTTGCCCTAGGCTCTGGAGTCCAGAAGTCCCCCGTGCAGCCTTCTCAGAGCTGCGCCAGGCAGAAATATTAAGGAAAACTGTGCATGCACAAAATGGTCACCATGGCCATTCTGCACATGTGTGGCCATTTTCCAAAATGGCACTGGCAGCATCGACGCCATTAAGGAAAATGGCAGTCGGTCTGTGCAAGCTCAGATGGCAGCTGGTCATGCGCAGACTGGCTGCCATTTTCCAAACTGGTGCTGATGCTGATGGTGCTATTTTGGAAAATGGCTGTGCATGCACAGAACAGCCATGGTGGCCATTTTACAAATGTAGAGTTTTCTTTAATATTTCTGTCCGGCCCTGACAAGGCCACGCCGAGTGCTGCTGGACTCCAAAGCCTAAGGGCAAAAAGGTAAGTTAATTAACTACCCCCACGTTTCCCAGCACCCCTGCCTGGTGCCGCACATTTCCCCCGGATACCTGCCTGGCTGCCCACCTCAGCGCTGCTGCGGTGGGTGCTAGGAGGCAACAACCTCCACCCTGTATGGCCCCTTTAGCCCCAGCTCTGCCTACCCTGGACCCCTGCCCACGCCCAGGCCGGGCGTGGGTCTGAGGGAAGCTAGAGCAGGGGGCAGGCATTGGATTTAGGCTGGATTGATCAGAATCTGATCCTGATTCCAATACATACGATCCAGAATTGAATTGAAAGTCAGGTTGGTCAGATTCTGAACTGATCCTGATTTTCAATACAATTTCCCATCCCTAATATACACTAACACAATTACTTGCATAACCTACAAATGCTGAAATTTTCTATTTTTAAAAAAACTATTAAGTGTTTGACTGTATCAAAATAATTCTCTTCAAAAAAACTGAAGATGAGACAAAAAGTTGCCTTATTTTCTATTAAGACAGGGCTGCCTTTTCTTTGTGTACCTTTCTCCACTACTACTGAGTTAAGGGCAAAGGCAAATAATCAATAGCCCAGTTTTTGACTTTTTAAATTATATATACACTTATATATCTCTTTACTTTACAATTATATTATTCTTTTATGCTACCTTACAAGAAAAAGAAAATACTAATTGGTCAATATAGCCAGCAGTAGATTTCCTTTGCACAACATAACAAAACTTAAAATGAACTAGCACAATGATTGCACAAAATTAAAAGCTGCCAAATATTTTTTTAATACATTTTTGTAAAGCAAATGGCAGGACTGTAGTAAAAAGCACTCCTCCTCCCATGTCTTAAAAAGTTGCAAGAATGCTTCTAGCAGTCAACCTGCTTTTAATAAATTGATGCACAAGGAAGCATTCAATGCCAATATCTTGTTTCTGTGCACTTCAGCGTACAGTGCCATGTTTTCCCTCTCACAGGTGTAATACTTCACACCAGGAACCACTCTGATGTTGAAATGAAAATGAAATGATGAAATGCTTCTGCTGCACACAATGCTTCTGCTCACATTGAAAGGAATTCAGGAACTTTTGGCAGAAATCCATTCATTTTTTTTTTTTAAAAAACTCATAACAGCATGAATATAAACAGCAGCCTTACAAGGACTGCACCTACACTATAGTGTATAATTCAATGGGGAAAAATTTAATCTCTAACTACTGACGACTATATATAAATTCCATTATCAACTCTGAACTGGCCTCTACACTAAAACGTTCTACACAGAGCGACCAACCCAAACCAAGGGGAAAAGCACTGTCATTGGTGAATTGGTTCTCACCAACAGATAGAACTTAGGATAGCTTATGACTGTACTGCACCCCCTGCATAGTTACAGGGGGAGAAATGAATGGAGATCCTGTCTCACAAGTCAACAATAAAAGCTGTAGAGAAGAACACTTCCTGAATTAAGTTTGCTGAACATGGTTCAGATTATTGGCTATGTCTATAAGCACAATGCTTTTTAGAAGCATTTACCGTATACTGAAATTCTACTTCTTGCAACACACAGTGTCGCACAAGTAGCGAAAATGTTTTTCCTAGTCAAAAGGTGCTTGGACATCATTTTCAGGCAGCATTTTACCTTTATTTTTAGTAAGTTGACAATTGGGGCGCAGTCCACAAATCACTTCAAAGTAAGTGGTTTGTTGATTGTGACCTATCTATGTTTTAGGAGGAAGAAAACGCCAATCATAGGTGGGGTTTTTTGGTTTTTTTAAAAAATTATATATAATGGAGACACACTTATGTAAACAAATTATTGCATTTTATTTGTCTAATGCTACTCGAGTTCTGAAATCTATGGTTTCGAATAAGGGATAAAATGTTGCCCAAACGTCTATTTATAATTACACGTCAGTGTTTTAACTAGTTCTAAAAATCAAAAGTAGTTCTCATAGTTAAAAGATACAATTTGTATCAACAAGTAAAGGTACTTTCCGGTTCTTCAGGGGTTTACTTTAAATTGCAGCAGGTGTATCAAAATGATCAGCAGTAATACTGCAAACTAGTGAATTACCACTACTTAATGTTACACCACATGGAATCTGAAAGCTATAGGAAACTGACTACAACATGTAAATACAACTGTCACTGACTGAAAAAATCTACTTTTTTATTTTTATATATATATATATATATATGTGTATATATACACATACATACATTTAAGAGGATCTAGTAAAACCCATGATGTAAAACCAGAAATATCCCTTACTAATACTAGAACAGACAACTGGGTCTGTTTCTACAACTATCTCATTTGTGGCAAGAACTGGGCCTACATAATACAACAGGCCAGGAACTAACTTCAGGAACATATATGGTATCTTACACCAAAAAAATAAAATAAAATTAAGTTATTGTTTTCAGCTATAATACCAGTCCATTACTATAGTGCAGTTAATAAAATGTTGAATATCCTCAACACAACATAAAACCTTCTCAGGCCGGCCTTGATACACAGCAAAAAAAATTAAATGGTATCTTAAATACAAAACTTGCAGTGAGAATGATTAGATTCATTTAAAAACAGGTTAATTGTTTGTTTTTGTTTGTTTTTTTGAAAAAACATTTTATCTAGTATACCTGTTCACCAATACACTGGGGAAAAGTCATACATAAAAACAACTTAATGGAGCCTAAGATTTCAGTTCCTTTTCTACTGACCAGATGTAGACAACAGCTGGATGAGAATGGATCTGAACTGAAACACAAATTACCTAATTCTAGGCACTGCTGAGCACCTCCCACTCCTATTACACTCAATGGGTAAGAATAAACACGCAGGCAGCTCGGCGGCTCCCAGGCCCGGAAACCACAGCTGCCATTCTCCAGGTCAGCGAGTAGCACGAAACAAATGTCTGCTGCCGGGAGAGGCATTCCATTGCCTGCACAACCCAGGTGGGGCCGCAACAAATGTATGGGTGGCTGGCCCTGCCCCCTGCTATGACGCACAGCCATGGCGGCCCCCGCCTTGCAGTGGGGACGAAGGGGCTGAACAAACGTGCCAGCCCATGTTGGCAGGCCTTGGCCCAGGCTGCGCCTCAGACATTTCCCTGAGGATGCATCCCAGGGCAGTAATGGGCCGACATCTGGTGGTGCAGGACAACATGGGCGGGTGAGGCCCAGCATTCCATTTGTTTTTACCCAATGAGAGCTGCATGTGCTCATCACTTTTGAAGAATCTGCCCACCAGGCTTTTGCCTTATCCATAAATTATCTGTAGTGAGGGTTTTCTTTTTCTTTTGATTGCATCTGCTTGCAACAACTGTAATCAACAAATGATTAAAAAAACCTAAAAGTGCCATACTGTAAATTACTAATATCATTACCCATTTCAATATTAAAACCGTTAACGTAACATTTTGTTTAAAAAAATAGTCAGTGCTGTAGTAAATTTTTGTTTTGTATAAATAAATTATAGCACAAAGAAGCCCATACAATAATAAAATAAAATAACTTAAATTGTTAAAAAAAAAAAAAAAAAAAAGTTCACAATAAGCTTGGCTTGAAAGTTGTTTGCCAGGCCTACTAAAATTCTCTCAATGTTTTGCAGGGTTTTCTTTTTCTTTTAAACTCCTTGCAGTTGAAGGACACACCCCGCTAAGTTAATAAAACACGTAGCAAGGATAGAAAGTGCTGCATAGAAATCCCTGATGCACCAAAGATTCTTTATGAGAGACCACGTAAATATATATATATATATATATATATATATTTATATTAAACTGGAAAGATCTCTAGTTGCAAATATAACCTAAAATCGTTTCTAAAAAATTTCACGTTAGAAAGACAAACCTCTTGTTTCCAACCAATGCATGGGGCTACACATACAGATTCCGTGATACAGTATTTCACATAAATGGATTACTATATAACCTCCTTGCTGAGAAGGAGATTACAAATGCTATTGTAGCAAACCTCCCTCAGCATTAGAGCTGAACTGAAAACTAATAGACACCACGAAGATGCATCATCTTTCAATAACCTAGCTGGGATTTCTCCAATAAAATGGCTGCAGCAAGTTGTTGAGCATCAGTCATGTGGGGATTCCTTTTCATAACTATTCTTACAAGGTCAGGAGGGAAGATGTTGCACAAGTTTATATAGACCTTCTCACGGCTGTCCTGATACCTTGGAGGGTCTTGAGGCATCCCACAGTAGGGTATCCGCCAAGTCTGATCTTGCTGCTCAGGTAAGCTTTGGAAGGCAAACTGCTCATAACATGGCTGTGTGGGGTTATTGGGAAAGGAGTAAGTCTGACGATAGCCATATGCATCAATCCCATAGTTCTGCCTATCCCAACTTCCAAGGCCATCTTGGCTGGAGTAAGGTTTTCTTTGTCTTAGTGGAGAATTATCATACAAACGCGAGTCTGAAATGCTGTCTATTCTTGTGGATACAAGGGCTCTCCCCAAATGCATGGTCTTTGAGTGCTGCGAACTCTGAGTAGGGTAGTCAGTAGGGCAACTAGAACGAGCACTAACTGTAGGATGCTGCATATGTACAGCCATATATGGAACTGGAGGTTTATGATGATGCTTTGGTTCTTCATGACTGTAACTTTGCACTCTGGTTAAAGGATCATGGTAATTATGAAGGAAGGGCTGTGAATTAAGGCGACTATGTGGATGCATGTGTTGGCACTTTAAGTTCTCTTCTAGTTGTGGGTCAGGAGAACTGACGTAAGACCGATCGTTGTACCCCACATAGGAATCACTACTACCACAGCTCATGCTCCCCTCACTGCTACAATCAGAGGCTACAGAACTAATCCTATAATCCGTGTCCAAGGAGAAACGCCTTTCAGGACTTCGTGGACCAGAAATACTTAGATTTGAATATGCATTCAGCATAGAATAGTAACTTACATCCACGGGAGACTCGCATTTTGGATACTGATCATAAGGCATTGGCGTGCCATGATTTTTGGTTGCCATCATCACTGGAGGATACTGTCCCTGTGGTCTTTGATCCTGAGATGGGAAATGAACTCCGGATGGAAGGCCATTGCTTAAAGGTGCAGTACTTTGGGGTTTTGCAACAGAAGAATTCGGTATACTAACTAAAGAAGGAACAGACCTGGTTTCCAATTTGTTTTTGGTGGGAAGCTTTTCCTCCAAGTCTTGGTAGACTTGAGTCCTTATGCTAGGATCCGATTGCCTCTTTGGAGCAGTCCGCTTGAGATCAGAAGTACTATCGACCTTGGTGCTGCAAGGAACACTGTTGCTTTTTACAAGTCCTCCCTCAGTTGCAGTTTTAGCAGCTGTACTCCTAGACATGGCACGAAGTTCATCAGCTACAGATCGCTGAGGCTGATTTCCTCTTTCTGGATGGTAGTATTTGCATTTATGCCCATAAGTACATTTCTTCCCTGTAAAGTAGTGTCATTTTTGAGAGAGAGAGAGAGAGAGAGAGAGAAAGTGAGAAAAGAAAACAAAAACCCTGTGGAAATAAATGTGACAATGAGCTACCACTAGGTCAGAAGGGCAAGCATGTACATGACAAAGTAAGTAGGCATATGCCTACAAGTTTATACCCTGGGCTACCAATAAATATCACCCATGACCTGAAACATCTCTCTCCTTTTCTTCTAATTTGGGTCCTCTCCTAAATAGAAGACAAGGATGAGATCAAAGTCCTATTCACTTATGAACTCACGAGTTCACTAACCTATGTGTTCATCACTGTCATCTTACTCCTCCTCGTGATTGTCAGTGAGATGTAAATCTTCAGCATATGAAGCACAAGCCACCATGCTTGAGCCCAGGATTAATTTTGTTAGTAAATAAAAAGCTGTTACTTGAGTCCCTGGGGGCACTTGAGGGAGTTATGATCATCCTCACTAAGCTATTGGATTCCATCCTTCAGCATTAAACTAGCTTCTTCAGAGCCTTAGAAGTCCAACAGAGTTCAAATTCCAACTGCCACTTTATAACGAAGCATGGCTGCATCCACTGGACACCACTGCAATTCAGATGAATCCTTCTGGTTCTCAACTGATTAAGACTAGCTTGTCCTACAGAAGGGATGTAGAATAGCTTGACCTATTAAATGGGGCCATAGGCTTCCCTCAGTGGCTGGCCTTTATTAAGCGTAAGAACCTGCGACTTACTGATGGCTAAGGCATTTAGATCTTTTAGTATCTGCAGGCCTACAACAACTAGCTCTTTCCCTTCCATGATGTAAACAACAGACAATTCTGTAAACACTTATTGGTAAAGTGAAATTGAACAGGCATTTTTCCTTTTTCATCAAATACACAGTAAGTAGTGTATTTAAATATAATTACCATATGGACATGGTTGCTTCTTATGTTCTGGTACAATAGGTTTCTTTCTCAGAAAATTATCCAGACTTGGACCATGGCGGCCAAGAGGATCATCAGGAGGCATGAATATATAGGGTATATAATATAAAAGTATTAAAGAACTGAACAAGGCATTTGATTTTCACATTTTCCTTACCAGTATTTATTGATGTGGGCTACCCTGTTCCATATTATTCCAGCTTTATTCCAAAGTGGCAAACATTTTCCTGGAAACGGTTTAGAAATATCGCAAGAGGAAGTGCTCAAATAACTTCAAAAATTGTGTGATACAGAGACAGCGAGCTGTAAAAAGGTTTCTGAATGCCGTTGCCTATCATGCTGATTGTGTCGTTGTTCTCATGACCCCCTTCCTCTCCCAAGTCTGTATCCGTATGTCTCTTGCCTGGTACTTAAATTTTGGTTGCTGTGGGCCCACCTTTCTGTTATGGATTTGGAGTGCGCATAGCGCACAACAGGACCCTGATCTACAACTGGAACTTCTAGGTGCTACCTGGAAAAAATATAATTATAATCATCACAGCATCTCCCTGGGGTAGAGGGGGGAAAGGGCGGGGAACATTCCCAAAACATACTGATCATTTTGCAGACTGGTTTTACCAACTTTTGAAACTCTGCTCACCCTATTCCAGCACTGCCTTTCTGGCCTGGATCTTCAAACCTGAGTGCATACAGTTAAACTCAACTCCCTACACAACAGAATAGTCAGAGGTGGTCAGGATTTCAGCATAAAAATGCCTTGTAATTCTTTGTAACTCATAGCATTCTCGGTGGTAGGGCCGCAGCTGTGGAACTCCCTTCCGGAGGAAGCTCGCCTGGCCCCAAGCCTTTTAACATTTCGGCGGAACTGTAAGACCTGGCTGTTTGCCCAGGCCTTTGGGAGGGAGGGTGGGGAGGGATGATTTTAGTCCCCTACCCACTTATTTATTATTTTTCTAGCCCTGTTTTATAATGGTATATTTTATATTTAATATTTTAAAATGAATTTTAAATGTTTTTATTATGATTGTTGGAAGCCGCCCCGAGCTGCGTTGCAGGAGGGGGCGGGGTATAAATTTGCTAAATAAAATAAATAAAAAATAAATAGACCAGAACAAATGGTCCTTGGAGACAGTTTAAAGAATGTCTTTATCAATGCACGTCAAGCACATAAGACTCATTTTTAGGCCTCTGTAAATCTCTAATCCTTGTCTGCATTTTCTTTTTCCTCTTTTCTGAACAGATGAGAGAAGTACATTTCTTAAAAATTAGTAAACGTTTTTATTGCTGTGAAGAAGCTATAAAAAAATGCTAACTCGAGGGCCTTTGAAGATTAGGATCAGAACTGGGGCCGACTAACCCCTATTACCTTATCTGTAGCTTGCAATGTTACTGTGGGAGCCAACATGTTTAAGTCCTTAAAATGTATTAGCCATTATTTTTCTGGTAAATGGAAAAAGTTGGGGTACTTACTTGTCATTGACAAATGAATACATCAGCAACCGTTCATCTATGAACTTCTTCCATTCTGGCTTTTCATTAGCTAGATCCCTGTAGTTGTCATTAGACACAATAATACCATCTGATTCAAAAGCCAGCTTCACTATGAACCTATCATCGTAGCATACCACCCTTCTTCCCTGAACACGGCGGGATGGGGTGAACACCAGTATTTTCTCCTTTTCTAATTTTCGTAAAATTTCTTGATCTAGAAGTATAAAGAGGAAATTTTTTGACAACTGAGGTAAAATTAAGAATTTATTCAGTCTAAAGATCTGTTATTGTGACAGCAGGCCAGAACTGGAGGCCAAAATATGTCTAACCTTAGAACTGTTATGATCTAATGGAAAGTGCATTATGGATATTTTAAAGTTAACAATCTGCTGCTTTCTCTGTTACTACCACATTGGCATATGCTGCTGAACAATTTCACTTTCCCATTGATCAAGAACTGCCCTCTCACCTCATCTCTTCCAACTCAGGAAAAACAACAACCAATCCACACCAAAACAAAGCACACTCTCAGGAAGCTCGGATGCTGCTAAACAAAAGTGTCATGCATGTTGTAGAAATTCAGCCTGTCTCTTCAGATCATGTAGGCATTTGCTGTCTGCTGTTTCTAGTGCTAATAGTAAAGAGGCTTAGAAGCATCCTGAAAGATAAGTAGCTAATCTGCTTCCTGGAGTTTTGGTGGACAAAAAGAAAACCGAGGCAAAATGTCCTCTCTCTTTTTGGGCAGGGAAAAAGGCTGTGCAACAGGAAGAAATGTAAGCATCCTCAGCCAAGCTTAAAAACTACTCTTTGTGGTCTTGGTCTGTAGCCGCATGCATTTTAAGCACAACTGACTGCAGTAGTACCTTCTCTTCACTGAAAAAAAGGTTCAAAGTTATTTAGACAACTGGCTGAGGAAAATAGGACCGTTTTTGGAGCCACCACTATCTTTTGTTGTTCTTTTTTATAATTGAGATTTGTCTCAAATACTCCCATGGATGCTCTAGGAGAGATTCAGAATCTATTCTATGAGAAGCCTCTCTTAAAAACTTTGGGGAGACATATCTATGCAATTCAGAAGCAGTTTTGCCAGTTGCTTCAACAGCAATTGGAATGTCTACTAAGCCATTTCCATCTGGCAGGTTCAACTCCTTGCTTAGTGTTGAATTGCTTTAACACAGCGCCTTGATCCTGTCCCCCACAGCATAACTTTGCCCCCCCCGCCCCATGGAAACAGAAACTTCTCTCTGGTAAAACCTAACTACTCCCCATTCTCAAAAACATCAAGAAATCTCTGATCTCTGGGAACTTGATTTATTCACCTCCTCAGAGGTGTTTCTTCTCTTAGACTGTCACTGACCTCTGTCATCAGAATGGCTTCCATCCCTGGGGAGGCAATGTGTGTAAACCAAATTTTTGCACACAAGACAACCCACAAGAGCTAGGAATATCATCATGTTAACAGGCAGAGTGTCAGAGCTTGCAGGTTTAGCCAGCCTCCCCAGCTAACCCACTGCTGAGTCATCGAGCAGCCCCTGCTAAACTACTGCAGGGGCATGGGAGCAGGCAGCTTACTGACAGGCAGGGTGCCAAGGTCTATTTAGGGCTTCTTTGATCTACCATATTCAGAGCTGATCAATGCTCTGGCCAGAGCAGATAGACAGGAAACGGCTCAGAGCAGGCGTGTGGGTGAGCCAGGCTGGAGCTGCATGTGCACCCACAGGTTCAGCTGCGTTCAGATACCCCAGTGCACAGCTGCACTGAGCACGCAGGTAGTGAATACGTCTTCCCCTTGTCCCTGGAAAGACCCAGGTTGAGAACACATGGACAAGTGGGTCAACCCCCACCCCAGGCCACTCACTACCCCATGCCCTGCCCCTTGATAGGAGCCCAGTTCTGGCAACCATGCCAATGCGACGTGGCAGCAACTGTTAACCCCATTACCACCCACAGCGTGGAGAACTCAGTCAGGTCTGACAGCCTGCATGCTGGTTGTCTAACAGAGGAAATTACAATCAGCTGGAACTTCTCTACTTCCAGAATCCATAGTATTGGAGACATGGCCTTTTCTATTCAAGCAAGGATGTAATCAAGGAAGAAGTAAAGAGCATAGCCCTTCTTAGAGAAGCATTACTTATTCTATAGTAAAGCAAAAGTAAAGCTCTCTCCCCTTCTTAGAGAAGGCCACAAAATTGGAAAATCCAGCACAAAATCGGGAAGTCCAGAGATAGTCTTAGTGGTTCCAGTGTGCTCCTTTGGGAATGGCATTTTAATACACAAACTATTTGAGGGTATAGAGAGCTCCCAACAATAGATTAGCTTGCTACAAGACACAATTATGAAGTATGTCTATCTTACAAGAATATATAATGATTCACTAGTACCATTCATGAGGGCTCTCTGTTCTTGCTTTGCCTGTTTTTTCAAAGGTGCTCATAACAGCACAATGGAACACAGCAGAATTGATTCTTATAGCACCTTCCGATTATAGATCTGTCTTCCTAAATAAAACCTTTGTTGCTGGGATTGATCCATCACAGCTGGTTCCGCAGCCTCTTTCTATAAGCAACAGCTTGAAAGAAATGGCTCCTGAAGAGCAGAAAGTTGTAGGGCTTAGTCATTTGATGCTTTTCTGCAAATCTACCTCTCTAATATAACCAAGAGGAATATTTTCCTTTTCAGGGTGCAAATACCTGATGTTCTTAAATCCAGTGGAGCTTAAGAGTAAAAACTGTCTCTTAATACTTTGAAGAGAAAGCTCCTGCACTCAGGTTTTAGTGACTGTTCCCATATGACATCCTGTCCTTTTATGAATGCAATTTTTAAAACCAGTCAAGTAACAAAACCCAGATTCTGGAGGGATCAATCCACCTTGGAAGAACAATCTACCGCTCAATTGGTCAGTCCGGCCTCCCTCCGCCTGGACGGGGACTTGTCCCAGGTCCGCTGCGAGGAGTTTGCCATCTACTTTGCAGACAAGATCACTCGAATCCGGAGCAACTTTGACACTAGATTAGAGATAGTAGAAATGGAGCATGAGATGATGAAGGCTCCATCTGGTCCATCTTTCTGGGATGAGTTTCAGGAAGCGACGGCAGCTGATGCACTGGAGATCCTGGGGTCGGTTAGGGCCACCAGTTGTGAATTAGATCCCTGCCCGTCCTGGTTGGTGAAAGCCTCCATGGAGACATTGGGGCCGGTGCTGGCGGGAGTAATCAATGCGTCCCTTTGGCAGGGGAGGTTGCCCCCTGGTCTCAAGGAGGCGGTGGTGCGCCCCCAGGGCCGGCCCCAGGCATGTGCCACATGTGCGGCCGCACATGGCCCCGCCACCAGCTGGGGCCCCGCACTTGACAGGCTGGGCAGCAGGCTGCAGCCAGCTTCTCCCCCAGAAAGTGATTCTTCCTCCCCTCCCTGGCTCCAGGCCCCATCCCTCACCTGCCTCTGCCTTCTAGTAGTGCTGCAGCAGGACACTGGATCCGGCTGGGAGATAAGGCTGTTTACAAACAGCTCCTCCCCACGTGCTGATCAGAAGGTTGCTACCGTGTAAAGAAGGTTCTTCGAGATGGCTCCCAACCTTCTCACAACTGGGCTGTGCGCGCTCACCCTGTTCAAATAATAGACCACATGATGGTCTTGAGCTCCTCTGGTATAAAAAGAACCCTCCCCCTCTGAATGACAGTTCCTTTCAACCCTTTCTAGAAATATAAGAAAAGAATTCCATGCGGGGCTGGAAGGGTGGGTGTTGTGAGAATGTTCGGAGCCATCTCAAAGAACCTTGTTTGCAAGGTAGCAACCTTCTGTTCTTCTTCGAGTGGCTCCTCACATGATATTTTTACATGGCTCCGCCGGGTGGGGAGTCCGTGGGCGCGCCAGTGCATGGATGGGGCATGCACACAGCTGCACACACATCCCCACTCACCCACCACTCATCCACACCCACATAGTAACCACCATTTCCCCCGGTTGCTCCGTGCGTGGGGATGAGTGGGGGGGTGAGTGGGGATGCGTGTTAGGCGAGCGCGCACGCACCCCCACTCACCATGGGCGCGTGCACCACGTCATTCACATGGGGTTCCCCCACCCATGAACACACAGAAATCTGCGTGTTTACGGCTGGGAGGAGAGACCCGTGTAAAAAGGGCCACATTCTCACAACTGTCTTACTTATACTATCTTAGGTAGGAATTTAGGATGTAAAGCAATATCTATTCTGTCTTGGAAAATAAATCTGCAAATATGGTTCTGAGATTATTATGGCTGCTATTTCACTAACTCTTCTTAATGAAGTTATTGCTAACAGGAATACTGTCTTTAAACCCGCACCCCATAACCAGTTCATTTGCACCCCCATATAATCAATTCACGCTGCCCCGTGGGCACAAATTAAATGGTTATGGGTGGGGGCAGCGTGAATAGATTATATGGGGGCGGGGGCAGAAATGAACTGGTTATGGGGTGGGGGCAGCATGAACTGATTATGGGGGCACAACTGAACTGGTTATATGTCTCTTTTCATGGCATAATGCGCTTAATAAGCTAGCTGCATTTTGGGTGTCTTGTGTGTGTGATAGCAGCACCTCTGGACTGGTCACACCGCATGCGTGCACAAGGCACAGGCGGCACTGGCAGCAAGAAGCAACAGGCCCTGGAGGCCAGACTGGCTAAGCTCACCCCCTGGCCCCTCCTCCAGTAAGGCAGTGGACGCAGTCAGTCTCTCTGTGCCTGTGTCACTGCCCGCTTGGCTGCCCCTGCAGTGGACCCACTCCTGGGGAGTGGTGGTAGACACTCGGCTGGGACGGGGGAAGCATTAGAAGGCCATGCTTCTCCATGGTTGCTTGGAGAAGTGGAGAATGGGAATCCTTCCTGTCCAGAGGGAGTAAGTTTTATACAAATGTATACATTTGCATAATTATGCAAATTAGCCCCCCCCCCCAAGACTTCACACATGGCCTCACAAACCCTGGGGCCGGCCCTGAAGAAGCCATCTTTGGATGTGGATGTACTCGCCAGTTACCGACCCATCTCTAACCTTCCCTTTTTAGGGAAGGTTATTGAACGGGTAGTGGCCTTGCAGCTCCAGGCTCACTTAGCCAGCATTGGGTTTCTTGACCCGGATATGGTACGGAGACGCCGTTGGTGGCTTTGGTGGACGACCTCTGCTGGGAGATGAATGCAGGACGTTCAACATTACTGGTCCTGCTAGATCTCTCAGCTGCATTTGATACAGTGGACCATGGGCTGCTGTTGAGAGGGTTACATGACCTGGGGGGTCTAGATGGGACCGCCCTTGGGTGGTTCCAGTCATTCCTCTCAGGGAGGACTCAGCGGGTTGTCCTGGGGGCAGAAATATCTAGCGCCCGGGCCCTGGACTGTGACGTTCCACAAGGTTCAATCCTGTCTCCTTTATTATTTAATGTATACATGCAGCCCTTGGGGGAGATCGTGAGAGGATTTGGTGTGCGTTGCCACCAATATGCTGACGACACCCAGCTTTACCTCTCTTTTTCAGCCGACCCAGGCCCTGCCGTCTCCGTGCTATCTCAATGTTTGGAGGCCGTGGCGACTTGGTTGTGGCAGAGCAGACTGAAGCTCAATCCCGATAAGACGGAAGTGATGGTGGTAGGCCGAGCAGGGGAGGTATTGCTCCCTCTTGTGGAGGAGGTGCGCCCCTCCGTGGCCGAGCAGGTTTGAAGTCTGGGGGTGTTATTGGATGCAGACCGCCGCCTAGATCAGCAGGTGGATGCGGTGGCGAAGATGGCTTTCCTCCAGCTGTATCTGGTACGGAGGCTGCGTCCATACATCTCCAGAACTGACCTAGCCACCTTGATCCACGCCTTCATCACCTCGAGGCTGGACTACTGTAATGCGTTCCACGTGGGGCTTCCCATGACGCTGGCCCGGAGGTTGCAGCTAATGCGGCGGCCCGTCTCTTAACAGGGACAGGCCGACAAGAGCACATAACACTGGTGTTCCGTGCACTGCACTGGCTGCCTGTAACGTACCGAGCCAGATTCAAGGTGCTGACTTTGATCTATAAGGTCCTGTACGGTCTTGGACCTGGATATCTCAGGGACCGCCTTGCCCTCTGTGACTCAGGATGGCCCCTTCGGTCCACTGGGGGCGCCTTCCTGGAGGTCCCCCGCGTAAAGCGAAGGGCTACAATGGGGAGGGCGTTCTCGGTGACTGGGCCACTGCTATGGAACTTCCTCCCAGAGGAAGCACGGCTGGTCCCGAGTCTGTTGGCCTTCTGTCGGGCCTGTAAGACATGGCTGTTCTCCCAGGCCTTCAGAGGTGGGGAGGGGAGGGTGGGTTAAATTTTTGTATGGGGGGGTATTTTGAATTTGTTTAAATAATAATATTGGAATTTTTTTAGATTTTAATGTGGCTTTATATTTGTTTTTATATCTGTTGGAAGCTGCCCCGAGATGCCATTGGCATGAGGGGGCAGCATATAAGTGTAATAAAATTAACCAAAGCAAAAAACTTTATAGTTTAAAAATAAACTTAAATGTACAAGAGTTTTCTTAAAATACACACAAAACCCCAATTCAGTACAATTACAATTCAAAACACCTTCCAATCCATACATTGCAACGAAACATAAACGCCAAAAAACAAAAATTTATTCACAGAATATTTAATATTTTATCATCAACATACATGTAAATGTACTAAGTTCCTTACCATACATCATTTTTAGCAATAACTAAACTTGCACATTTTACAATTATGAAACTCATTTATCATAATTTGACAAGGAACAATTGTCAGAGTAATTTGTCT
>QEPC01002260.1:65605-91961 GCA_003113815.1 Sphenodon punctatus | reverse complement strand
GGGGGGGGGCAGGTTGGGGCTCAGGAGGGCAGGCTCTTGCTTCCCTGTGCAGCTGGTTGCAGGAGCCTGCCACCCCTTGGCACTGAGCAACTGGGAGCGTTCCTTCTGCTCAGGTACAATATCTAATACTCAGGGGCATAGCTAGGTTGGAGTGGGCCCAGGGACAAGAAATGGGTTTGGGGGCCCTCTCCCCCTGTTCTTCCTCCTCCCAGCATCCTTATTACAGAAAACTGTCCCCTGTCCTTCCTATATATACCTGGCATTGTACAATCACTAGCTCTAGACAAGTCCATCCCTGCTGAACACCCATCTCCCTTTTTCAGGGTTATAAAGACCAAGGGATGCAGTTTTCAGCAACCAGGACCCTGCAGCACAGACAATGCACAGCTCTGGAGTCCCACAGCACCCCCACCCCCCTCAGCTCCAGACTAGAGCTCCAGTTATTACCCAAATAACTGCCTTTGGGCTCCACCCCATTTGGGGATCAGGCCCACTCCCTCCAGCACCACCATTCCTGGGGAACCCTTTAATAAAATCCTGAGGAAGGGAAGTTGTGCCCCCATAATCAGTTCATGCTGCCCCCACCCCATAACCAGGTCATTTGCACCCCTGTCCCCATATAATCAATTCATGCTGCCCCACCCACCCATAATCATTTAATTTGTGCCACCGGGGCAGCGTGAATTCATTATTGCGGGGGGTGCGTAAATGAACTGGTAATGGAGTGCGGGTTTAAAGACAGTATTCCTGTTAGCAATAACTTCATTAAGAAAAGTTAAGTGAAATAGCAGCCATAATAATCTCAGCACCATATTTGCAGACTTATTTTCCAAGATAGAATAGATATTGCTTTACATCCTAAATTCCTACCTAGGATAGTATAAGTAAGACAGCTGTGAGAATGTGGCTGTTTTTACACAGGCCTCTCCCACCTATGAACATGCAGATTTCTGTGTGTTCATGGGTGGGGGAGCCCCGTGTGAACGACGCAGTGCATGAGCCCATGGTGAGTGGGGGTGCGTGCGTGCCTGCCTAACACGCATCTCCACGTACCCCCCACTCGTCCCCACGCATGGAGCAACTGGGGGAAACGGTGGTTACTCCGTGGGTGTGGATGAGTGGGAGGTGAGTGGGGATGCATGTGCAGCTGTGTGCATGCCCCATCCATGCACTGGCATGCCCACAGACCCCGCCCCCACCAGTGGAGCCATGTAAAAACAGCATGTGAGGAGCCACTCGAAGAAAGAAGGTTGCTACCTTGTAAACAAGATTCTTTGAGATGGCTCCCGGCTCCGAACATTCTCACAACACCCACACCAGTCCGCATGGAATTTTTTTCTTATATTTCTAGAAACGGTTGAAAGGAACTGTCATTCTGAGGGGGAGAGTGCTTTTCATACTAGAGGAGCTCGAGACCATCATGCAGTCTATTATTTGGATACGATGAGCATGCACAACCCAGTTGTGAGAATGTTGGGAGCCATCTCGAAGAACCTTCTTTACAAGGCAACAACCTTCTGATCAGCACCTGGGGAGGAGCTGTTTGTAAACAAACAGCCTTATCTCCCAGCCCAATCGGTGTCTCTGTGTCCTGCTGCTGGAGCTACTAGGAGGGAGAGGAAGGTGAGGGATGGGGACAGGAGCCAGGGAGGGGAGGCAGAACAACTTACGGGGAGAGAAGCTGGCTGCAGCCTGCCGCCCAGCCCTGCAAGCTGCGGCTGTGCTGGATGCAGCCCCAGCAAGCTGTGCTGACTCAACTTTGCCTGCGGGGGGGGAAGGGGGGGCGCAAGGCGAGCAAGGGCAGGTATGCTTGCCTTCCAGCACCGTGCACAAGCCAGGGGGACACTACAATAGTCAGCATTTACAGAGTTCCACTCCTCAATGCGTCGCTAATTACAGAGCTTGCAGGGGGACGGACGCAGCCGTTTCCCCGGCTCTCCTGCAGGAGAGAGGAGCTCAAGTGCGTATGCGCGAACCAGCAGAACTGATTGTTTATCACTAATAACTCGATTTTGGCTGCATCAATCAGTATCCTATTTCAGAAGCACCTGTTATTGATCTGATTCCTGAAGCCTGTGAAGTTTGGGGGCTCAACACATCCAGGGGGAGGAGATATTGAGGATTCAAATACGTGAGGACAGTGTGCATTTTGACCACAAGCAATTAACGTTTAAGCAGTTATAACATTTTATTTTCCTAATGGATCTTTTTCAAAGTTTGTGGATATGATGGTCCTCACAATTTACAGTCATGGTTAAATTATTAGAAATGTAGGTCAAGCGGTTTCAAGACTGGGGCTTCAGCAGTCCCCTGTTTATAAAACAGTGGCTGTAGATATAAATAAATTAAAAAATAAATAAAATGTGTTGCCCTCTTTTAAGAAACTTAACGGAATAAAATGTATAGTTTTATTTAATTAAAGATGGCATTTTTGGTAGTCATTAACTTGATCAGAAGGGTAGGATATCTTGCAGCCTTTATCTTCACTGTCATCCATCCCAGGGAAGTAGCCTCTCTCTCCTGTTAAACTGCGTAGAAAAAACCTCCAGCCTCTACAATGAATGAAAAATCTTCCATAAAACAAAAAAGAGAAACTCCCGACCGTACCAAATGGACATCTGGCAAAACATCACATTTTGTCTGGAAAGGACAAAACCATCTAGGGCCACGTGATTTTAAAAAAAAATGTTTTGAGCAGCATTAAGGAGGTAAAGCTGTAACTTCCAAGGTATCCGTTTCTAGACAGCCACAGCCCTCTGAGAGGCTCCTTTTTTCTTGCCTGTTTAGTAAAGGCGTATCAAACTACTGGCATTGTCCTGCTTCCTGTAGATTGTAGGGTGGCCACCCCTTGCGGTTTGACCCTAACTCCCATAGGCCAAAATGGGAGTCTCTGGGTCAAACCCTGAGAAGCAGAAACCCTAGTAAATAGGCTTGTATAGAACCCATCACATCCCCATTACCCATATCAACATGAGCACCACTCAAAGCAGTCACGCAGAAGCCCATCCTACCGTTCCCTGAGAATTACAGTGTGCAAGTTAGCACACTGTCTGGTGGCTGTAACACAGTAACTTTTTAAGGTCTATAATTTAGTAATACAGTATACTTGAAAATACATTAAGGGCTATCTTTTTTGTTTTTCTCATTTGGATTCAGCCCAATTCAGCTTAATGAGCCAAAACCTTGGAGATGGGTGGTGCCCAGCTGATGATTCTGGGGGTACACGATGTAATTTTCCCTTTGTTCCTAGTTAGAGCTCATTAAGGAGCCCGAAAGAGTGCAGTTGCCATGTTGGTTCCGAATGACAGAGGTTTAAATGCTATCTTTTATTGGACCAACTATTGTTGGAAATGTGCAAGCTTTTGGACCTCACAGGGTCCTTCCTCTGACAAGTATGAGTCAGACCTGAAGATCTGAGCAAAGTACAGTGTCTATAGATCATGTAACAGAGGAGGTGGGAGAGAGAAAGGATAGGAAAAGGGTGTGATATTAGGGAGACATGAGTGAGAGGTAAAACAAAGTGGGTGATAAATGACCCTTAGTAACAGAAGGTGGGAGCAGCGGGAGATAAGGAATACAAAGGCAAAGGGAGGGTAGGGTACGTTAGATACAGGAAGGTAGCGAGTGAATAAGCACTGGAAATATGGTCCGAGTAGAGCTGAAAATAAGCAAAGTACAGTGGGGGATGTAATAGACAATGGCAACAGAAGGAGGAGGCAAAGGTGAGAGACTGGAGAGGGGAGGGGTGTGGTGTAAAGGGATGGGGAATGCAAGAGAAGGTTACAGAAACAGATACAGATATGGCTTTATAAAAAAACAGCAACAGTTAGTGCAGAAAGAAAATGTTACACAGCAGGAATCAAGGACCATGTTAACAGTAGATAA
The DNA here is from genome assembly GCA_003113815.1 of Sphenodon punctatus. Lineage (NCBI taxonomy): Eukaryota > Metazoa > Chordata > Lepidosauria > Sphenodontia > Sphenodontidae > Sphenodon > Sphenodon punctatus. The sequence continues at coordinate 88,076 of QEPC01002260.1, read as the reverse complement.
CAAAAGTTAAAATATGCAGTAGACTCAGATGTGTAATGGTTTTTCTAGTGACTAGAGAAGCTTAGGTCTTTACATCCATTGTTTTTGGTGTCAAATAAGTTTATGAATTTTAGTTCCCAGGCCCGTCTCCTGAGGGTATTGTGCCGGTTTCTTTTGAAACTTTGTCTCCCAGTAATCCATGCTTAATGAGGTGAACTACTAAAAGAGCAGAACAAATAGTTCTTCCCTACTTTTAAAATGCAAGAGAAGCTATAGTATTCCATAGAGCATCTGGTTAGTTTACTGATCGCCAGTTCTGCTAGTCTTAATTCTAGAAAACTTGCTCTCCTGACTTTTGGGAAAATGTAACCTTACGTAGTAAGACTTTGGGCCATTTTCCACAAGACACCCCCCCCCCCCCTTCACAGTGACTGGGTGGGCAGGGGCGGGGGGGCGTCTGTGTGACCGCTGGTGGGGATGGGTGGAAGGGTGCGTGCTTCCACACTCCACCCATCTCCCACGCACAGAGGCACTGGGGAAAACGGAGGTGCCTCCATGTGTGAAGATGGGCGGAGGTGCGTGGGTGTCTATGTAACCGGATGCCCACGTGCTGCCCGCCCGCCACCGCCTCCACCCATCCCCCCCCACCACCACCACGGCTCCTCTGGTGGCCCATTTGAAAAAGGCCTTTGTATACATTTCCTAATCTGTCTTCCTGTCCATTAATTTCATATGGACCCTTTGATACGGATTGCTGAACAGGAATCATTTCTAGAGAAAATGCATTTTAATAATTGGTAGTCAAAACTAATATTTTTCCCCAAACCATGTGGCTATATAAAGTACAAACACTCTATTAAAAAATATCAGGTGACGATGACCAAGGCTGCAATCCACAAACCACTTATTCCAGGAGAGTCCCATGGAAGCCCAAAGGACTTCCTTGCTGCCTTCTCTTCCGCTCTATACTTAGTTACCTCTATACCTAAAATAAATTAACCAAAACAAAAAACTTAAGTTTAAAAAAATCTTACATAACAAGACATTATTTCAGAATTTGAGCAATATATAATATTTTAGGACTTCACCATACATGTAATATATGTACTTAATTCCTTACCATACATACTTTTATTCATTTTAAACAGTAACTAAACTCACATTTTTCCATTATTAAACTTTAATTTATTATCATAAATTATTTATTATTGTCGAATGACAAGGAACAATTTTTTCAGAGTGCAATAAGTCTGTTTCTACAGAACTTCATTCTGTAGAATGAATTGTATAATGCTGTCTACACTCACATTCTTAACTTCACTGTATGAACTGTATACTATTTGTATAGATGTGAATAAGACTTAATGCACTCTGAAAAAATTGTTCCTTGTCGAATCAGGATAATAAATTAAAGTTTAATAATGGGAAAGTGTGAAAGTTTAGTTATTTATTAAAATGAATAAAAGTATGTATGGTAAGGAATAAGTACATACTACATGTATGTTGATGTCCTAAAATATTAAATATTGCTCAAATTCTGAAATTTCTATGTTTTTTGGCATTTATGTTTTGTTGCAATGTATGGAGTGGAAGGTTTTCTGAATTGTAATTGTACTGAGTCTGGGGTAGTTTTTGTATTTTAAGAAAACTTGTGCATTTAAGGGTTTTTTTAAACTTAAGTTTTTTGTTTTGGTTAATTTCTTGGTTTTGTGGGATATGATGAGATTAATGTATTAGTTGTTGCACAACTTTTAAGAGAGTTGTGTAATTATGTTAACTGAATACGGACCTTTCGCACCCATGAACACGCAGATTTGTGTGTGTTGATGGGTGGGGGAGCCCTGTGTGAATGATGTGGTGCACGCATCCATGGTGAGTGGGGGTGCATGCACGCCTGCCTAACACGCATCCCCACGCACACCCCCTCATCCCCACGCATGGAGCAACGGTTGGAAATGGCGGTTGCTCCGTGGGTGTGGATGAGTGGGAGGTGAGTGGGGATGGGTGTGGAGCTGTGTCCATGCACTGGCACGCCCACGGACACACACACACACCCCAGCAGAGCCATGTAAAAATAGCATGCGAGGAGCCACTCGAAGAACAGAAGGTTGCTACCTTGTAAACAAGGTTCTTTGAGATGGCTCCTGGCTCCGAACATTCTCAAAACACCCACCCTGCCAGCCCGCATGGAATTTTTTTCTTATATTTCTAGAAAGGGTTGAAAGGAACTGTCATTCTGAAGGGGAGAGTCAGTGCTTTTTATACTAGAGGAGCTCGAGACCATCATGCAGTCTATTATTTGGATAGGATGAGCATGCACAACCCAGTTGTGAGAATGTTGGGAGCCATCTCAAAGAACCTTCTTTACAAGGTAGCAACCTTCTGATCAGCACCTGGGCAGGAGCTGTTTGTAAACAAACAGCCTTATCTCCCAGCCCAATCGGTGTCCCTGTGTCCCGCTGCTGCTGGAGCACTATTAGGAGGGAGAGGAAGGTGAGGGATGGGGACAGGAGCCGGGGGGGGGCAGAACAACTTACTGGGGGCCCAGCCATGCAACTGCAGGGCCCGAGCTCCGGCCCCAGCAAGCTGTGCTGACTCCGCTTTGCCTGGGGGGGGCAAGNGGGGGGGGGGGGGCTGGGAGCAGGTATGCTTGCCTTCCAGCACAGTACACAAGCCCGGGGGAGACAATAGTCCGTGTTTACAGAGTTCCGCTTCCCTGGCTCTCTGGGGAGAGGAGCTCAAGGGTGCATGTGCAAGGCTGCAGAACTAATTTTTTAATCATTAATATCTCATTTTGGCTGCACCAATCAGTATATTGCAGAAGCTGTTATTGATCTCATGAGCCAATCCTGTGAAGTTTGGGGACTCAACTCATCCGGAGGGGAGGAGATATTAATGAATCAAAATCATGAGGACGCTGTGCATTTTGACCACAACCAATTAACGTTAAAACAGTCCTAACATTTTATTTTCCTGATGGATGATCTTCAAACTTTGTGCATGATGGTCCTCACACCTTATAGCCATGGATACATTTTCAGCAATGTAGCTCAAGTGGTTTCCTCAAAATCAGCAGTTCCTTGTTTATAATGGAGAGTGGTTGTGAAAATACCTAGTAGTTTTTTAGTGAGGGAAAAAAGTCTCATCTGTGATTATAAAAAAAATGGTTTCAAATAGTTAACATGTCATGGAAAATCCTATTAGGAATGTTCCACAGAAGAGTCAGACAAGCTGAAGACAGCAGAACAGAACTCACCTGTGATAAGAGCATCAGGTCTCGACTGTTCTTTTCTCCACGCAGGCACAAATACAGTAACATCTTTATGGCCTATTTCCAAAAACCAATCTACTGCTAGTTTTATTCCTCGACAAGAGAATACTTCTTTGTTCCCATGGCTGAAACAGACATGAGAGAAAAACTTGGTTACCTTGTATTATAACCATCACCTTTCTATACAACCAGACTACGGCAAACATACTTGCTTTTTCTTAGTAATGTTATTACCTTAATTCAGTGTGTTCCATTTTAAAATTGGAGATCAATTTGTATTCTCACATCTACCCATGACTACGCTCAACCCCAAAGAAAATGAAAAAGGCAGGCAGAGAATTAAACCAAATGAATGATAGTTTTACCTTATCCAGCTAATTTGAAGATGAATCTGGTTTCTTTAATTAAAAATGCAAGGGGTAAGATCAAATAAAGTTCTTTCAAACTTTTACGTTTGTGTTCTGTACAAGTTTCTTCCTTTTTGCTGCTGTAACGTTTTAAATTGTGGTTTAGCAATCCCTGAAATATTGTGGTGCTTTTTAGTTATTTTTGGTTAAATATAATCACACTGGAGTATTTTGAAAATAAATAGGGGGAAGAAAGGGGCAGAGCCTGGAGCAAAGAAAGAGATCAAGATGACGATTTCTGCTTATGTGACTAGCATAGTTTTTACCATCCCTAGATTCTCCCATTAAGATATCTAAGGTCATAATCTTCAAACCACTCACTATAAAATAGTCCTGCTGATACCAATGGGACTACTCCAGAGTAAGTAGTTTGAGGACTGAAGCATAAGAGAATGCAGAAAACCAAGTGATTAAAGTTCTCAACCCATTAACATATGTATGTTAATAAGAACACACAGATGCATCCAACAACAGAACAATGGCCAATGGTTCTCTAAGCAATGGAAGTCCTGGTCTTCATTTGGAATGAGGAATACTGAACTTAATCGCACCACACCTTTGCCAGAGTTGATGTTGTAGGCCCTCAGAAATGCTTTCTTCCCCCCATATCTACAACTTCCAGGCCGCTCCCCACACCATCGGGAGTGGCTGAGGGGAGGACAGAGGCAACAACGAAGGGAGCAGGATGGGGCTGGTGGTGGCGGAACAGGTGACAGCAGTTCATTCCCCTCCTCCCAAGGACTTGGACTGTACCTGGTACAAGGGGAGAGGGGCCCCATTCTTACCAGCTGGGGGTTCCCTTCTCCCCACCACACTTGCGGGGGTGGGGCTGGCAACTTCCAGGCCGCTCCCAATATCATCAGGAGCGACCGGAGGCCGTGCCGAAGGGGCACATCCAAAGGGACGTGCCCTTTGGCTGTGCCCAGAAGTGGAGGAGGTATTGTGTGGGGGGAAACATAGGATTATGCTACTGGTAATGGTTAATAGGGCATCTCTCCCCAGTGAGAGGGATGGAGATGGATAATCTCCCATGGCAGCAGCGGGGGTGGGGGGAGGGGAGGAAAGAGATAGACAAAGCAGTCTCTCCGGTGAGAACGGCATGAGTAGTTTGAGATTATTGCCAGCATCATATAGTATGTAAACAGGATGATTAGTAATTTGTATAATTGTCGAGTGTTTTGCTATTATATGGGTTTAATTGTTTTATTGTATTATGTTGTTGTGGTGGTGGGGGTTCCTCTGTGTAGGATGTATATCCTGGACTATTGTTGTGAGGCGCCTTGAGCTAACATGGATTAGGAGAGGCGGGATATAAGTAAAATGAAAATAAATACATCCTCCCCCCCACCCAATTTCTAAATACAATTTAGAGATTTAAGGTCCCCTATTTTTCTCACAGAGTACTCAAACATCCTTCTGAGGGAATCAGTTATTCTGTAGCTGGCATATGGCAGGAACCTGCGGCCTGGGGGGTCAAATGCAGCTTGTTTGTAGTTTTTATTTGGCCCCTTTCCAGTGTCGGGCTCCAGTTCCTACCCCCAGCACTGGGTACGGCAGCAGAGATGCCTTGTATGTACACAAGAACAGGGGATAGATCGATAGTACAGATTCATGATCTGGCCTCCTTCTTCCCGAATACACCTGCCCCCAACTTCTATGTGGTCCTCAGAGCATGTACTCATTTTCAAAGTGGCCACTGAGAAGGAAACATTTCCCCACCCCCTGGCATATGGAGTAGGAATAAGAATATCCATTTATCAGCTCTGTGCTCTAGTGCAGCAAAGAGACTACAGCTTTCTGCTCATGACCCTGGACTGATGGGTACTCTTTTCTGTCAGTGATAAATAAGCAGATGGGCCCAACAGACTGTCTCCAGCCTACGTAGGTCTCTTTTAAAGGATGCCTTTTTGGAGCCAAAAAGGTATCCTTTAAAAAATAGAGTGTCCCAATTAGGTAAATAGGGCAGAGCATAAGCATTGCTAGAGTAGATGTAAAAAGTTAATAAGGCAGGCCAAAATGGAATTTGAGGAGCAACTTGCTAAAGAAGCTAAAACAATAATAAAAACTTTCAAGTACATCAGAAGCAGGAAGCCTGCTAGAGAGACAGTTGGGCTGTTAGATGACCAGGGGGTGAAAGGGGTGCTTACAGAGGAAAAGGACATTGCAGAGATGATGAATGAGGTCTTTGCTTCAGTCTTCACTACAGAGGATAATACTTACTTTGTAGGTGATGAATTGGAAGAGTCGTCACAAATCAATGCGACTCTGGAGGAGGTTCTAGAGCAAACTGACAAACTAAATACTAACAAATCACCAGGACTAGATGGTATTGACCCCAGAGTTCTGAAGGAACTCAAATATCAAATTGTAGACCTACTACTAGTAATTTGTAACCTACTGCTAAAATCTGCCACTGTACCTAAGGACTAGATGGTGGCAAATGTAACCCCAATATTTAAAAAGGGATCCAAGGGTGATCCTGGAAACTACAGACCAGTAAGCTTGACGTCTGCGCCGGGCAAAATGTTGGAAACTATCATTAAGAACAGAATCGCTGGGCACGTTGATAAATGTGGCTTAATGGGGAAGAGTCAACATGGATTTAGCAAAGGTAAGTCATGCCTCACTAATCTGTTAGAATTCTTTGAGGGTGTAAAATAAGCATGTGGACAAGGGAACCTGGTAGATATAGTGTACCTGGATGTCCAGAAAGCATTTGGTAAGGTCCCACATAAAAGACTCTTGAGAAAATTAAAAAGTCATGGGATAGGAGGTAGTGTCTTACTAAAGGATAGGAAGCAAAGAGTAGGACTGAATGGTCAGTTTTCACAATGGAGAGATGTAAAAAGTGGTGTGCCCCAGGGATCTGTATTGGGACGGGTGCTGTTTAATGTATTCATTAACGATATGGAAAAGGCTGTTAAAGTGAGGATCAAATTTGCAGATGACACTAAGGTAGTTAAAACACAAGTCAACTGTGAAAAATTGCAACAGGATCTTATGAGATGAGGTGCTGAATGGCAGAGGAGATTTAATGTGGACAAGTGCAAAGTGATGCACATAGGGAAAAATAATCCAAACTATAGTGCACAATGCTGGGTACTAAGCTAGGAGTTACCACTCAGGAAAAGGATCTGGGAGTGATTGTGGACAATACAATGAAATCCACAGCGCAGTGCGCAGCAGCAGTCAAAAAAGCAAACAACGTTAGGAACTATTCGGAGGGGGATAGAGAATAAAACTGAGGCGGTCATAATGCCTCTATACAAATCAATAGTGCAACCGCACCTCGAATATTGTGTGCAGTTCTGGTCACCCCATCTCAAAAAAGACATCGCTGAACTAGAAAAGGTACAGAGAAGGACGATGAGAATGAAAAGGGTATGGAATGGCTTCCGTACAAAGAGAGGCTTGACAAGCTGGGTTTCTTCAGCTTAGAGAAGACAGAGGGGACATGACAGAGGTTTATAAAATGTTGAGTGGTGTGGAATGAGTAGATAGGGAACAGTTATTTACCCTCTCGAATAGTACTAGAACTAGGGGACACTCCATGAAACTAGCTACCGGCAGATTTAAAACAATTAAAAGGAAGTACTTTTTCACTCAATGCATAATTAACGTATGGAATTAGTTGCCAGAGGATGTTGTCAAGGTCAGTAGTATAGGTGGGTTAAAAAATGACTGGATAAGTTCTTGGAGAGTAGGTCCATTAATGGCTATTAACCAAGTAGCTTACAGGATTAACTTCTTACTGTCGGGAGCTGGTAGTGAACGGGGAATGGATTGCCCATTGTGACTGTTGGTTCTTCTCCCATGCGCTTGAGATTGGCCACTGTTGGAGGACAGGATGCTGGGCTTGATGGACCATTGGTCTGACTCAGTATGGCACGACTTATGTTCTTACTTGAGTAGAAAAAACCTCTTTTCCAATTCTGACTTATGCACACTTTCTGGGCAATGAAGTAACCAAGTATGTAAAAAGCCAGAGAGCTGCTGCTTCCAGCAAGACCACCCACAGCAGAATTTTGCCAGGAAAAGCGCCTGGGTGCCTTGTGCCAGCAACTCTCCCCTTGGCAACCACAAACTCTAATCTTCTGGCACACAATATTTTCATTAAATAAATGGTCTTGCTGGTGGGGCCACACACCATTCAGGAGGAAAAGTGTATGGCATTGTGAAAGTAAGATCAGCGACCCTAAAAAGTAACTCTGCTGCAATTTCAAAAATAAGCATCTGCAACTTATTCCAGACAGGAACTTTTGCCTTCTGTATATTCCTTAGTAAATTTAATTTCAGATCAGAGGGAAGGACTATCAGAAAAGGATATTCAACAGAAGGACACAGTGCAGAACAGCTGCTAAGGCACAGGTTCCAGAACTGCAGGTTAGGACCCCACATGTTGTCATGACACTCGTAGATGGGGCTCTGATCACAGGTGACATTGAAGATACATTACTTGGCATCTCTCTGTTTCTGGAGTCACAGGATTAATCCTCAAAAACTGGAGTCCCATAAGCAAGACGTTGAGACATCTAGCAACAAAGTTGTACAAGAAGATTTCTATCCTTTTTGCCTGTTTAAGAAGATGCAGTTTTGCTGTGGTGGTGGTGGGGAATGGGGAAGAAGGGAGAAGAGTTTTTTCCCAAATGCATAAAACAAGGAGGGTCTTAAGTTCACTGCAGAAGTCTCTGTTCAATCCACCCTCCACAAAGACACGTTTCCTCTGCTTGAGCAGCCTTAAAGAGCCCATGTAAACAGAGATGCAAGCAAAGCAGCTATATAAAAATAATAATCCATACAAAGCAGAGAGGACACCTCAAAAAGCCAGAGCACCTGCTGTTGTAGGATTCTCTAAAAGTGGTCTTATTAGCTCCAGAAGAATAATCAGAGAACCCTTTGCTGCAGCTGCCACCAAGCTACATAAAAATATTATCTGGATTTCACACATTGAAGTTTAAAGTGGTAAAGCATCTCATGGTCATTCATTGAATTTATTTTATGAGATATAAACACTTTTATAACAAGATAGATCTATGGAAGAATTTCCCTAGATAGCATCAGGTGAACTACTTCTATAGAGAAACAGTTTTATCACCTGGTACATGACAAAATTAATCCAGGTGTTTTTTACAAGCTTTGTCACTTTAAACTGTGAGATGTGAAAGTACCTTAGATAAATCTTCACCCTTCTGAATACCCAACTCTTATTAAACAGATACAGAGGAACTAGGCTCAGGTTTGTCGATTCTTGATTTCCATTCTGCTCCTCATCCGTGTATGATGTCCCCTGCTACACCATCCTCTAACCAGCTAATTAAATCTTCCCACCCATATTCACCTTACTCTGAAAGTGGTCACAATAGTTTCAATAGGACTACCATCCGAGGAAAGTACTAGTCAAAATGGATACAGTTAGTGGAATGAGGTTCAAAGCAAACCAAAGAGCTGCCATAATGGGCCAGGCCAATGGCCCATGAGCCCCATGCCCGTCTCCAACAGGAGATGGCACTGCATGCTTCACAGGAATGACAACATACGGAGTGTGGCATTCTCCTTCATTCTCTCCCAGCTCTCAGAGGTTTCATCTCCCAATCAATTTGGTTAATAGGCACTGATGAATCTATTCTCCATGAATTAATCCAATCCCTTTTTGAGCCCAGTTATATAACATCCAACTTTCATAACATCCAACAATGACTTCCACAGGTTAACTGTGCATTGTGTGAAAAAATACTTCCTTTCATTGACTTTAAACGTGCTGACTGCTAGCTTCATCAGGACTCCTCTATTTCTAGTATCAGAGGGTAAATAATAGCTCCCTAATGACTCTCTCTGCACCATTCATTATTTTATAAACCTCTATCATAATCTCTCCCCTACACTGAAGAGCCCTAATATTGAAGAGTTCTCATCACATTCAAACTGTTCCATACCACTGATCATCTTTGTTGCCCTTCTCTGCTTAGTTTCTTGCTGTAGTAAATGCTTTTTGAGACAGGACAACCAGAACTGAACACAATATTTGAGGTGTGGATGCACCATAATTGGGGCCCTGAGATGTCAGGCTAAGAGAGGATAAAAATGTAAATAAATATTTTCTGTTCCTTTCCTAACAACTAACAACACTGTTTGCTGACCAGTTCTGCCCATTGTCAGTGAACTGTCCACAGTGACTCCGAGATCTTTGTTCGGAGAGGTAACACTTAATTTAGAACCCAACACTGTGTATGTAAAGTGAAGATTGTTTTCCCTAGGTTCATTTATTTATTTATGTATTTATTTATTTCAAAATTCTTATTACCCCGCCCCATCTTGTCACAGGCAGCCTGAGGTGGCTTACAATATTAAAAAAATATAACACAATACACATCAATAAAATTAGCATCAAATATGACACCACAATATTTATTTATTTTTCAATTTAATACCCCATCCCTCCTGCCATCAGGCAGCCTGGGGCAACTTACAATATAAAAACACAAATAAAATTCAATATAAAACATTTTTTAAAACTGCAAAAAGAAGGGCGACATTTAGCACAACCACCCCAACCACCCCTCCACCCTTTAACCCCTCTCCCCCACCAAACGCCTGGCAGAACAGCCGGGTCTTACATCTTTTCCGAAAGGAGGGGGAGGTCTGGGGTCAGCTGCACCCCCACCAGAAGGGAGTTCCACAGCCATGGTGCGGCCACCAAGAATGCCCTCTCCTTTGTGGCCCCTCCGAAAACTCGGGGGACCTCGAGCAGGGCTCCCCCGGATGACTGCAGGTGTCGATCCAGCACCCCGGGGGTGAGGCAGTCCAACAGGTAGGCAGGGCCTAGACCGTTTAGGGCTTTATAGGTCAAAATTAACACCATGAAGCAGGCCTGGAACGCTATCAGCAGCCAGTGCAGAGCATGGAGCACGGAGTGTTATGCACTCCCGGGGTCCCAATCCCACCAAGAGACGGACCACTGCATTCTGCACTAGCGGCAGCCTCCGAGCCGTTGTCATGGGTAGCCCCGCATAGAATGCATTACCATAGTCTAGTCTAGAGGTGATGAAAGCATGGATGAGGGTGGCCAGGTCAGAGTCTGAAACATACGGCCGAAGCTGCCGCATCAGATGTAATTGGTGAAAGGCACTCCTCACCACAGCCTCCACCTGGTCATCCAGGTGGAGCTGCGCGTCGAGGAGCACCCACAGACTCCGCACCTGGGGAACCAATGCAGGACAGACCCCGTCCACAACAGGGCCTGTTACCCATCGCTTTACCCACCAGCATCACCGCCATCTTGTCAGGATTCAACCTCAGTGGGTTGGCCCTCATCCAGTCCCCCACAGCTGTCAGACACCGGGTAAGCACCAAGACTGCAGGGCTTACGTCTGTTGTAAAAGAGAGATACAGCTGGGTGTCATCCACATACTGATGACACCGCATGCTGAACCTCCTAATCACCACACCGAGTGGCTGCATATACATGTTGAACACGAGAGGGGACAAGACAGAACCCTGCGGGACACCACACGAGAGGTCTCGGTACAATGAAAAACATTCTCCAAGTACCACCCACTAAGTTGTTCTTGCTAGGAATGAGCAGAACCATTCAATAACAGTCCTGCCCACTCCTGCTCAGTCCCGCAGGCGCGTCACCAACATCTCATGGTCAACGATATCAAACGCAGTCTAAAGATCTACCACCACCAACATTTTAGATTGCCAGCCTCCCTTCTTGACACGGTGCACGGTCAAATCTTTGTCCCCCTCTGGAATCAGATTGGCCGGTCAACAGATGTGCTGGCTGATGCCGGAGGGGATCGGGGGAGAGGCCATGTGGCGCAATGTACGGCCGCACAACCCCTCCCCCCCACGCTTCCGGCCGCCTGCCCTTCACGGGACGGGCGGGCGCAGCGGTCAATCCGGCTGCTACGCCCGATTCTGTCCCGGGGTCTGGGCCACGGCCCGGAATTGTCGGTGGTAACAGATGTTACCTTCCACCGGGCGGCCGGAGGTCCAGAAGCGTGGTCAAAGGGATTCCCACCAGGTATTCACCATGGTGAACATCTGGCAGAATGCCCTTTAGACGCTACGGTACTGTGGCCACCAAGAGGGGGTTCACCGTGGTATCGTAACGTCTGAAATTACCCAGGGTCAACCGACCCCAGTCTCTCAGCACAGGTCATCCACCAAGGCCACGAGCGCAATCTCGGTGCCATATCCCTGATGAAATCCCGACTGGGAGGGATCAAGAAAACCGATGTGATTCAGACGCCCCTGCAGCTGCTGGGCTACTACCCGTTAAATAACCTTCCCTAAAAAGGGAAGGTTAGAGATAGGCTGATAGCTGGCAAGGGAGTCAACGTCAAGTGATGGTTTCTTGAGCTGAGGCCACACCACCGCCTCCTTGAGGCATTCCGGCACTCTGCCCTCCCAGAGGGAGGCATTGACCACCCCTGCCAGCAACGGCCCCATTGTGTTCCTGCAAGATTTCACTAGCCAGGACAGGCATGGGTCTAACTCATAAGAAGTGGCCCTAACTGCCCCAAGGACCCCGATCACATCGGGCACCACCGACTGCAATTGATCCCACAAAACCTGACAATATCAAGAAAAATCCCCCTCCCCACCCTCAACCTTTTCCCTCACCAAATGCCTGCTGAAACAGCCAGGTCTTGCATTTCTTCTGGAATGAGGGGAGATCTGCAGACAGGCGGACATCCACCAGGAGAGAGTTCCACAGCCTTGGGGCGGCCACCAAGAATACCCTCCCCATAGTTGCCACCTGAAGTGTATGGGGGACTTTGAGGAGGGAGCTGCCGGCCGACCGCAGGGGCTGATCCAGAACCCGGGGATGAGGCGATCCTGCAGGTGGTGGAACTATAGGGCTTTATAGGTAAGCACCAACTGCTTGAATCGGGCCCAGAAGATTATAGGCACCCAGGGTTAGATTAGATTTTATTAATACGGCACTAGCTTTCGCCATGGCCTTAAATACAGAATACAAAATATAATTACAAATATAACAAAATAAGATTTGTACTAAAATAACTCATAATACACAGCTTTTGTTCCCTACACTCTTCACGTACAATTTACAGAGGCTTTGGGATAACCAGACTATTAATCCACGTTAAGATTACATGATGTATTGTATAGAAAACATTTTCAAATCCACTTCCTTCCTCAAGACGCACAATATTGTCAAATTAAAGAGTTGCTTCCTCCTGAATTTTTGCCGCTAAAAGCGCAAAGGAGGCTATCCATCTCATCTCATATTCTAATTTTGTGGTCAGAAGAGATGAGATTTTAAGGTGGAGCGGAAAATGTTCCAGGTATTATTGCAGATCCAAAAGTCAGCAAAGATTGAACTTTTGCTTTGAAAACCTTGAGAATTAACGAAATTCAAGTTGGTGCCGATCTCGTTGCCAATTTTAGTAACCCCCTGGCTGCTGCATTTGCTTTTAGCGCAATCTGCTTTTTGTATCTTGACCATAGCCCATTGCAGCAAAAAGTAATGCCCAAATAGTAATAAGAGTCCGTTTGCTGGAATTCTTTGCGGTTTATCTTCCAGCTAAAATTTGGAGCTTTCCCCCCCACAACCATAACCTGAGATTTGGCATAGTTTATCAACTTGTTGCTACTACAACAAGTCTATCAAGCTACCCAGTTGCCTCCTCAACCCCTTTCTTGTCTGTGACAGTAGCACAATGTCGTCCGCATACATTAGTGCTGCTATAATCCTATCCCCTATCTTGGGTGGGTGGCTATCAGTGCTCAATAACAAAAGAATAAGGTTGCCGATAAAGATACTAAATAGCAGAGAGGCCAGCCCTGCCTGACTCCTCTCTGAATCGGGTTAGATCTTGAGAGCGTCCCCCTTGACTCCAATCTAATTCTGGCTAGGTTCCCCATATGAACCCGAATAAATGAAGTTAATAGATCCTTGTTGATACCCAGCTGACATAGTTTGCTCCAAAGTTTTTGATTCTATTTCAAGGGAATTATCCCTTGAAACAGAATCAAAAGCCTTCTTGAGGTTGATAAAAGCAAAAAAAAGTTTACCTGTTCTTATTTTTGTATATTTTATTATCAGGTGAGAAAGTATAAAACAATTATCCATCGTGGACCGATTCCTCTGGAAACCACACTGTTCCTCAGGAATCAGCCCACAACCGTAAGCCCAATTTTCCAGATGTCCAAGCAAAATCTTAGCATATACTTCCCCTAGGACAGGGAGTAGGCTTATCGGTCTGTAACAGACTGGGTCCCTTGGGCAGCCCTTCTTAAATATCAGGATAATTATGCTTGAACCCCAGGCCTCTGGGACCTTTTTTGTCCTGTTTATTAACGTAAAGTAACTGGCCAACATCGGAGACCACCAATCCACCCCTGCCTGCAAAACTTCAGGTATCACAAACCCAAATCCAGGGGCTCTATCACATTTTAGAGCTCTAATTATTTCCGCTACTTCATCTGCACCCACACAAGGATCAAATTCCCATTCCACATTTGTCTGGCAAAGGCCTGGAGAGTTGCCCACTTCCCTTCTTTGCCCTTGGTATTATAAAGATTACCAAAAAAGGCTATCCAATCCTCCTCTCCTATCAGGGGAGCCGACCTCAACATTTTGGCAGCTAGTGTTGTGCATGCAACACTGGTTTTATGTGCTCACGGCAACTCGTCGCTGTCAGGAGACAGGCTGCCGCATTCTGCATGAGCTGCAGTCTCCAAACTGTCACCAAAGGTAGCCCCACGTAGAGTGCGCTGCGGTAGTCTAATTGAGGTGATGAAGGCATGGATGATAGTGGCGAGGTCTGCGTCTGAGCTGTACGGGCGTAACCACCGCACCAGATGTAACTGACAAAATGCACTCCTCATCACCACAGTCGCCACCTGGACATCCAGGCAGAGCTGTGGATCGAGGAGCACTCCCAGTCTATGAACCTGAGGGACCAAGGAAGGGTGGACCCCATCAAGGACGGGGGCCTCCACCATCCCCAGACCCCCAGCATCACTTCTGTTTTGTCAGGATTCAGTTATAGACAGCTTGCCCTCATTCAGTCCCCTACGGTCGCCAAACATCGCGTAAGCACAGAGTGCCGGGTCTGGGTTAGCTGAAAAAGAGAGGTAGAGTTGGGTGTCATCAGCATACTGATGACACCGAACACCAAATCCTCTCAACCTTGCTCAAAGGCTGCATGTACACACTGAACAGGAGAGGGGAAAGCATGGAACCTTGCAGAACACCACAGGTGAGGTTCCGGGAGGATGAAAAGAAGTCCCCCAGGACCACATGCTGATTTCTTCCAGCAGGGAATGAGCGGAACCATTCAAGAACAATTCTGCCCTCCTCGGCTTGGTCCCACAAGTGAGTCGCCAGCATCTCGTGATCAACGTCAAAATCAGCCGACAGATCTAATAAAATCAGTAACGTCGAACATCCCTGGTCCAACTCCTGGAGAAGGTCATTGACCAAGGCCACAAGTGCAGTATCAGTGCCATAACCTGGCCGAAACCTGGACTGCGAGGGATCCAGAAAACTGATGTGGTCCAGATGCCCCTGAAGCTGCCGAATCACCACCCACTCAATAACCTTCCCTAAAAAGGGAAGGTTAGAGACCGGCTGATAGCTGGCTATGTCAACAGATGGCTTCTTGAGCAGAGGCTGCACCACAGCCTCCTTAGGCACCCCCGAACTTTGCCCTCCCGAAGGGAGGTACTGACCACCAACAGTCCCACGGTCTTCTGGCTGGCCTTAACCAGCCAGGATAGGCATGGATCGAATTCGCAAGTTGTGGCCCAGACTAGCCCAAGAACATTCTCTGCATCAGTGGGCAAAGTTGACGGAAATTGATCCCACAAAACAGGACAAACCTCTGGCTCACCTACTGAATCAATTGCAACGCTGAAGTCATGGTGAATGCGAGCAATTTTATCTGCAAAATAGTCAACAAACATGTCACAGCGAGCACTGGATAACTTCAGTTCCAAGCAGAGATAGGCTGGACTGACCAGATCTCTTACCACTCAGAAAAGCTCTGCTAGATGCAACTTTGCAGATGCTATGATGGCAGCCACAGCATAGGCTTTCAAACTAGCTCTACGTCGCAATCTGTTGTCTTCAGCATGAGTACAACACCACCATTGCTCTAACTGCCTCCTGCTGCCACAGATCCTCCATAAACCATGGAGGCCTATAGTGCCTGTGCCCAGGGACCAGACACGTGGGAGCCATCTGGTTGTTGGCATCCGTCAGCAAGGTGTTCCAAAAAGTCACAAGGTCATCAAGCAAACGACCGTCGAGGTCAGAGAGTAGTTCCCCAAGAGCAGGGACGGGCCGAAGCACATAACACCGGTGCTCTGTGCACTGCGCTGACTGCCTGTAATGTGCCGAGCCAGATTCAAGGTAATGACTTTGATCTATAAGGCCCTGTATGGTCTTGGACCTGGATACCTCAGGGACCACCTCGCCCTCCGCAACTCAGGACAGCCCCTCCGGTCCACCGGGGGTGCCTTCCTGGAGGCCCCCCACGTAAAGCGGGGGGCTACAATTGAGAAGGGGGCTTTCTCGGTGGCTGGGCCGCATTTGTGGAACTCCCTCCCAGAGGAAGCATGGCTGTCCCCGAGTCTGTTGGCCTTCTGTTGGGCCTGTAAGACATGGCTGTTCTCCCAGGCCTTTGGAGGCAGGGAAGGGAGGGTGGGTTAAATTTTTGTGTGGGGGGGCGGGGGTGTTTTAAATCTGTTTTAATAATAATGCAATTTTGTAAGGTGGTTTTATATTGTTGTAAATTGTTTTATTTTGTGTTGGAAGCCGCCCCAAGATGCCATAGGCATGAGGGGGTGGCATATAAATGTAATTAAATAAATAAATAAATAAAATAAATTAAATACGCGGATGGTGTTAATGGGAGAGGTTTGGATTCTTGGACCATGGACTTACCATCTCTTTACCTTTTACACAAGACACTAACCCGATTTGGGTAGCATTGGTCAGCCTTACCCTGTGATGCAGCACATCATATGGCCGGCAGATGCCAGATATTCACCCCATCCTGGGACAGAGCAGACAGCTGGCTGCTATGTGCTGCGCCTACTGGGGAAGGCCATGGACACAGCGTGCAGCAGCCTTGCCCAATGTGGGGCAGCATTGCTCAGATTGGGTTAAGGGGCCACTGCCTATGTGGCCAGGCCCATGATGTTCTGCCCCACAGCAAGGTCCACTGTAGGGCCTTGAGCAGCAGGCATGTTTGTTACCTCTGTGCACCCGCTATCCAGGGGCAGGATAGTGGGTGGGCCAGAGGATGGTGTGTGGATTGGGACACCTGCGCAGGTGGCCAGCTTCTTGGCCTGCCTCAGGGCATGGCAGGAACTCCGACAGCAGTCTGCTGGCCCAGGTTCCCCATGGGTGGGGTGTGGAGTATGTGGCATGCCCGCCTGTCCAAATTATGGCAGTTGTGGCTGCCTACCCCGGGGGTGGAGGGGGAAATCGGGCCAGCCCTAGCTTGTGTGGCTGCACCCGTCGTGAAAAGCTAAGTTAAAGAGCTACCATGTCCAGACACACATGTTGACTGCATTTTCCCCATTGCTACCAATGGGGAAAATGCAGTTTACATGGATCCCTGACTAAGTCTCTCTCCAGAGTTTGATTTTTGTATGCAGTTACTTCTTTATTGTGAACTGATTTTTCCAAGCTAGCAGGGGAGTATTAGCAATTCACTTTTATGGTTCTCTCTCTTTTAGCAGTGTGTCTAAAATTGGTTAATATTTATACTACAGAAATATTCATGGGGATGACTGTCAGGAGTATTTGTGAACAAAATGTCCATGTGACTTACATTTGTAATGCTGTTGAATACCGCTGTCATGTGCAGGTTTGCCTCAGCTACTACGTGTCTTTGTGCTCCGCCAGTTTTATTCTGTGTATGTGACAGGATATGAAATGGAGATCCCCTCCCCCCCAACCATCTCCTTTCCTTTGTGCATTGTACTTGGAAAGAAACAGAGAAATTTACATTTATTTGAAGATGTAATTTTTAAAGTCTAGAAATCTATGTAAAGATAGTAAAAAAAATGGGCTTTCAAATTGTTAATACAGGTGCACTCGGGTGGTAACAGTGAGCTATCTATTTTTAGACCACTTGTGGTGCTCTCCCTTGGTGCTGCTCATTGAGACAGTTAGTCTAGCATGTTTAATAGATGTGTGGAAAATAAATGTGTGTCCTTTGTGTTCTCGAAGGTCCAGTTACTTTATACACTGTTGGTATAAATGGCTTGATCTTTAACATTAACTTTAAGGTACATTCTTGTAACTATAATCAGAGGTCCAACAGTCGAGGTCAGTAGCACTGCTGGATTTAAAAAAGGATTGGATAGGTTCATTAATGGCTATTAGCTAAGTAGGTTAAGGGATGTAATCTCTGTCAGGAGCTACAAGTATCAATATTATTATATAATATTATTATAATTTTAAGAATTTATACCCCGCCACCTCCTGCCACAGGCAGCTTGGGTGACATCAATAAAAACATTATAACACATTAAATCATCATCATAAACACAATGATAATAATAATAATTAAAAAAAACATATTCACCACTGTCCCCCCTCTCCCTCACCAAACTCCTGACGGAGCAGCCAGGTCTTACAGTTCCTACGAAAGGCTGGGAGGTCTGGGGCAAGATGGGCCCCCACCGGGAGGGAATACCATAGGCACGGTGCGGCCACCGAGAACGCCCCATTCTGCGTGGCCCCCTGGGAAACCTGGAGGACCTCCAACACGGCGCCCCTGGCCGACCACAGGGGCCGGTCCAGAACCCGAGGAGTGAGGCGATCTCGCAAGCAGGCAGGGCCCAGGCCGTGTAAGGCTTTATAAGTCAAAACTAACACTTTGAATCGAGCCCAGAAGACTATTGGAAGCCAGTGCAGAGATCGGGGCACTGATGTAATGTGCTCCCGGTGGCCCAGTCCCACCAAGAGCTGGGCCGCCGCATTCTGCACCAGCTACAGCTTCCGAGCCGTCACCATAGGTAGCCCCATGTACAGCATGTTACAGTAGTCTAACCGAGAGGTAATAAAAGCATGGATGATCGTGGCCAGGTCAGGAACCAAAACCAGCAGTCGAAGTCACCGCACCAGATGTAGCTGGCGGAAGGCACTCCTCACCACAGCCTCCACCTGGAGATCCAGGTGGAGCTGCGCATCGAGGAGCACCCTCAGGTTCCGCACCTGGGAAGTCAGCCGAGGACACATCCTACCAATCGAGGGAGCCATCATCTCCACCGACTTACCCACTACCATCACCTCTGTCTTGTCAGGATTCAGTCGCAGTCAATTAGCCCTCATCCAGTCCCCCACAGCTGCCAGACACCGGGTAAGCACTGAAACAGCTGGGCCTGGGTCAGTCGACAATGAGAGATACAGTTGGGTGTCATCCGCATACTGATGACACCTCACACTGAACCGTCTTATCACCTCACTGGAGCGGCTGCATATACATGAACAGGAGAGGGGACAAGACAGAACCCTGTGGAACCCCATAGGAGAGGTCTTGGTAAGATGAAAAACAGTCACCGAGTACCACCCACTAAATTCTCCCGGTCAGGAATGAGCGGAACCATTCAAGAACAATCCCGCTCACCCCCACACTGTCCCACAGGCGCGTCACCAACTTCTCATGGTCAGCGATATCAAATGCTGGCGACAGATCTGACAGGACCAATAGGGTCGAATGAACCCGGTCCTTTTCACGGTGGAGATCATCCACCAAAGCCACAAGTGCTGTCTCAGTGCCATGACCCGGACAAAAGCCAGACTCAGAGGGATCAAGATAACTGACGTGGTCAAGATGCCCCTGGAGCTGCCGAGCCACTACCCGTTCAATAACCTTCCCTAAAAAGGGAAGGTTAGAGACAGGCCGATAGCTGGCAGGGGAGTCAGCGTCAAGTGATGGTTTCTTGAGCAGAGGCCGCACCACCGCCTCCTTGAGGCAGCCCGGCACTCTGCCCTCCCGCCCCGGCCAGCAACAGCCCCATTGTCTCCCGGCAGCTCTTAACCAGCCTGGACGGGCACAGATCTAATTTACAAGAAGTGGCTTGGACCGCCCCAAGCACACCCACCACATCACCGACTGAAAGTGATCCCACAAAATTGGACAAGCCGGGACTTCTACACCCTCTACAACCTCCACTGTATTAAGTGCGGCATCGAGGTCTTGGTGAATGAGTGATTTTCTCCGCAAAATAATCTGCAAAAAAGGTCACAGCAGGGTTGAGGGAGGCCAGACTGACCAGCCCCCGTACAACCCGGAACAGCTCTGCCGGACGGGATTTAGTGGATGCTATGAGGGCAGCAAAGAACTCCCTCTTTGCTGCCCGCATAGCCATGGCATAGGGTCATAAACTAGCTCTGTCGCAATCTGTCAGCTTCAGCGCGAGAACGATGCCACCATCACTCCAACCATCGCCCCTCTTGCTTCAGCATCCGCAGCTCCTCGGAGAACCAAGGTGGTCTGCAGAGCCTCCACCTAGGCAGCGGACGCCTGGGAGCCGTTTGATCGATGGCCTCCATCAGCAAGATATTCCATAGCTTAACGAGGTCATCGATGAGATGGTTGTCAAGGTCAGAGGGTAACTCCCCCAGAGCGCCTAGAAACCGCACTGGGTCCAACAGCCTCCGTGGGCGGGCCATCCCAATAGGTTCCACACCCTTCCAAGGGCAGACATGTGCTAGAAACAGCAGGGAATGGATCACTCCATTATGACCTGTTGGGTGGTACTCTAAAGCTACCAAGTATGGTCACCATCAGAGACAGGATGCTAGGCTTGATGACCATTGGTCTGACCTAGTATGGTATGTTTTTATCCATGTTTACTGTGTTTTCCCCACTCCCGTGGTGAACATGGTCCCGGACTACAATATACTTCTAATGACTCCTTTGGAAGGAGCTTGCCCTCCCCCGCCCCCAGAGTTAAGAAGTCAAGTTGTAAACTTTTTCTGGGACAAAACTGTGTGAACAAAACTGCCAAAAGGGCAAGAAACATTTTGTACTCATGACAAAATAGCCAAAGAAAATGTTCTTGCAATCTCCAGTACTTTTCTATACCTCAGGCTAAAATTTAAGAAGTGGTTGTGCATTTCAACTACAAATTCAGCTTGCAATGTTTTCCAAATAGTTGTGGAACACATCTGAAATGATTACCATATCATGCAGGGCTTCAGGGAAGCCAGGCTATAATATTCCAGAAGCGATATAGCTCCCTGATTTTGAAAAAGTTACACAAAAGACTACAATTTTACAGTGGTATGGTACCAGATATCTACTAGTGAAAGTCAAATGCTCTCAAGTATTTTTACTGTAAAAATGCACACGTTTTTACTTGATGAAAATCACAATATCTATTTTACTAACAAAGTGGAACTTTAAAAAACTTATTTTACAAAATGTAAAAAATTCACACGGTCTTTGCTTTCCATTTTCACCAATATGATTTATATAATGCAACATATCCAAAAGGAAAGGTATGTGCGCCTATAACAGAGGAGCAAGTGAAAAGACATGTGGGGTCAAAGCCAGAACTCTGCTACCTGATCTGGACTGTCAGCCATGTTGTCGGGCCCAGGTCAAGATGCTGTTTCCCCAAATACCTTTTGGGGGTTGGTTGAGGTAGAGATTTCAAAGCGGACTTTTAGCCACTGCAGCTCCAGGAACACAGCACGCACACCTTGAGTCACAGGCTGTTATGACCTAGTCTGAAAAGGGGAAAGGGAAGAAAAAGGAGGGAGGCAGGGCTAGCTCTCAGGAGGAAGCAGTGCAAACCGTGTGCTTGTGTCAGGTCTAAAACTTTTTCGATGCTCTCTAATCTGGTCTTGCTCTCTTTGGCCATTGCTCCTCTGAGGAGGAGGGGTGTGGGATACTTTGGACTTCACTCCTGCCTGGGACACCATTTCCCATGCCTGACAGGGTTTCCCTCAACCAGGTAAATTCTTTGCGCACGGGAAGGGAGCCCAGCAGTGGGAATGGTGTGCTTGGGTCAGGTCTCAAACTTCGATACTTCCTAATGTTGTTTTGCTCTCCCTAGCCATTAATCTTCCTCCCCAGTCCCTGTGGGAGCCGGAGTAGTGGGACACTGACAAATGTGCTGGCAGCTCAGTACAGCGCGTTTGTCGGTGTGTCAAAAAGCTTCAATCATGCGTGGCACACCATTCTGACATTATCAAAGCTGTGCCTAATTTATATGCGTGTCCCGCTGACCAAACTCGTAAGTACACTTTTATGCACATCAGAAAATGCCCTTAGATTGCAAGCCCACTAGGCAGGGACCTCTCTCCAAAATCTGTGATGGTAAAGTGCTGTGTATGCCTAGGAGCCCTATAGGAATGATTTGTACTAGTTGTACTACTACTACCACCAACTTTTAGCCCTACTAAATTCTGGATCTCAGAATCACTTTGTAGCAATGAGTTCCACCCTTTAATTTTGCATTGTATACAGATATAAAAAAATCTGTTTAGCACTTCTGACTTAAGCACAAAAGCATATTAACTTAGTGTGGGCTGTATGGGATAGTTTCAACGTCTTTTTTCCCCGCTTGGGAGTTATATAAGAAGCCACTCACATTTTCCCCATTTATTTTAGTGAAGCTGAAACCAGTTAACATACTAATAATGACACAAGAAGTGACTGCTGGATACCTGACAATAACTCTTCCTCCCAGAAATAGCAACATGGACCTGCCTGCTGTCATTCTCATCGTAACCAAGCCAAGTACGTGCACTTGAGACCTCGCATCTTCATGAATGTTAGACCCCTTGTCTCTCCCTCTGTTCCCCTTC
>QEPC01002260.1:37194-61888 GCA_003113815.1 Sphenodon punctatus | reverse complement strand
ATGGGCGTGGGTGAGAATAAGGGGTAGGTTGGCTGGAGAAAGGCCGCTGGTGGTGGAAGAGGGAGAAGGAAGGGGTGCGTGAGAAAGGCTAGAAGGAGGGAGGTGATAGAGGGCGAGGGAGTGAGGGAGATATAGGGAAGCATCATAGGTGTTGAATGTCCTGGTATCAGGGGGATGCCATTGTTTAATTAATCGTCTGCATGCGGGGTACAAATATACCCCATAAGACAACAAATGTTGTTCTTTTCATGGGAGTGCTTGAGGGTTAAATGTCTTGAACATGCTTACATAAATGTGCTGAATATCCCCTAAATAGCAAAGGCATCAGTACTTGCTTGTGAGGACATTTTACAGCATTATGCCCTCAAAATTGCAGAAGATGCTATGACACCCATATGTATCTTGAAACTCTCTCAAAGTACAAAGCCAAGCGTCATCAAATAAGTGCCATTTAAAAATATATATCAGCTTATATTTTTAGTTCTTAAAATATCAATTTAAAAAAGGTCTTTGCAATCTGAACCCCTCCTAAGCTGTATCCTTACCCCAGGTGGGACCTGCCACCAGCCACAGTGCACATATATTATTTATTTAAATTTATGTCATCCTTCTCATCAGG
Organism: Sphenodon punctatus; assembly: GCA_003113815.1. NCBI lineage: Eukaryota > Metazoa > Chordata > Lepidosauria > Sphenodontia > Sphenodontidae > Sphenodon > Sphenodon punctatus. The sequence goes on along the minus strand of QEPC01002260.1, from coordinate 61,269 downwards.
GTTTAGGGTGGGGCCCCTTACTCCCCCTAAACATTCCCCTAACTCCCCACCCAACCTTATTCCCACCTGCCAAACGCCTGGTCCAGTAAAAAGGTCTTACAACATTTCCAGATCAGGTTTAAATGAACCTCCAAGGGAGGGAATTCCATAATTGTGGGGCAGCCACTGAGAACGCCATTCTGCGTGCCCTAGCGGTAAAAACTTCATGGGCAGATAGTACCTCCAAGAGGGCGCTCCTGGCTGACCTCAGAGGCTGCAACAGGACATGAGGGAGGAGGCAGTCTTTCAGATACTTTATTATTATTATTAACAAGAATTTATATAGCGCAGGCAATGTACCTGGTGCTTTACAAAGTAACTGAATAGACAGTCTAGGGCTTACAATCTGAGAGACGGGGGAGGGGGGAGAGAGAGATACGAAGGAAGGGGAACTGAGGGAGAGACAAGGAGCGTAACATTCACGAGGATGCGAGGTCCCAGGTGCACACGCTTGGCTTGGTTACATCGAAAATGATGGCTGGTTGGTCCACATGGTGAGGCTATGAGTACACAGACCTTAGGTAACAGATTGTACCGGAGGAGGGTATCAGCAGGAGTTAGGTGAGGGGAGCGAGGAGTCGGGAAGGGCAGAGCGGAAGAGGTGGGTCTTGAGGAGGGATTTGAAGGTACGAAGGGAGGGTGCGAGGTGGATGTGGACAGGGAGGGAGTTCCAGGCGTGGGGGCAGCTAGGGAGAAGGGACGAAGGCGGTTAGGGGAGCAGGGGAGGCGTGGGAGGGCGAGAGAGGAGGAGCAGAGTTCACGGACTGGAGTACGGAGGGAAATTAACACAGAGAGGTTGGGGGAGCAAGGTTGTGAAGAGTGATGTCGAGGTGGATCTTGTTTATCTTGGAGGTGAAGAAGGAAGCAAGATCTTGAGTAGATAGGGAAGAGGAGGGCAGGTGGTCTTGAGGAGGGAGTCAAAGGTGGAGAACAGGCGGCAAGGGTCCTGAGAACAGGACTCAATGCAGGAGGCGTAGTAGTTCTGTCTAGCGAGGGAGACAGCAAAAGTAAGGGAGGAAAGAGAGAATTTGAAGTGAAGGAAGTCAGCATGAGAGTGGGATTTACGCCAATAATTGGGACCCAAGCTGTTTAGAGTTTTGTAGGTCAAAAACCAGCACCTTGAATTGTGCCTGGAAAGTTACTGATAGCCAGTGCGGATGCTGGAGCACTGGTGTAATGTGCTCCTGGCAACTTGCACCCGATAGAAAATGGGTCACCGCATTCTGCGCCAATTGCAGTTTCTGGAAAGTCATCAAGTTGATGGCTTTTTGGAAACTGCAATTGGTGCAGAACATGGCCCACATAAAGCGTGTTGCAGCAGTCTATCCTCGAGGTTAAGACGACATGGACGACTGTGGCCAAATTCAAATCTGATAAAAAGGTCGCAGTCTTCTCACCAGATGTAATTGGTGAAAAGCGCTTCTGGCTACCACTACAACCTGGCAATCCAGGCGCAGCAATGGATCCAAGAGCACCCCAAGGCTGCAAACCTGAGTGACCAAAGGAGGCTGTACCACATCAATAACAGGGTCTCTGTGTCTCCCAGGTCACATGGCTGGCCTTGCAACTTTGGCCTTTTTTCTGGATTCAGACTGAATTGGCTTGTCTGCATCCAGTCCCTAACAGCAGCCAGGCACTAGCTAAGCATGGAGACTGCAGGACCTGGGTCAGATGAAACAGAGAGATAAGAGCTGGGTGTCGTCATCATAGTAATGACATTTCACTCCAAACGTCTGCCCAACCCCTCTCAGGGCCTTCAGATACACACTGAACAGGATTGAGGACAAGATTGAACCCTGTGGAACCCTACAAGGGAGCTTCTGAGGGGATGACAAGCCACTGCCCATCACCACCCTCTGGGTTCTCCAAACCAGGAATGAGCAGAACCACTCAAGCAGTCCCACAAACCCCTGCCAGGTCACATGGTTGTGCCAACACCATCCCATGATCAGCTGTATCAAAGGCCACTGACAGATGTAACAAATCAACAGGGTACAATTTCCCTTGTTGATTGCCAAACAGAGGTCGTCGACCAAGGCCACAAATGCAGTATCAGTGCCATGCCCAGGACGAAATCCTAACTGACTTGGGTCCAGTAATCCAATAGCATCGAGGTGCACCTGAAGCTGCAAGGCAATGACAAGTACAATAACCTTCCCTAAAAAGGGATGATTAGAGATGGGGTCATAGCTGGCAGGAGAGTCAACGTCAAGAGATTTTTTTCAGCAGGGGCCAGAAAACCACAGTTTTGAGGCAGTCAGGCACCCGGCAGTCCCCAAAGGAGGCAAAGTCTCCTGGCTAAAATTCACCAGCCAGGATCTAATTCACAACTGATCGCCTGCATCACTCCCAAAGGAGGCTGTACCACATCAATAACAGGGTCTCTGTGTCTCCCAGGTCACTACCCTCCTACCCTCGTGACCCTCGCCACCTCTTTTCCACCTTTGACTCCCTTCTCAAGTCCCCCCTGAACCCCCTCTTCCCTTTCTGCTCAGGATCTCGCGTCATTCTTCACCTCAAAGATTGACAAGATCCTCCAGGACATTGCTTCCCACCCATCTCCTCTCCACACTCCCTCACCACCTTTCCCCCTCCACCCTCTCCTCCTTCCCTCCCTTGAGGAAATCTCCTCTTTGGTCTCTTCCTCCAACCCCTCCACCTGCCCTCTCGACCCAATCTCCTCCTACCTCCTGACCTCCATTGCTCCCACTGTTGCCCCCCCCCTACATATCATTAATCTCACCCTCTCCACTGGCTCCTTCCCCTCCTCCTTCAAGCATGCCACTCTCTCTCCCATCCTCAAAAAGTCCACCCTCGACCCCTCTAGTTACCGTCTGGTCTCCCTCCTACCCTTCGCCTCTAAGCTTCTGGAACGTGTTGTCTACTCCCGCTGCCTGGATCTTCTCTCTGCCAACTCCTCCCTGGACCCTCTTCAATCTGGCTTCCGCCCCCTTCACTCCACAGAAACTGCCCTTGCCAAAATCACCAATGAATGGTCGCTAAATCCAAGTGCCTTTACTCCATTCTTGTCTTCCTTGACCTCTCTGCTGCCTTTGACACTGTTGACCACTCACTCCTACTGGACTCTCTTCGCTCCCTAGGCTTCTACGGCTTTGTCCTTAACTGGTTCTCCTCCTACTTCTCTGACCGCTCCTTTAATGTGTCTCTCCCCAACTCCAACTCCTCCTCCTTCCCCCTCTTGATTGGGGTTCCCCAAAGCTCTGTCCTGGGCCCTCTCCTCTATCTACACCCTGTCCCTTGGCAAACTCATTGCCTCCCATGGCTTCCAATATCACCTCTATGCTGATGACACTCAACTCTCTCTCTCTCTCTACCCCCTCTCTCCCCCCTTCTGTCCAAGCTCGCCTCATCAACTGTCTCTCTGATATCTCCGCCTGGATGTCCCAATGTCAGCTCAAGCTCAATATGAACTCCTTATCTTTCCTCCCTACCCTTATCCCTGGTTCCCCCTTCCTGAACGAATCCCTACCCTTATCCCTCCCTACCCTTATCAACATGAACTCCTTATATTTCCTCCCTACCCTTCCTCTCCCTCTTCCCTGTCCATCCTTATTGATGGGGTCACCATCCATCCCGTTCCCAAGCCCGTAGCTTGGGCTTCGTCTTCGACATTCACCTTTGCTTTAAACCTTACATCAACTCTGTTGCCAAGTCTTGTCGCTTTGCCCTCCATAACATTGCTCGGATTTGCTCCTTTCTCTCTGTCTCCTCAGCCAAAACCCTTGTTCACGCCATGGTCATCTCTCGCATGGACTACTGCAACCTCCTCCTTGCTGGCCTCCCCTGCTTTCACCTGTCCCCCCTTATCTTCATCCAAAACTCTGCTGCTAGGGTCATCCATTCAGCCCGTCGCTTTGACCACGTGCAGCCTCTCCTCTCCTCACTTCACTGGCTCCCCCTTCCCCCAACGCATCCTTCACAAACTCCTGGCATTCACTTACAAAACCCTTCACAACATGGCTCCCCCTTACCTCTCAGCCTTAATCTCCTTACACACTCCTGCACGCACTCTCCGCTCCTCCTCTGTCCCCTCCCTTGTCTCGCCTGCTCCCCTAACCGCCTTCGTCCCTTCTCCCTTGCTGCCCCCCATGCCTGGAACTCCCTCCCTGCCCACATCTGCCTTACCTCTCTCCGCACCTTCAAATCCCTCCTCAAAACCCATCTCTTCCTCGCCGCCTTTCCTGACGCCTGTTAGAACTTTCCTCTCAATATGTACTGTCTGCCCTCCCCGCAGACTCCTGCCTTACTGCCACCAAGCCAAGCATGTGCACCTGAGACTTCGCATCCGCTTGAATGTTATTTATCCCTTGTCTCCCCCTATGTCCCCGCTCCTTGTCTCCCCCCTCCGTGTCTATTATATTGTAAGCCGTAGGCAGGGACTGCGTCTATCTTATTGTTCTGTAAAGCGCCAGGTACACAGCTGGCACTATACAAATGCTAATAATAATAATAATAATAATAATAAACAAGCTCTGAGGCAAATTCTTAATAGGGAAAGTAGTTGTTGCATATTCCTGGAAGTGACCCCTTGTAAAACAGGGAGGCAGCAAGGTGCAAATTAATTCTTGTAGTAGACTCTGAATAATCTGTCTCATTAAAAGGATTGTGAGGTTTCTTCCAGATGGACATTTCAAAGCTCAGCAAGCAAGGACAGCTACAAACTATAAATACTTAAGATTTTGACATTTGATGAAAATATTCAATTTGATTATTAGACAGGAACTACTATATCTGACCTAGATGGGTAAAACATAACCAAGGCTTCTTGAGAATGATACACAGCAGTGATAACTGCATAATTACTATTTAATGTATACATGCAGCCCTTGGAGGGAGATCGTGAGACCGTTTGGTGTGCGTTGCCACCAATACGCTGATGACACCCAGCTTTACCTTTCTTTTTCAACTGACCCAGGTCCTGCCGTCTCAGTACTGTCCCAGTGTCCGGAGGCCGTAGTGGATTGGTTACGGCAGAGCAGACTGAAGCTCAATCCTGATAAGACGGAGGGGATGGGGGTGAGTAGGGCAGGGGAGGTGCTGGCTCCCCTCGTAGAGGGGGTCTGCCCTCCCGTAGCCCAACAGGTTTGGAATCTGGGGGTGTTGTTGGACTCGGGTCTCTGCCTGGATCAGCAGGTGGAGATGGTGAGGAAGGCTGCCTTCCGCCAGTTGTATCTAGTGTGGAGGCTGCGTCCATACATTTCCAGACCCGACCTGGCCACCCACATCCATGCCTTCATCACCTCGAGGCTGGACTATTGTAACGCACCCTACGTGGGGCTTTCCTTGACGCTGGCTCAGAGGTTGCAGTTAGTGCAGAATGCAGCGGCTCGTCTCCTGACGGGAACGAGCCGGCGGGAGCATATTACTCCTGTGCTCCGCGCACTGCACTGGCTGCCTATAACGTACCGAGCCAGATTCAAGGTATTGGTTTTGGCCTATAAAGCCCTACACGGTCTTGGCCCCGGACACCTCAGGGACTGCCTCACCCACCGCGCCCCAAAGCGGCCCTTTGGTCCGCCAGGGGTGCCTTCTTGGAGGTCCCCCACGTAAAGCTGGGGGCCACAATGGAGAGGGCATTTTTGGTGGCCGGGCTGCAATTATGGAACTCTCTCATGGAGGAAGACTCTCTGGCCCCAAGTCTGTTGGCTTTCCGCCGAGCCTGTAAGACTTGGCTGTTCTCCCAGGCCTTCGGAGGAGGGGAGGGGGGGGTTAATCGTGGGGGAGGGCTGGTGGGTTTTTAGGTGTTTTTTTAGAGATTTTTAAATTGTGTTGATGTTTTAAATTGTTTTTATTGGTATTGTAAGCCGCCCCAAAATGCCATGGGCATGAGGGGGCGGCAAATAAATGTAATAAAATAAATAAATAAATAAATAATTACTTTTTGCTCTGTTTAAGTTCTCATGGGTGACACTACAGTGGTCATCTCTGCTTATACATTAAAGAGTTTTCTTTGGTATCAGGATGAGACACAGACCAGCAGTTCTCAAGTGCAGCCTGCTAAGCCTCCTCAAAGAAGAAAAAAACTCAATGGTTGGTTTTGAGGGGTCATGGGAAGAAGGGGAAATGGTCCATCAAAGCTCTTATAAAGTGGGACACCAAATGGAAGAGGCTAGAGGAGCCTCCCCAGGCTCAAAGAAGCAAAAGGTTCCTACAGCCACCTCTCCCCACCCTCCGCACTACTGTTTTCAGTTATGCAACATGTAATGCAAGTTCAAGAGTGAGAATCTCACTCTCATAAGTCAGACTGTCTCTTTTCATAAAACGAGATACGGATCAGGAACTGATTTAAAAAAGATTGCTACTTTCTTTGTCTACATTTCGTAGTTTATGTTCAGGGCCCATGGATTCTGCATTTTCCCCATTGGCAGCAATGGTGGAAATATGTTTATTTTAGTCATATGGGCTACATATTTAGATATGTATTACTATTTGGTATTACATTATTGTCATCCATTTGTCAGTAGCTACAGTATGCAACACCATTTTGTTCTGTGTAGCTCTTGGATAAGCACGTGTGCAGGATTACTTAAGTATATGAGGCTGGAGGGGCTAGGCTAGGAAAAAGGTGGGTGGATGGGACAGAGGATTTGTTTTAGCTGTTTAATATGTTTTTATATATTGTGAGCTGCCTTAAGCCTAATTGGGATGGGTGGGGTGAAAACTGGAATAAAATAAATAAATGTAACATTTCAGCTCTACACAAAGAGAACAGAATCTAAGTTGCAAGAATGCTCTAATGAAGTTTCTTGTGATCAAATATATAAAGCAATTGCTACTTTACAGATGGTACCAAGATGAATAGCAAATATGAAAAAGAGGAATTCTTAATTCTATTATTACATAAGGATATAATTTGCAGGGCCAAGGAACAAAAAATCTTCCAACCTGTATTTGCTAGAAACTGCCAACTGTAACCCTGTTTACCAGTTTTCAGATTATCTTTTAGGTTAGCAAGTAAAAAAAGCCCCAAAACTTTCACAACAAGCCAGTTCAAATACTTTTGCCAGTCTCTGAATATAAAACCTGTAATGTAATAAGGCCAATTCACTGGCTATGTTCTCTCTTGAAAATGAACCACAGAGGGAGTCATTTCAAATTAGGTACATGATTTTTCAGGTTTTATTGAGATGGACTGTGACTCTCTATATTATTCCACCCATTCCCACCCCTAAATAACCTCACTAGATCTATCAAAAAGAAATGAATAGTTTGACCCATTTACCTACTTCTGTTTCATTTGAGCCTGGGGAGGCTCCTGTGGTGTTCAAGTCTATGGTTCCTCATGCCTTACTTCTGCCTGCATAGTAGCCCAGAAATCGTATTAATGGTCACAGTATGTTGAACACTGTAAAGGGCAAGCAGTGGAGGAAGGGGACTACAAGAAGAGTCCCCATGTTTATTTAATCAAATGTATATGTGGTCCTTCCCATTATGGTTCAGGGCAGTTTACAATCAACAAACATCTAAAAAAATCCCCTGACCCCTTCCAACCCTATTCCTGCATGCCAATCACCTGGCCAAATAGTTTCTGGACGATGAGCAGGTTCTGACATATGAACCTCCAAGGGGAGGGAGTTCCATAATAATGGGACAGCCACCAAGAACGCCTCTCTGCAGCATGCCTGTGCCGTAAACACTTCCTGGGCAGATAGTACCTGCAAGAGAGCTCTCCTGGCTGACCTCAGAGGCTGCAATGTGACACGAGAGACGAGGCAGTGTTTCAGATACCCGGGGCCCAAGCCGCTTAGGGTTTTATAGGTCAAAACCAGCACTTTGAATTGTTCCTAGAAAGCTACTGGGAACGAGTGCAGACTTTGGAGCACTAGTGTAATGCTGCTGCGTTCTGCACCAACTGCAGTTCCCAAACAGTCATCAAGAGCAGCCCCACGTAGAGTGAACTGCAGTAGTCTAGCCTCAAGGTTACGAAAGTATGGACGATGCCGGCCAAATCGAAGTCTGATTTAAAAAAAAAAAAGAAGAAGAAGGTCATAGCCTTCTTGCCAGATGTAATTGGTGAAAAGCACTCCTGGCCAACACCGTAACCTGACAATCCTGCATGTCACAATGACTGCATGTCTGCACGACATGGAGACTATTTTAAAACACTGTCATACAGGCCCAGATTAGACACATCCCACAAATCAAAAAAAGGGAGCAAGAGGATCAAATAAAATCCAGCATGGCTAAAAGGTAAAGGAAGGGAGGCTATTAGAGCGAAGAGGATGTCTTTTAAAAAGTGGAAACCAAGTCCGAATAAGCCGGAAGGATTCTAATCGTTATCAAGTTAAATGTAAAACTATAGGACAAGGAGGGATTTGGAGGAATATGAAGAGCAACTTGCTAAAGATGCAAAATCCATAATAAAAACTTTGAAAGTATATCAGAAGCAGGAAGCCTGCTAGGCATTAGACCAACAAGAGGTAAAAGCAGCACTCGGACAACAGGCCATTGCAGAGAAGTTGCATCAGTCTTCACTGCAGAGGATGCTGGAGAGTAACCTATACTGGAACTATTCTTTTTAGGTGATAATCTGAAGAATGGTCAGAAGTGGACATGGCATTAGACTAAGTTTAGTAGCAAGTTATCAGGATTAGATGATATTCACCCGAGGGTTCTAAAGGAACGGAAATATGAAGTCGCAGAACTACTATTAATAATATGTAATTTATCACTAAAATCAGCCTCCAGAGGGGACCAAAGTAACTATAGACCAGTGAGCCTGATGTCTGAGCCAGGCAAATTGGTAGAGGCCATTATAAAAAATAAAAATCTTAGGCATATTGACAAACATGGCATAATGGGGAAGAGAGGTCATACCTTACTAAACTATTAGAATTCTTTGATGTGTTAACAAGCATGCAGATAAGGAAGATCCAGCCACTATAGTGCATTTGGCTTTTCAGAAAGCATTTGACAAAGTCCATCATTAAAGACTTTGGAGAAAGCTAAGCAGTCATGGAGTAAGAGGAAGGGTCTTTTCATGGAGCAGTAACTGATTAAATGGTAGGAAATAAAGAGTAAATCAGGGATCTGTACTGGGGCTGGTGTGGATTAACCTGTTCATTAATGATCTAGAAAAGAGGGTAAAGAGTGAGAGGACCAAATGCACAGGAGACAAAGTTACTGAAGATAGTTAAGTCCAAAGCAGACTGCAAAGAGTTACAGAAAGATTTCACATGACGGAGACTCAGCAATAAAATGGCAGATGAAATTCAATGATGGCAAGTGCAAAGTGATGCACATAGGGAAAAAATAACTATACTTACACAATGCTGTAATCTAAATTGGGTGCTACCACGCAGGAAAAGGGTCTTGGGAGTCATTGTGAATTCAAGACATCAGCTCAGTGCACAGCAGCGGTCAAAAGGCAAACAGAATGCTAGAATTATTGGGAAAGTGATAGAAAATAAAACAGAAAATATCATAATTGCCACTATGTAAATCAATGATGCACCCACATCTTGAATAACGTGTGTGGTTGTGGTCACCACATCTCAAACACAACAGTACAACTGGAAAAGGTGCAGAGAAGAGCAACAAAGATGATCAAAAGGTATGAAATAGCTGCTTTTCAGGGACAGGCTTAATAGGTTAGAGTGCTATAACTTAGGAAGAGTTGACAGAGAGGATATGATAGAAGTTTCAAAAATCATAAGTGGTGCAGGCAAGTAAATGGGGTAAACAACAGTTCCCTTTCTCAAACTAATGGGACTAGGGGAGACTATGAAAATTAATTGCGACCAGGTTTTTCAGGTAAAAAGTAGTACTTCCTACTTTGCATTCAATGCACAATTAACCTGTGAACTCATTGTCAAAGGATGTTGTAAAGTTCAACAGCATAAATGGTGTTTTTTTGTTTTTAAAAAGATTGGTACATATTTATTTTAATTTTTTAAAAAAGAGTATAGGCGCTTAAAGAGTATAGGCTCATAAATAGCTTTAAGCCAAGTTGCTGAGGGGATGAGACCTCTGATTGCCAAGGCTTACAAGTGAAAAGCGGGAAATGGATCACTCCATTATGACCTGTTGTGCACTTCTCTGAAGCAACCGGTGATGGCCACAGTTGGAGACAAGATGCTGGGCTAGATGGATCGTTGCTCAGACCAAGTATGACATGTCTTTTCTGTGCGCTGAAAAGCCTAGGGAAGTCTTCTGAAACTTCTAATTATATTGAAAATTATTTCAAATGAAGACCTATGGAATATAGCATGTCAGTTCATTTTCACAAAGAGGCTGCTAAAGCCCTTATTGAACAGAGAAAGGTACTTGTCTGCATTGCTGGTGAAAAGACTTAAGTGCCTACTGATAATTTGCACCTTGCTCCTAAAGTGCTTCTGTAGAACGGCAAGGCTTATAGGAGGGAGATTTGTAAGAAATTTTGCTCCCCACGTTGTCATTTTACTTGGTGATAGATTAGTGACCAAGTGCCAATCAGAAAAGATTGATCTAGGCATTGCATAGATCATAAGGATGAATCAAAGTTCTGGAGACATAGCACTGTGCAAACTAAAATTCCTTTTTCAGTCAAGCAAAATGGGTATACCAGGGCAGGTTTGCATCACCGGAATGGCCAAAACAGGTACAGCATAGCCGAAGATCTGATCCCAATATTTAAAAGTATGAAGAAGCAGATGAGTAGTTATCAATACTGTTGATAAATTACACTCTTCTAAACCATTAGCTCAGTTATAGAAAACCAGAAAACTTCCAAGCATTCCACAAAATAGTTCCATACCAGCACCAAATGATGTTTGAATCAAAACGCAGGTGTACTTTAGCAATGTCTGGAATACTTTTATTTAAAGTACTGGGGTATTTCTAGCTTGTCACAATACAATGAATCAACACATTTTTTAAGTTTATGCTTTTGCAGGAGGAAATAATACTTGAGTAAAGGTGCTGGTAAATACCAGTATTTCAAAACTGTAAAGGAAGCAGGGCTGTGTCGTTTAGGACTAATCACTTACACTTAAACCTATTGAAATTAACCTAAGAGCTGTTTTCATGTAAATTTGGCAACAATTTCTGTATACTGGGTAATAGGTTTGCCGTGAGCTAAGTAAACTCAGATGTTTTTAGCTCAGAGGTTTTATCAAGATAATAAGAGAGCAAGTGAGTGATTCGGGTGTAATGCTGCAGCAGCCCTCAGGTCATATTGCATCAAATAAAAGGTAGAAAACAAAAAGGTGGAAAAAACCGTAAAATTCACAGCAAGACTATAAAAGAGGCTAAAACTAGACATACCTCAAAAGGGAAGTTAAAAACAAGTGAACCATGATAGTCACCAAAAACATTAAAAGTGTAACCGACATGGTAAAAGCAGCCCCCTCAGGGGGAAAGGAGTGGGGCCCTGGCCCACCTGTCCATTTGGGATCCTGACCCTGGGGGTCCTAGGTGAGTCGGCAGCACATGTAAAAGAAAAGGCAGATGCACAGTGGACAAGTAAAAACTTTCCCCAGGGTTTCAATGGAAAACTCACAGCAAAGCTAAAACCAGACATACCTCAAAAGGGAAGCTTAAAAATGTGTGGAACCAGCCAATAACATTTTAAAAGGTAAGAAGCACAGTCAAATCAGCCCCATCTCCTAAAAACAGTGCAAGTCTGACAGTCAGTGGGGTGATGTTGGCTCTTTAAAAAACACATGGTGCACAGCAGTAAAACAGGGTCAGACCAGCATAACCTGCTGGACAGACAGAAGCACATCACAGTGGCCAGACCAGCAGAACCTGTTGGATGGACACAGGCACATCCCAGGGGCCACACAGAGCTGCAGCCTCCCACGAAAGCAGGTGGCGATGGGTGGGCAGTCCATGGCTGAGATGCAGGCCTTGCTAGGACCACTTTCTCCTGATGGCATGAACTCTGACACTGCCGTTATCATGGGCTTCACATCATGCAGTTTCGCTGTGACGACATTAGTCCCAAACAGACTGCCAGTGCGCCATAAGGCGGGACTTAAAAACAGAGATCAAAATCACTGAAAGGAACAGCTGCGAGGTCATGAGTCGGATGGTCTGCTGTACGAGCAGCTGCATCAGACTACTCGTTGCCTCCGATTCCCACGTGCCTGGGAATCCAGCAGAAGACTATGTGGGTGCCCTGGAACCAGAGGCGGTGCAGCGGCAGCCGGAGAACCACAATCAATGGGTATGGGTTAAAACAGAAGGAATCCAGGGCCTTCAAGGAACAAGGATTTGGAGTAGATCACAGGTCGTGCCAGCCACTCAGCCGACACATCGCGCAAGGCAAGGAGATGGCAAAAAGCTCCACGGTAAACATAGAACACTGCCAAGCGAATCGGTGGGCAAAACAACAGCACAGACTACAGATGCCCCACACTTGGTGTCATCCATAAAAAGGGCCGCAGAATCAAAGCAGCGAGCAATGTCACAAGATATTATGCTGAAACATACATTGTTCCAAGCACTGTGCAATAGTTGGCTAATATAACCCCCCTGTACTATGATTAAGGTACTTCCCTCCAGCCCAAGATCTGCACCAAAAACAATCCCCCCACAATCTCCAGGCCTTCTGAACCGTGAACTTTGCCAGTCTCAGTTTCTTTAATATTTCCCTTTTGTATGCCTCTTTGTCTAGTGAAGGCTTGCCTTGATTTCCATTTAAGATTGATTTATATTCAGTATCCAAATGGCCCTTCTTAATACAGTGAAGTAATCGGAGTAATCACTCCATGGTCTCAAACTCCAGCAAAGGAAAAATCCCAGCCATAATCTTATAGTACAAGGTGGAAAAATAATGGCAGTGGCTAATGGGACTCTGGTGACTGAGCACTCACCCCAATAGGTACTTATCCCTCAGTACTGCTTACAGGCAATTGGGAACAGATGAATGCTCGGGGTAGAGCAGCTTCTGTCCAAGAGCTAGAAATGACTTTCAAATGGAGGAGGGGGGTGGGGTGGGGTGGGTCTAGACCATAGATCCATGCCTTCTCGAGTGGATGGCTTCATCTCTGCTCCCTTCTCCCGAGTTCATTCTTTCAGTGCTTGAGGGGAGGGACTGGATGTACCAGACCTAGGAACTGGAAAAAGGACCATCTGTGGGCCAGAGGTTCCCCAACACTGCTGCACTGGATGCTGGGAGCATCCTAATGAGCCCCTCTTAGCACAGTTAAAGGTGAGCTGTTAAATAGCATATACCTGTCCTGATTGGCTAGGGATTTCATTTTAATAAAGTATGCAAAAGCAACAGCACCTCATTGCCACCTACCTCATTGCCACATTGCTGCCATCAATAACTATGGGTCTCAGGTTATCACCATCTTCCGTCACATCCTCCTGAAGCGGAGAGTCTGACCTCTGAGATTCTAGGGAAGATGCTTCACGCATTATGCTTGTATTAACATTACTTACAGTCTGATCAGTCTCCGTTTTATTTCCAAGTTTGACAAGTTCTCCCAATATATCGTTGATTAAAGCATCAGTACCAAGCTTATTTAGGACAAGCTGAACCTGTTCTTCAGAGTAACCTAATTTAAGTGCAAACTCTAGTTTGGTTTGATATTCTTTCACCACATCAGGGGGTTTCTTTACTTCTTTAGATGCTATCCGAGTTTCCTCCATTTTAAGGTCTTGCAAGATTTCATTGCGCTTTAAAATGTGAGGCTCTAAGCATGGAGACCTGCACAGTTGCCGGTGAGCCTTAGGTACCAGAAGTGATTCTCCTGTAATGTTACTCAATCGCTCCGATTCATTATCAGAATTTGTGCTCTCCTCAGAATCACAACTGGAGCTTCCAGTCTCTTCAGAAGCATCCTTGTCTGCATCCTCCTTCCTAGCATTAACTTTATCCATTGTTGGCTTCTCTACCATTGACCAAGGTACAACTGCACTTATTTGTGTGTCAGTGCTCTCCACATAAAGATGGCCTAGGTCATGCCCCAAATGATCCTTCAAGCCCATGAAGCTGCTGCATGTACTTGACTCCACTTTGCTGTTTTTCCTGTATCCCTGAATATAAAGTGTCCTGTATTCCTAGGAAAGAAATAAACATGTTGCAACTGGTTAGATCAGGCTTTGTTTGCAAGTTCTTCTTGCTGTTTTTTCGGGAACTGGTTTCTTAAGTCACCACAGAAAAGCCCTTGCATAATAAAATCCCTATCTCACTTCGGGAGTTTGGATGACTGCTGTAAAGAGAAATGTTTATGAAACTGGTTTCATATTTTTTTTAAAGAATCCACTTCCTCACCTAAGTAAATATAGTCCAGGAATGACAATCCTGTTTAAACAGTCAAGAGATTTCCAGTATTTTTTATATCTGCCTTGCTAAAATATTACTGAGGAGTTCAATAAATAATAAAAATTCAACTGAGTTCTTCTGAAGAAAATTTGTTATACTAAGTGGCTTATACTTTCATTAAATGGAAAATAATTAGTGTACAGCTACACTGTGTGCACCTACCTAGGCATACAAAAGCATCACTGAGAAGACAGGTTAGCATGGGGAAACAAATAGACCACACAACTCTAAATATTCAAGTCAGCAAGTAAACATAAACAAAACAATTCTAACTGAATTCCTTTATATAATGTGGGTCATACTAAGAAACATTCTGAACGTTCTTGGAAGTGAGAGCCAATGTGGTGTAGTGGCTAGGTGCACAGTACCTAGACCAGGAGGTCAAGTGAGGCCCCGACCGATTTAAGTCTCGCCTTATCCAGAAACTCACTAGGGGACCTTGGGCCAATCACAATATTCTGTCAGCCTAACCTAACTCTCAGGGTTGTTGAGAGGATTAAAAAGTTGTGTTAGATTGTTCTATGTGAAGCACTCAGAGTGCCATGGAAAGGGGGCACTATGTAAAAATAATTAAGTGTTCTGCTTTAGCAAATTGGGGATCTATGAGCCAAGTCTGAAACCCACTGAAATCAGTAGGAGTTCACCCATTGATTCCATGGGCTTTGAATCAGAGCTGGAGGCCCCATTCCAGCAAAGCACTTAATATACTTCAACAATGTACTTCAACAACGGGACTACTCTTGTGCTTAAAGTGTTCTTCTGTATCAAGGCCAACATACACATATAGAAATTGTATGGGAAAGACAGAATGAAACAAGTTGTGATTGGAGGTCCCTTCCACCCTACAATTTTATGATTCTCTATTTCATAAACAGGTATCTGGTATACCAGATTTTAAGGAAAGTTTCACAATATTGTATTTTATTAAGACTTCTTCAAATTCCTATTCCCCCATAAAAAGCTATCTCCATATTTATTTTATTTATTTATTTAAATTTTTAAAACTTATTACCCTGCCCCTCCTGCCACAGGCAGCTCGGGGTGGCTTACAACAATCAAAAACAATTAAAACATATTAAGAAGAACATTTTATATTTTCCTTCAAAACCTTATTTCTCCTTCCTTCGTTTGAGAATATTGGCAGGAAAGGCAAAACAGTTTCCATCACCATATATTTTATACTTCTGTATTCTGATATTATTAAAAGTTGACTAGCCTTAAAGAACAGTAACATGTTCTAGCTCGTGTAGCACAAAAATCAATCCAGGTGTATGTGGAGACCCTACAACCATGCATTTTATATTTTAAAAATGTGTAGCGACATTACGTACAAAACTCAGGAAGCATACTGGAGAAAACTCATAGTACATTGTAAGACAATGCTATAGTTTGTTAAGAATAATCTGTTTTAAGTATACCTAAGAAATATAATCTCTACCATGGGGATAATAAATAAATAAAAAATAAAGATAAAAGATATTTTCTTAAAAGAATGAAGTCATTTGTGTAGCTTAATTTCCCCTTATCGAAAATACAAAAACAAACAGATTATTGCTGGAAAGCTCACACAGACTCCTCTTAGGACAAATAAGAGTGAAGTGAAAATGACTTAATAAAAATGGGCTCTAAATGCCTTAAGTGCTAAGACACTTCCACAATGGTACAGCTTTTCAGTGAATAGCTGCATTAACTAAACTGTTCTACTTGATAACTTACTGATTTTTAGTTTGGAACCAAATCAACTATTCCCCCTCGCTCCCCCCAGCAGCTTAATCTAGTTTAGATTGACAGAAAAATAGATTCTACTGTTAACTTCTGCGTAGATCCAATCTCATTAAGAGGGTTGTACAATTGTGATGTCTCTTGCAATACATCAATGTTAGGTTTTGTTTTTGAAAAATCTGGCTTGTCTTGGTTGGGGGGGGGGTTGGGTTTTTTTGTGTTTTTTTTAAAGACATAGATCTTTGAGTTTGTTCAAGCAATACTGTAGTTTGAATATAAAGGGAATTCAGGAAGTGAACCTTTATAACCTGGTGATTTACTAACTACTGTAATACACTGATAGTACAGAGACACTAACAAACAATAGTAGCCTAATAAAAGAATACAGTTAAAAACCCACACTGTGGCGTTCATAGAGCCACCACCAAAAGGTATCTTATACAAGGGAAACCTATTGGAAGCAAGGCTGCCTAGCAACCAGTCTTTAGTTGCTAGGATGCACTCCTTTAACATGCCATCATGAATGCTAGCACAGTGAAAGAATAATTTGATATGAACAAAAGCCTATGAAAAAGACTGGGACTTAAGTGTGTCTGGTTTACCCTACGAGAACAATACAGCTGCCAAACCAATCTGGAAGCTCCGACATCATTGTTCCATGAACCCCACAATCTGCTCTGACTGGAGGAAGTATATTTAACGGGCAACATTTTAAAGCTGGACTGAAAAGTTTGGGTTGGCTGGCTCATGTAATGCTACAATAGAATACACTGGTATAATGGGTCACTGCCCAAATCCATGTACTGTGAAATGTCATTTTAGTACTAAACTTAAGTACTTTTCTTTTGGACTGAATATGAGCTGCAGAAGATATGTAGGCAACTGGAAGGGATTTTGCTGTATAAAAGATTTATTAATTCTGAAGTTGTATTTGAAGAGGTTTCTCAGAGTTTCATCACTACTATAAACACAAAAAGCAAGAGATTCAAAATAATAAAAAATTAGCTACAAGACTATAAATAAGTTTAAGAACAAGTGATTACTTGTATGAAACACAAAAGGGCTCTAGCTAGACTTTATTTCACACAAAGTTAATGCAGGTTACAAGTAGTAGTATATACTTTTAAGGCAAGGCAAATCCATACTAATAAAAAGTAGATCTCTAAAACAACAGAAAACAAGGAAAATAGTATCTCCCTTGCACAGAGAGTTGCTTCATTTTCTGACAATTGCTATTTTCTGACTACAATTTATAGCAGATGATACACTGTTGCAGTTTTCAAAGCAAGCTACACCTACAATAGGACTATTGCAATTAGCCAGTGTAGCATCATATCAAGTCAGCAGCAACAATGAAGTCTGCTGCAAGTAGAAAGTATGAAATTTTACATTAGAACCATTATCCTTTGTGGTCTGCGTAACGTTTCATACAAATATAGCATCTGTGATTTCTACACAAAGCATCTGGGCTAAGATGGAAGGAATCCACAGCAGCAGCTCTTTTGAATGTTAGCCTCTGCTGCTCCCTACATGATGTCCTGTACAATCCTCGTTGATTAGAACTATGAAAACCAAATGTCACAATTAAATTCTGCTAAGCTAATTATTTTAGTTAGTAAGAAAAAAGTCTATTCACTCTACCTGAGCAAACTAATACAAGTTATTGCTGCTTTCACTCAGATGCTAATGTACCTGTTGATAGCATAAGACCACAAAAACTGAAAAGCAGCAGCATCAAGAATTGAAGTGCTCCAAATGTGATCTTTTTGTCTAGTAAAACTCTGCAATGAAAATAGGGTTTAGAAACCTTCATAGATACCATATAACCTAGATAAAAATATCTGCTGGGCTATTTTCAATGCTTTTTTATTCACGATACAAGAAATAGACCTGATAAAGATTTTGCTTCCTTCTTATGCGGTTAAAACAACTACTTTGTAATTGTACTGCATTTTAAAAAATATAAATTTTATCTAAACTCAAAGGAATTGCACAGATTAGCAACTGGAAATGAACAATGATTTCAACTCTGATTTGGAGAAGCAGAGTTTTTTTACGGATGAATGAGACATACTTAATCCCTCTAACTCAATACCTAGTAGAATATAAATAGCAAACCAGTAAAATATAAAACAAGATGTGTCTTAATATTTTTAACTGGCTCCATTATTACAGGCGTTAAATGCTATGCTCATGAGTCAAAAAACAACAAAGATACTTTCTAAATCAGGGGTTTATATTTAACATAATGGAGGAACACAATAATACTATGTTATAGAACCACATGCTTTCCTCATCTACAATTCTTCAAATTCAGTAGCAAGCCTTCTCTTTTCCACTTATCACTAACTGCAAGAATCTCATCAGTTCATTTTAAATTTGTTGTTTGCTGTTATTTTTCAAACAAATTTGGGACGAACAGACAGATGAACTCTAAATATGCATGATGAGAAACGTTCACTTTCAGCTGAAATCCATAATAGCTTAATGGCTATTACGTGGCCAAAAATTAAAAAAAAGTGACAATGTGTGTCCTGTGCAAGTTCCTGTACCAGCAAACATGTATTCCTTTACAAGACTTATTTTTAATACTAGTGTTGCAAACACCGAGAGAGTTCTTTTTGTTTTTATGCTAAAAGATTTGAATTATTCCTAAACCTCTGAACAGCCAGTCTTAAGTATTCTGGCCATAGTGACTAGGGAAGCATCACATTTGGTTTGTGATACAAAATTGCTCAGGCTGCCACTATAGGAATAATTTGGTAAGTTTCCCAAATGTCAAAAGGTATTGCAACAATGCAAATCAAATAATGAATATGTAATAAATACCTCCTGCAGGAGTTTCTATGTATTTAATTACCATTGTATTTCAGTGAGTGCTGTTGTCTGCATCACTCTATCTAACAAAGAAAGGATGTCCTATTGAACAGATTGGTTAATGCTCTGGGGCAACAGATGTCTACTGGAACTGCAGGAGACCAGCAACTGGTGGCCTGCCCATCTTCTGAAAACTTTCAATAGACTTATGCATATGTTCACACAATAGGGCATGTGGTAGAAAGGCAAACCTCTTTTTAACCCTTTTATGTGCCTTCTCCCCCTCCCAACTGATATACGTAGATCTTTGTTTGGGTTTTTTTTTTTTCTTTAGAGGATCCTTGGAACACTGGTTTATGGAGTGTACACTGTAAGCGTTCTTCAACCTAATATCCGAGCTCAAAATATAAAAGAAAATAGATTAAAAACTGCACAAGAATACGTTGGATAATTTTATAAACACAAAGCACATTTCAAAGCACTAAGGATTTGACTGTAAACATATTCCTACCTGAGCTGATGCTACATCTCACTCTTAAATGTATCCTTAAGCTCACATTGGTCCTTCCTACCGTAGCAAACTTATTAAATGGGCAACCTATAAAACAATTCCTTTCTTTCAAAAAGGGGGAAAGAATAACAATTGTAGCAAGTTTGTAATAAGCAGATAAAACGCTGAATCTCAATTTTCCAGAGGGAACATAAAATCTAATTCTGCTGAAGAGTTCTTACTGACCATCTGCCATTTCAAAGCTTCTGGCAATACAGCATTATTGCAACCCTTGTATGTTTCTTACTAGAACGTACAAATTAAAAATTGCAGTTCTATAGTTATTCTTAATATGTCATTTTTTAGTTTTTAAAGATACTCTCCAAGTTTGGAGATTTCACCTGGCACGTATGATACTTATTTTGTTCAGAATGCAAACTGATCTGCTGAAGTCCAAAAGCAGTAGAATTGCTCAATCCCTGCAAAGCAAAGTACAAATACTTACGTTAGCTGGAAAACACACAGACATTGGTTTCTTGTAGCAGCTCCAGAAGCAAGTCCTTAACACGATTTCAGCTGCAAACTTCCAGGCAAGCAAGCAGAACAATGAATGGCTGAACAGATGGAATGGCAATGTCTTTGCTTAACCTATTACTGAGTGGAACAGCAACCAATCAGAAAGCTCACAATTAGTTGGGCAGGCAGATGCAAGGCAACCTTCCCACCCTGTGTCAGGTTTGTAGGTTTCTAAGATAAGCAAGTTGATGTCATTCTCAGGGTATGCCCCGGGCAGCATGTGTATTAACAAGGGGTGTGCAGCAACAATAGGCCATACAAAGGAGACTAGCAGGCAGCTTCTGTATGAGAGCCAGAGTCATTAGGGAGCAGGCTGCCAACAAGAAACACCTGGCTTGGGCAGAATTCAGCTTTTCCTCATTGTTTCTAATTCATGAAACAAAGAAAGGAATTATTTTTAAGTAGTAAAAGTTGTGTGTTTCTATTTAAAAGATCCCAAACCTAAGGATATAGTCTACTCTATCACAAAGAACTTTTAGTTTCTTTTGGAAAAGGCTGAAAATACAGAAACAAATGAATAATTATATCTGCATTCTCCTCTCTCTCTCTCTCTCTCTTTAAAAAAGATCATACTGGTGTAGTGTCAAGCAGCCATACTTTATCCTAAAAAGCATCCAAAAACACTTTTTTAATTTCCTTCAACTTTTTTTTTTGTGCACCAAAAAACCCTAATAAAATTGCATCCATTCACAATTAGACCAACATACCGTAAATAGTTACAATAAGCAAATCTGAGTTTCACTGACAAATGGAATTGGCAGATTATTAATCTGGAAAAATACCCCACCAGTTTTAAGACAAGAGTATTGGGATTTTTCTAACTAAATAGTACTTGAACATTAAGGCATATACAGAAGAAAGAAGAGCAGAGACAACATTATTGAAAGTTTAGAGAATACAGCCATATTTATACATTTGTATGAAGGAAACCTTATTCTGCAGATATGCTCAACGCAGAAATCTTCTTGGTTTTATGCAGTATGCACATATAATGAAATAGTTGAAGAAATATTTTGGAAGTTAAAAATCACTACCAAGCTCATTTCAAAACTTTTCACAATGCACAGCTAGAATATTTCTAAGCTAATCACAAAAACAAAGATCTGTAACTAAAAGCCCTTCATGTTACCAGATTTAGCAATAAGACAATGACCACTTCAGTTCACAAGCATGTCATTTTCAGCAAGACACACCATTTTACTAGCTCTCATTTGGGGTTGGCTGAAATACAAGTATGTTAAATGACTTTCATTGCTGGGTGTGCAGGGGAAAAGTTAAGACAAGAAGCTGAAAACCATGCAGAAGTGGTGGTTTGTCTATCTTTGCAGAAAGAAGAAACCTGCAGACAAACACTAGCTGCAATTTAAAACAATAGAGAAAATGAGTGATTATTGTTAAATCTGGCCAATTTCAATCTGTTTGCAAGTTTATTTGTATTTTAAAACATATCAAGATAATAAAAATCAATCATAAGCCATCATGTTGTCGATGAAAACACTTATCAGATGGCCACATTTACAGATCTAAATCAAAATGCAAAATCCAACTCTGAATGCATTTCTGCTTACAAGTCTTCTGGCAATGGCAGCAGATGAATTTACAAAGCTGTAAACCCTCCTCCCACGCCAAAAAGATACAGTCTATTATAATTACCCATAAAATCACCCATTCAAATAGCTACAATCGTTCATATTTTGAAGTTTTTAATTCAGAAGCAGGAGGAGTCTCCTCACTAATTTCTGGCACTGTGAACACAAAGAATGAGAGAAAGCTACCCAAGAGCACAGCAGGAAGCCTGATCTCCAGCCCTGGATTAAGCTTCTTTGCAAACAGCAAATAAAGGCAGTGATCTGAAAAAGCTAATCAATCCCTGCTGTGTTATTTAGACTACCTCAGTTGCTGGTATTGGATAATGTTAAGCATATTAAAACATCTGTAGGTGAAATAAGGAGCAAGTCTGGTTTTACCTAGTTGCCAACACTGACCTTATACACAAGCAGAAGCATTTTGCTAGCTATTAGTTCAACAAATGTCTGAACAGAGCCAGACACCTTTCACACGGTAACAGGAATGATTACTTTGGCAAAAAGGTGCATATGATGTAGTTAAAGAACAGGCATGAGGTGACCAGAGAACTCTGGTAATATAATACAAGTGGGGTACTTATGGTTCCATATACACAAACGCACACTTGTGCAGGTGGATAACCTTATATTTCATGTCAACTTTAAACTCAAGATTGACATCTGGAAGGAACTAACACTTCACATTTCTTGACTAAAAGCTCATCAGGTCTCATGACTTTTAGGGAACAAAGGCAGCTACTTCAGCTACTTTTGGGTTATACTCCATGTCAAAGTTACAGGAAAATGCTGTACTGCAACTTGGTAACAACTAGAATCAAAACTAATGGCTAAGAAGGTATCAATTGGCCTCCATGTTATAAATAATGAATAGGCCAATGTAAACTATTTCAACAAAAATTATTTAACAACAGGATCTAATGCAAAAATGTTAGTCAACTGTTAGTCTTGATAGTTTTCTCTCCTGAATAACTTTCTTAAATCTTTGTTGAAAGGGATTGGAAGTGGCCGAGGGTTAAAAAATGTCAGAACCATTTTATTAAATCATGCTCATGCTGACAGAAAAGCATTCATATTAGGGTTTTAACCAGTACACTAGATTTCCGACTGGGAACAACGAGGGCAACAAAGAAACCTTAGCAGGAGACAATGTGGGTCTCTTGTCACATCTGTGACAGGCTATAATGGCATTACTAAAAGTACACAGTGCAGATGAACAAAGAAAGCTCTGCTTCTTCTGCTAAAACCTTCAGATCCAGCAAACTGACCAGTCTAGCCATCTCCCACTGCTATATTTAAAAACACAATGCCAATATGTAGTCGGTTATAACTAGTCATTGAAATGCAGCCAGCATAGTGGTTCTCCACACTTCTAGCCTCCTGTCAAACTTGAGGGGCAAGGATTCTACTTTCAGTCCCACTACAACGATCAGAAATTGTACCCGAGTTCATCGTTTGTTTTGTAAAATATTAGATGGACAGAGTCTACATCATGAAGAATAAGAGACACTACCTCTGGCAGCTTTGGTGAAAGGGGATTTCAGAGTGACGCTCAAAAAGGTGAGGGAGGATCCTTGGGCATCCTGAAAGGAATTTAGACAGAATAAATCTCAAGGTTGCCTGCAGGTGGAGAGGAACCCCGCAGTGCGACATGAAAAGTATGCCTGGGCGGATCAGAAAGTCCCAAAGAGCGAGTACTGGAGCAGCTGGAAAATGTAGTGTCAGAATGGCCAAGTGGGTGTAGGCAGAGGATATTCGAATACTACCACTAGAAAGAGATACAAATGCAAGCATCTTCTTTTAGCAACCTCCTGGTACTTTGAGAGCTGCTGTGTAAACAAAAGGCATTTTTGAAAATAAATGATCTGAACTCAAAGGGTGCAAAAGTCAAAAGTCCTTTCAGTCACTCTAACCTGCTAAAGTGCTTCTGCAGCAGAACACTAGAAACACACTGTCACCTGTCTTGGGAACATATTCTGCTACAAGAATGTGCAACAAAGGCAGTATTCTACTTCTCAGGAGGGATGATGCAGAATGCCTCAGGAAATGGCTTATGTCCCTCAAAGATATTTCATTGTTTAACTGCTTGTTTCCTTAATATACTCTGCCCCCTCTTTTTCCTTCCCCAATTTTATTGTTTTTAATATTATTTTAAATTACTTTATTTTAAATTGTTTATTGTTTTTACTTGATGTAATGTGTGAAGCGCTCCGAGTGCCATGTAGGCCAGGGGGTGGGGGTTATAAAAATAAAAATGTATTATTATTATTATTATTATGGGTAAAAACAGATACGACAGTAACTCCACTTTAACACTCCTTTAACATTTATTATGCATGTTGCAGGGGCTGCATAGGGCACTACCAGTACAGCCCTGCAATACGTATGTCACCGGGGTTGGGGCCCTCACTTCCTTTAGAGGCTGTCCCCCATTTGCCCACCAGGCCAGCCACAACCCAGTTGCCTGTGCCCACGTGGGTCCCCACGTGATCAGAAAACCTTCACTGCAATCAGGGAGCTTTCAGAGGTCCGCACCCCTAGCCAAGCCTTCCCTTGATCTCCCAGCCCAG